>CM044894.1:19108444-19455944 GCA_024500025.1 Syzygium aromaticum
TCTATTTGTTTCCAATAGTTTTGCGTCCTTTTAGAAGATCAACCAGTTCTCAAACATGATTTGACTTCATTGACTCCATTTCTTCTTCCATTGCATCTATCAATTTTTTCTTATTAGGGCAACTTAGATCCTCATTTATATTCCTTGGCTTATCTTCATCTTGTGGAGCGATCATAAAAGTTTCCTCTTCAATGTTAAAACGTCATCAGGGAATACTTTTGCGACTTCTTCGCCATACGGGAGACTGTACACGTGGTACATCATTCTCCTTACGCTCGCTCCCACTTGGATTAAATAATAACGGTATTATCTCATCAAATGGTTGCAATTGAGATTGAGTCGAATTTAATTCCTCATTGCTCACATTGCTCCCACTTGGACGAACTTTATCGATTTCATTATCATGATCCAAGGTTTTAAATAGTGAGTAGTCCTCACCTATTTCGCCCTTCTTAAGAAACTCATTTTCTAAGAATGTGATATATCGTGATTCAAATTTATTTATACTCTCACTTTCTTGCTCACTTATAAATACATACCCTTTTGAGTACTTTGAGTATCTTATAAAAATACTCTTCTTGCCTCTGGAACCCAGTTTCTCATATTTATGAGAGGGCTCGTGAGTATAGGCAGCACAACCCCAAGGTTAAAGAAAATTTAAATCGGGTTTTCTACTTGTCCATAACTCATACGGAGTGGAAATAACTGATTTAGAAGGCACACAGTTAAGTATATAGATAACAGTTAACAAAGTATCACCCTAAAAAATGATAGGTAAGTTAGCTTATACCATCATAGGCCTAACCATTTTCAATAGGACTTTATTTCTCCTCTCGGCAACACCATTTTATTGAGGAGTGTATGAAATAAACAACTGTCTTTCTATTCATTTTTCATTATATAAATTTTTGAACTCATCAGATAAATATTATTGACCTCGATCGGATCTAAACGTTTTTATTTTCTACCAAGTTCATAAATTTCTTAAAGCAACTTAATGCCTCGGATTTATGGGAAATCAAATAGACATATCCAAATCGAGTATAATCATCTATGAATATGATGAAATACACAGCCCCATGCCTTGCTTTTACACTTATTGGATCACAGATGTCAGAATAGATTAGTTGCAAAATAAATTCAACTCTTGTACCTTTTTCCGAATGGTTTCCTTGTTGTTTTTCCAGCCAGGCAATGCTCGCAAATAGGCAAGTCAACTTTTTCAATATTGCCTAATAAACCCTCTTTGGCTAATCTTTGCATTCATTATTGGCCAATATGACCAAGTCTAGCATGCCACACATTCACATCATTTTCATAGGAATTAGAAGAAGCAAATAGGAAATAACAAACGTTAACATCACCACAATTAACATTTAATACAATAAAATCATCCAAAAAGTATCAACAACCATAGAAATTCGTATTCAAATATAAATCAACACCACCATTATAGAAGTTCAAATTAAAACCAAGTTTAATCAACATTAATACAAACACCAAATTCCGACGAATTTTCGGAGCATATAATACGTCATGTAGAAACAATATGCGTCTACCACGCATCATCAACTAGCAAGTGCCAATCTCTTTAACTTCAACTTTAGAGTTGTTCCATACATAGATCCATTTTGTTCCAGTCGGAACCCGTCGAAACTTCACGAAGGCATCTCTGTCCTTTGCTACATAGTCTGTTGCTCCCAAATCTTCAGTCCACAAAGAATTAGACTTAGTTAAAAATACAGAACTTGACATATAGACAAAGTTTTCAAAAATGTAAGGGAAGTTTACCTTTTTTGGCTCACCGCAATCGCGAGCGAAGTGGCCTTTTTTTCTACAGTTGTAGCATTTCACCCTCGACATCTTCTTACCAAAAGAACGATTTCCTTTGTCATGTTGATTAAATTTAGGTTTCTTACCCGGAGAACTTACTCCCTTGCCTTTCCACTTCATGAACTTTTCTACGCGCTTGCGCTTGAAGCCCGAAACCCCATATGAGCTAGAACCAGCATAATAGATATCAGTTTCTAGTTTTGCCGCCATGAGGCGATCCTCTTCTAACTCAAGATAGCGCATGGCATCTTCAAAGGTCTTGATGTTTTCATTATGGGTTAGGTGCACCTTCCTATGCTCTCAGCTTTGAGGCAAGGAACGGATCACTGCTTGCACTTGCTGTTCATCAATCAGAATGTGTCCAGCATCCTTCAGCTCAATGATCATGTTTAACATCTTTCTCAGGTGTTGTTTCATAGACTAACCATGAGATTTCTTATACGAATCAAACCTTATAGTGAGCTGTCTCAGTTTGGTCACCGACGTATGATCAAATCTTGCTACCAATGCTTCCCACATTTCCTTGGCATTCTCAAACCGCCTGAACTCTCGCATGATATCATTCTCCATACTATTCACCAACGTGATACGAGCAATCGAGTTCTTCTTTTTTCATGCAGCAAATGCATCTTTGTCTCTCTTATGTTGTGCAGTGTTTTCATCATCAGGTTCTTCCATAAGTTGGTTAAGAGCTTCTAGTGCTTCTTGTTTTTCCAACACATATTAGATTTTCATGTTCCATATTTCATAATTTTCGCCGTTCAATTTCTCTCCTTTGTTCAATTTAGCTACTATGTTCTTAGTTGCTGAAGTCATGGTATCTGAACATTTCAGACATATAGCACGAATTATTAATGCCACGCATTTATGCATCAATTTTACACAAAATGAATATATTAATGAATAATTTCACATAGTTTTTAGATTCGAAAGTTCTCTATGTTCCTAATCATCATCTAAAATCCTAATGTGAAATTATCGTTAATATAATCATTAAGGTAAATTACGTTCTTTAAAGTTACTAAAAACTTTTAGAACTCCCACTCAACCACATGATATTAATAAGACAGAAATTATAATTGTTGACACCTAAATTTTACTAATCATTTAGTCGTAATTTGCATAGAAAATTAGGGATTAATTTTTAACCCCTAAATAAAAATATTTAAATTGCATAACATATAGTTTATGTTCATTTTAATTTAATCGCATTTTTGCATCGGACCGGTGATGGCGAACAAGCTTAAATTTCATCGAATGGGACTCGGTTCGCTTGGAAAGGCAAGGGCCGAAAATTACGAGTCAAATAGGTTTGGTCGTTTTAATTTGAGCTTAATTCAGCCCATTATGTTCAATTAAATTAAAACCCAAGTTAATTCAGCCCGCTTAGGAATTAAATAAAATCAGAAATTAGATTAAGACCTAAGCCCAAGTCTAAGTCCATTAGGACTAGAGAGCCCATCTAATTGACCTAGGTTAGTATTATATAAGCATGTTTAGGTCAGAATTTTGAGGGGACAACAGATAATTCAGATCTGATTTTTAGAGAAAGGCAAGTGTGAGAGAGAAAGTGACGTCGCGCACCACCACCGGGGGCACGCCGCACGCCGCCGCACCGCCGTCGTCGCGCCTCAACCGCCCGCCGACGTCGCTGCCTTCCGCTAACGCTGCTGTCGATGATGTGATCAGCCGGTTCAAGCGGCTGAACCGACTGATCGGCGACTTCCTCCGGCGATCCAGAACTTGCGGCAACACTCCTTGGCGTTTTCACATCACTGTGGTGGTCGGCCGAGCTTTCCGAGACTTCTCCGTGTTGTTTTTGATCTGAATACGGAGGCCGGATCGCTCGATTTCGTGCCGGAGCATCGTTAAACAAGGTAAGTGCACTTGGACTTTGTTCTGTAAAATCGTGTACATAGAAACCAGTATGCTTGAGATGCCGATTTCAGCTCGTTAATGTCAAAATCTTGTGAAGTGATGAACTAGAGAATCGTAAAGCACGTCTTAAGCTTTGATTTGATATATCATATGCCTCAATCGGACCTGATTTGCTATGTCAAAACTATTTCGGAAGTTAGGATCAAAATCTGGAATATGATGTTGAAGTCTGTTCTGATAATGTTCTGACTGATGTTGTGCTGTTCCGTGATTTTTATGATTTTCTATGATCATATTTTGAAAAAACTTTCTTCACAAAAATTGTAGATCACATCTTTGTCTGTTCACCATAAAATTTTCATAAAATTCCAAGCGTGTTAACATGATACGATCTGCAACGTCATATATGCATAAATCTAATGACAGATCAGTTCCAGATTGACCTTCGTGTGTTCTTCAATTTTCATAAATTTATGTGTTCGAAATATGAAAAAGTTTTCTTCATGAAAGTTCATACTGAGATCGAGATCTTTCCATTGATACTAATTTCATCAAAATCGGAGGTCATTTGGATTTTCAAAAGGAATTTTCACAATCTGATCAGTATCTGTGTCCAGATCTGATTTTCATTCCTTTAAAATTCAGAAGATGTTTCTCCGAAATTGATAAAATTGGAGATTATCTGCAAATTAGGTGATTGAACATTATCCTATATTTTTCAGAAAATTTAATTTCCTAATTTGCATGTTTTGAATATTTCATGAATATCATGTGGATATTTAGATATCTTAGGATAATGTTCGATATATCCGCAATATTTGAAAATATTCAAAATTAGGAATCGTTCCTAATTTAGCAACGTATCTGGACGACTATCTGACCTTATTCCTAAGGTACGATACGCGGCGATACGGAAAATTATTATCCTATCCATAATCACTTGGATACGATAATGATCTTTATCTGCTTTCCAAATTTAAACGATCAACTTTCCGTCAATATCTATAACCCTATAGATATGACCGATAGTTCGATTTTTGTGCATAATCCGAGTTTGAAACCAATTTGGCGGATCGCGTGGACGATTTGAATGTGGTTGCTATCCTTGTCTCCTTTTATTATTTGCTTTCCTTTAAACAGAAAATTCAAAAAATATCAGTTAGGATTTGAATTTGAGTTTTGCATGTTTAGGGAACCCTAAATGTATCTAGAAGATAGAATAATTATTTAATTTAAATTAGGACTTGAGATAATCTATTTCCTAGTTTAAATTAAGCAATATTCTAATCTTATTAGATTATTTAGGTTATTTTTTAATTCCGAATTTTCATGAAAACCCCAAAAAAAGAATGAATTGCTTTATGGTAGATTATGATAGATTGCATTCTTAATTTAAGTAATTTATTATTTCGAATTTTAACAAAAATCCCAAAAATATGTCATGTTAGGATATGTTAAGTCATCATAGGTTGCACGTTAATTTAGGCATATTTTTATTCCGAATTTCATTAAAAAATATAAAAAATAAATCATTTGCCCGTCATCAGAATTAGGTCACGTCGGCGCATGACATATAGTTTACATCCTAGGTTACATTAATTCGCATGTCAATTTTTGCACGTCATTGCATATAGATTAGATTTCATTTAAATAAGTGAAAATCAAAAGAGAAATCGAGTGAATTGCTTGTTAATTAGAAATCATATTAGGGTTGATTGATGTGATTTTCTAGCTAACAATGCAGATGCTTGCGTTGGTTCGAGGTAAGTAATTCTTCCAACTTGCAATTTATTTAATGCTGTCCTGGGTGTTAAATTGGTGGTTTGCGCACCCGCATGATCACCTCACATGCTAGTAATTAAGTTAAAATGGATCCAAACTGCCTGCCAAAATATTTTTGAAAAGAAAAGGTACCGAAAGGGCGTTAGACAAGATCTAGCGTAATCAAGTCCCTGGGTTTAGAATCTCTGGTTCGTAGGAATAAAACATATCTCCCTATGTTTTATTTAGGTTTCTAATCGACCTACCGTAAATTGATTAGTGGCGACTCCAAGCATAAAAATATTTGCATGTTAAAGACTTAAACCCTAAGTTGCGAATTTGTAGGGCTTGGGAGGGCCCGAGTTAAAATTAGTCTTAATAATCCATTAGTCCGAAAAATGAAAATTTTTTAGGTCGCGACAATAATCTAATAGAACCATAAACTATTCATAACAGAAAAATATCCATCGACATATATTCATTAAAACTATTTACATGAGGAACAAATCCATCATAGGAAAGAAATAAGAATACCAACATAATTAGTAATATCTACCTAGGATATCTAAAACCAAACTAAAATAACATAAAAAAAAAAAAAAAATCAACCGTCTATCAATTTCCTATAGACAGGAAAATATTCATAAAATTTCTTAGAAAAAACAATCTTTTTTTTTTTTGGCAACCAAGAAAAAACTGTCGAGTTTTCCTTAGGCTTTCTCCATGGTGCATTCATTCTTCGCTAAGTTTTATTCATCCCTAGGGTCGAAGTCTTTGTTGCCTCAATCCTATAATATTCTCTCACAAAAGCCACAACAAGTTTTTTTGTAGGCTGGGATCACGTTAACCTCCCATAGACGATGCAACACCTTTTTCCATTCAAATAGAAGAGTGTTGATAAGAACATTCATCTTTTCAAAGTTCGACATACAATAACCTTTCTAGATGATGTTCCGTATCATCTTATTGACCTTGACCATGTGATTAGCCAAATCACCATTTTCCTATCAATAAGCATCTAACTTAGCTCTCAACGTTGCAAGTCTTTCTTTTTGTTCAGGCGTCCTAGCCATAATAGGGGTTTGAAATCTTCGTACCATCTTTCCTACAACAAATGCAGAAAAAATCAAATGATTATTATTATTATAAATCATGATACTTGCAAGAAACACATTATGCCCCTCTTAAGTTTTTTTTTTTTCGGTGGTCAACGATAGTCAACGCTAGTCAACAGTCAACGGATGACTGGGTCAGGTCAATGGGTTGGGCCACGGGTCAGAACCGGTTTGGGTCGGACCGGGTCAGGCATGCCGAGTCGGGCCTTTCGGCCCAAAAGTAACCGGCGTGGCTAACGTCAGTGTGACGTTAGCCACGCGCACACATGGCGCGTGCTTCGCACGTGTGCACGGCAATCGCTGCACACGTGCGATGCACATGCTGGCGAAGCCACCGATTGCGGTGGTGTGTGGGGGCGCGTCCGGCGTCCACCAGCGGCATGCCACCTGTCATTTTGCTCGTCTCGACGAGCATTACGACCCTACACTTTCAAAAATAATTTTTGACGCACGAAAATCGAGAAACGACCTTGAACAGTACGGTCATATGTCGGTTTTTCGTACCTGAGCATTCGTCGGCACCATTTCACGAATTCCAACCAATAATCTGTTTTATAAACATATTAAACAATCGGGAAACAAGAACATATGCTCTGATACCAATTAAGGGAAACAAATTTCTAAATATAATACAAAAATGCGGAAAACGTGTCAATTCTATACTTGGATTGTCGATTGTATGAAGTATATTACGTAAACGAATATACCTCTTTTCCACAGATTAAATGCACCTATTGCAGTCTCGAAAGGGAACAATCCTTCGATTGTCGAATAAAGTCCTTTTTTGCTTTATCTTAGAGTGAGAGAGTGTTTCTAATGATAAATGATAGACACATACCAATGTACGTATATTTCTTCTTCTCACTTTTGTGTCCAAAAAATAACTACTAAATGCAATTATTTTCTTTCATGGGCTTGGTTAACCCATCACAAGTGGCTCATTAATCACAAAACCCATCAAAAGTGTTATTGCGTTTTTAAGCAGAAAAAGGTACTGCACGAGAAAGATAATATCGTTCAGTACATTTGTTCTTCCCCCTTCTGTACGATCACATCTCCCCAAGAACAGGAACACAAACCCTCCTCGAATACAACCATCCTCAATCCCTAGCTCACAACCCTAGTTCGCGTCCCCGTTCTTAGCGCTCGAGCTCCGACCATGAATGGTATGAACACGACCCACATGAACGGGACGACGGCGCCGCCGCTGCCCCACCACCACAAGATGATGATGACGCACATGACCTTCTTCTGGGGCACGAAGGCCGAGATCCTCTTCTCCGGCTGGCCGGGCACCCGGACCGGCATGTACGCCCTCGCCATCGTCTTCGTCTTCGTCCTGTGCGTCCTCGTCGAGTGGATCTCCCACAGCCGCCTCCTCCCCCCGGCCAAGCCCGGCGTCGCTGCTGGCATCCTCCGGTCGCTGCTGCACGCGGTGCGCATGGGGCTCGCGTACCTGGCGATGCTCGCGCTCATGTCCTTCAACGGAGGCGTGTTCCTCGCCGCGGTCGCGGGGCACGCGGTGGGGTTCCTGGCGTTCTCGAAGCCGGAGGAGGCGGGCGGCCCGTACGCGTGGAAGGCCGCCTCCGATCTACCTCCGATGAGCTGCTGATTCGTGGCGGGAGTGAGGTGGGTGTGTTGAGATTATGGATGTGAGATGATAATAAGTCGTGGTGTTCTAGCGAGTTAAAACATAAAAGTGGAGATGAAGAATGATATGTGTGATTATAAAAATAATCGAATGATGTGATTTACAGATTTTGTTGAAGCTGGAGACAAATTGAAGTAGAGGGCCGTGGCTAGTGTAGTGCAGCTTTTTGGCTTTTTCTTGCTGTCCTGTTTCGTGTATAGTTGCATCACATCCGACTGCTACATTTTGCTGGAATTTCATATAATCCTTTTTGCACATAGAGCTTTCTTTGTGAATCCGAAACCATCGTAAGCTCGTCGCCGAGCACGGCACAGTTTAGTTCGGTTTGTTTCGAATGCGAAAGTAAACGTATCAAAATGAGAGGAGGATCTGGTCTGAGATTAGAAACGGATTCGCATTGAATTCTTTGATCGTCGGTCATCTTCCTTTTCATCAATATGTATTTGGGATAGTCTAATAACGAGGTTGCTCGATGCAAAAAGACACTTGGGTTGCACCTCTGATACATGGGGCCATGGCAGGGTCAATTATCGTTCCCGTAGAAGATGGTCTATAACCACGTAGGGTCGCGCAACAAAGGAACATCTTCTGTTTAAGCAAAACATTGTTACGCGATGGCTGAGGAAAGGGCAAGCGAGTTCTGCTCTTTCGAGGAGATGGAGGTGGTACTACTGGTGGGGCTTCCCTGCTGGACGCTGACATGACCCCGATTTCCTTCCATGGCTTCAAACTACCGCCACAGGATACAAGGCTCTGCTGCCAAAAGCAAGGAGGAGAGAGAAAGAGAGAGGAGAAGAGATTTTTCCGAGTGTGTGTGTGGACGACGTGTTGCGACGGAGGCGGCTTCCCTCTAACGTAGATTCCGAGGTAGGCTTCTTTGTCCCGGATGTGAAATTTGTCGGGGGGGACCCGTTTGCTCGCGGACCCTTCTTGGCGGGTCGGGTTTAAGTATCCCGAACTCGAAGAGCTTTGAGGTTAGAGAAGAAGTCGTCCACTACCTGCTCGCCATTTGTTTGGCTGTAGAGCGCCGAGACTACTAGACTTCTGTTTTTCACCAAAAAAACGAGATATTATATTGTACAGTTTTTTGTTTTCTCTTCATTTTGTCGAATGTGTTGTATCATCTCATCTAAAAAAGAACCTTGGGTTATATGACCGACTTCTCTTCGGGGTAATAAGTAACCCCAAACGAAGCCCCACCCACTTTTGGATCTCGAAAGAGTCCAATTTTGATACATTTGCGTCAAACTAGTTTCCATCTCTAAAGAATTTCAAACTAGAACTTTCGTGACATATATATCTCGAAATTAATTTCAGTCACGTAAATAAAACTCAAATTTTGACCCAAAAAAAAAAAGGAAAACCCAAATTGGTACTCCAATTCAAATCTACCCTTCGTCTTCGTCTATATAACATCCCGTTAAAATTCAATCTGTCAAAACACGTACTGGACAACTACAAAACGGATCTAACGTAAAGATGGACCGATTCGACATGAACATCTATGCGCGCTGGCACGTTATGTACTTTAATGGATGGTTTTAAAATTCAAATCAAGGACACCGCGGTATCTGAATTTTTTTGTGAGACGAAACTTAATTTTGAATAACCGTGTTGTGGACATTATCAATTTGAGATTTTTCTGAAATTTAGGTTGGAATAAATTTGTGATAGAGATACTATTTTAGGATTTTTTGTAACGAGAATTAATTTAGGATAAAATGTGCCGTGAGAATACCGGTTTGGAGATTTTTTTTTTTTTTTGAAGGATTTCTAACCTATATGAAAGTGTGTCTCTTTATGTTTTTGGTTTCTTACATCCTTTTTGTCTCATTATATGGCCATTTCGTAATTAATTACAAGACGGATGCGCTTTTGTCGTATCGCCAATCGGGGGGAACTGGGGTCCGCAGCGGGAAGCGACGGTTTTGGTCGACTGGTCGTCAACGTAATAACTTCTCCTAGGAAAGTGAGGTGATTGCGGGCCCCGCTCTTCCTCGTGGTTGCGACTTGCTTGATCCAAGTCTCTGCAGTCAAAAAGTTAATAACAATGCACGACCAGTCCACCATCGGGTTGAAAGTTGATAAAATTTACGTGGTTTGTCAGTAAAATATTAATTAGGAAAAAGCCAAAAAAAAAAGGTCTAAACTGTACCATACTATTACACGTATACTCTAAACTATCGTCCGCACATAAAAAATCCACAATAACCTTGCATATATATATATATGATAAATTTATCCCGATTTTTTTTAAAACACTAAAAATCTCAAATTTTTTGAGGTAAATATGTCACATGAATATAAATTTATGATTTTCAAAGGAAGTTTGGGATAAATATGTCGTATTGTATAATTTTAGGATAAATGTGTTACATAGATACAAGTTTACGGTTTTTAATGTCCAAAACAAAACATTTAAAGTAAATGTGTTATAATGAATATGAATCAGGGTTTTTTGTGGCTTTACCTATTAATTACTTACAGTGAGAAGTCGAATATAATTTGAATTTACCATCATGATTTATCTATTGAACATGTTACGATTTAAGGGTAAAAGAGAACATGCTAAAATGACTATCAAAAAATCTCTCGTTTTTGGCTCGGAACAGTCGATTTCCAATCCGAAATTTCACCTTTGGCTGTGTTAAAGAAACTAGCAGTTACCCGCCAAACACTCCATACAGTCAAAAATGAACCGAAGCCAAAGACCTTCATCTTTCATGTTTTTGCCTTCTTAAAAACGGCAAGGAGTACCGACAATTTCGCTGGCTCTGCCATTTGAAGTTTCGAAACCGAAAGCTCTCCAATAACTTGCCCCATAAGTTGCGTCGTTGACCCAAGAACACGACGGGCGTCGTCTCGCAAAGGACAGAAAGCAGAAGACTTGCGACCTTGCTAACGTGCAGTCTTCCTTGTCCTCTCCATGAGATGCCAACGTTAACTGCGGTATACTAGACTTTGAAGTCAAGGTCAACAAGGACATCGAACTAGGAAGAAAAACGCAAGGTCTGTTGTGGATCTTTGCGAGGCGTAGGTGGATGGATGAGGCCGTGGAGACCATCCAAAACCTTATGGTGGTAGGACCATTGAAGAATATCTGTCACCGTGTCCCAGAATAGCCACTTAGCTGGGTTTTCTCACCCCCCGACTGCCTGAAAAACTGTATACGCATGATGATTTGGCCCTTCTCTTCGAATGGAGAAGCATCGCTCGATACTCGGACCGTGAAATAGTAAGTTTAGCGTCACTTTTAAGCCAAACAAAGCTAAATCGACGTAATCTTACGTAAATTTTTTAAGGGTTTGAGAATGCCGTGATTCGGATGTGTGATGGATAAAGCGACAGCGAGCATGGCAAGCATAATGTCTTGATGCAGAATTCTATTTTTCTGCGCCAAAAAATACAGATTATTAACTATGCCGTCAACTTTGGATCGGTAAATGTCCAATTTATTGAATCGTCCCTCAATGCTCAACATAGCTTCGTGGGCAACGTGGCCCTCGGGCGGTGCATTTTTGGGGGGTCCACGAGTGAGATAGCGTGCATATTACGAAGACTAGCTAAGTCGAGAAGTTTGAATATCCCGTTTGGTAAAACAACAAAAAATCCTCTGTGAAGTCTAAAAAGCAATGTGATCGCTTCAAAATTGTTCACGTAGAAATGAACTTCGATTAAAGAGATCGGAAGAGTTCGAGCAACACGACATAACTTTTTTCTTTTCACGATCTTTTCACATCGGTTTACATTCATGAAATGGTTCTGCGACGTTCGTTTTCGTTCTCGACAACAAAGACGCGTGATGAAATTGTAAGACAATTCCAGCAATGAATGATTTGCGAAATTTCGCTAGGAACTTTCGAGGTGTCATTGCCCCCTTTTCTTTTTTGTGCGGTCGAAAGGTGTTATTGCCTTTCAAACGCAGAAAAAAGGTAATGCTCGAGAAATAATATCCTTCCCATAAACACAAAGCCTCCTCGAAAACAACAATTTCCCGATCCCAAACTGATAGCCCTAGTTCGCGTCCTCGTTTCTCACCGCTCAAGCTCGGACCATGGACGGCATGAACCACGGCCACATGCATGGCATGAACGGGATGCCGACACCGCCCCACGATGATGATGAACCACATGACCTTCTACTGGGACACATGCGCCGAGATGCAAAAGAACTGAGGAATTTTGGAATAAGAATTTTGTGCTTCATTGCCACAGAAACGTAACATATATACAAGAAGATATAGCTATCAAACAAACTCCTAATTAGGCTAAACTGCTAAAAATACAAGGACCACACAATAAAAAGAAATAAAAGATATGCACACAAAACTTCCTAAGTAAACAGCTTAAATAAATTGCCTAAATAAATGCAGATCACAGCTGCCTTTCCAATACCCCCTCAAGTTGTAGCATGGGGATCTCAAATGCCCAACTTGCGAAGAATAAAGTTAAATTGATCCTTTCCCAACGCCTTCTTGAAGATATCAACTGGCTGCATTGAACTACGTACGTAATCTATTTGAATGTTACCATTAAGTATCTCATTACAAATAAAATGATAGTCCACTTCAATATGCTTGATACGCTCATGATAGACAGAATTGACGGCTATATGTAAAGCTGTTTGACTATCGCAATACAAGTGCATAGGTTGAGAATGTGCCACACCAAGAGAATCCAATAATCCTTTCAACCACTTAAGTTCACAAACTGTAGTAGTCATAGACCTGTATTCAGCTTCAGTGGATGAGCGAGACACTGTCTGTTGCTTCTTAGTCTTCCACGAGATAGGAGATTCTCCCAAAAGAACAAAGCAACCGGTCAAAGATCATCTCATCAAAGGACAACTAGCCCAGTCAGAATCGCAATAAGTAGACAATTTGAGGTCACAATTGGCACGCAACATAATACCCTAACCTGGATTTCCTTTCAGATAATTCAGAACTCTCACAGTTGCCTCCCAATGAGCTTTCTTTGGCCGCTGTATGAACTATGCAAGAATATGCACATAGTAAGACAATTCAGGTCGAGTTATTGTTAGATAAATAAGCCAACCCACTAGGCACCTATACTGAGCGAGGTTGTCTACATCAACACTATCGGTAAGGGCTAGCTTGTGATTTTGTTCAAGAGGAGTTTTAGCTAGCTTGGAACCTAGTAATCCGACCTCAAAAATCACATCCAACGCATACTTACATTGACACAAGAAAATACCAACCGAGTTTCTCGCCACTTCAAACCCCAAGAAAAATTTCAGCTTCCCCAAGTCTTTCGTATGAAAACAACGACTCATATAGTTCTTGAACTTTTGCACAGTAGAAATATCATTACTGGAGATAATGAGATCATCAACATAAATAAGCACATTCAATTGAACAGTCCCAACTCGAAAAGTGAACAAGGAGTAATCTGAACATGATTGCTAAAATCCATAAGCTTTCCAAGATGCAGCTAATTTCACAAACCAACATCTAGGTGCTTGTCGCAAATCGTGTAGAGATTTCCGGAGTCTGCATACCTTCCCTGATGATTGAGAGGTAAATCCAGGCGGCATCTTCATATAAACCTCTTCCTCTAAATCGCCATGTAAAAAGGCATTTTGAACATTCATCTGATGAAGTTTCCAATTCTTTGCAGCCGCAATGGCAAGAAAGGTGCGTACAATGCACATTTTTGCCATAGGAGCAAAAGTCTCCCGATAATCTATGCCTTCAACTTGATTATTTCCCAGTATCACCAACCGCGCCTTGTATCGTTCAACACTTCCATCAGAATTGTACTTAATTTTATACACCCACTTACTCCCAATTGCTTTCTTCCCAGGCAGCAAGTTTTCGACTGTCCATGTGCCATTATCTTCTAAAGCCTGTATTTCTTTGCTCATGGCCTCTTTCCACCGTTCATCTTTAATCACTTCCGCATAAGAGTTTGGTTCATGTTCTGCAGTAATTGCTGCCAAGAAACACCAGTGTTGCACAAAAATTTTTTCATAACTCACATAACGTGCTATAGAATAAGGCGTACTTGAGGAATCAAATCAGGCAAATGAGCATGTCGAGGGGCTTATTCTGATGGCATTTGTCACATGATCTTTCAAACGAACAGAAGGTTACTTGACCCTTTGTCCCCTGCCTAGCTGCTCTTCGACGACTTCACTTCTTTCCACGTCCTCATTGTTTGTGTGGATCAATTCCTCCATTTCATGATTCACTTCATTTTCTCTATCTACACTTTTGGCAACAACTTCACTTCTTTCCACGTCCTCATTGTTTGTGTGAATCAATTCCTCCCTTAAGTCACTTTTTAAATCATCAACTTCATCACCCAACTCCATAATTCTATTTTTAATGAGTTCATCACTTACTGTTTTCTCATTAGCATATGAAAATTCTGTTTCAGCAAACACTACGCTCTTGATACAAAGTATTCATCAGCTTCTAAATCACACAATCTCTACCCTTTCTTTCCCAACGGATAACCAACAAAAACACACCGACGACTTCTACTAGCAAATTTATCTTTATCCAGATTCTGATTATGTGCATAGCACAAACAACCAAAAATCCGAATATGTTTATAAGAAGGAGGTTGGCCAAAGATAATCTCATATGGGCTTTTACTATTCAATAATATAGATGGAGTCCTGTTAATCAAATACTCAGCTGCGTGTACACATTCTCCCCAAAATTCTATGGGTAAATTTGCTTGGAAATGCAAAGCTCTTGCAACATTAAAGATATGGCGATGCTTTCTTTCCACTCAGCCATTTTGTTGAGGTGTTCCAACACAAGAAGTTTGATGCAATATCCCATGTTCATCAAAACATTCTTTCAAACACAAAAATTCACTTCCGTTATCACTTCTAACGATTTTCACATTTTTCTCAAATTGGCATTTAACCATCGCAATAAATTTCCTAAGAACAGAGGCCATTTCATTTTTTCCATTCGACAAATATATCCACACAGCGCGAGAGTAATCATCAGCAATAGTCAAGAAATAAATTGCTCCATATGAAGCTGGGACTCTATAAGGTCCCCACAAATCACAATGCATAAATTCAAAACAATCTTTAGCTTTATTGTCACTAGCAAAAAAAATCTCTCTTGTTTGTTTTGCTCTAAAACAAACCTCACAAGTTTTATTGGTTTTCCTAACCATTTTGCCAGCTTCTGGAATTAACTCCACCACCTTAGAAGAAGGATGACCCATTCTTTTATGCCAAAGCTCAAAGGATTCCATACCATCCACCTTGCAAGCATGTATCGAAGTCACTCCCTTGAGAAAGTAAAGCCCCTCGCGTTGCTCACCCGCTCCAACCAGGTTCCTCGAATTTAGGTCCTGTATAGCACATATTTTGTTAGTGAGTTGGATAACCAAATTTGAATCATTAAAAAGTTGTGATTCAGAAATCAGATTTCATTTCAAATTGGGTACAAAAAGAACTCGTCGCAATTTCAAGTCTCCTCCAAGCAACACAGTTCCTTCTTTTACTGCCATAGTCTTTTCTCCATCAGGTAATTCAACTGAGCATGGCATAATGTCACGCAATTCTCTCAAAAATGCCAACATTCCCGTCATATGGTGGGAAGCTCCTGTGTCAATAATCCAAGGAAAAATACTCTGCTTACCTATCAACCTCTCATGGGCACCATTCTGATGAGAACTTAACATTCCCAGCAAAGTCGCCCACTGCTCATCATTCAATCCACTAAGACCCTTTCGATCTAAATCCGTCACAACTCCTCGCCCACCATCAACTCCAGTTGCCTATGAGAAGTTGGCACGAGCACCTCCTCCCATGTTTTGTCCACCTCAATTACCATGCTTTTGACCACTACCTTGTCCAGCAAAGGTTCCACGTGGTCTATTACCCCACCATTCTAGATATCCTATCAGATGGAAACAACTTTCAGCATCATGTCCCTCTTGGTTGCAATTAGAACAGAACGGGATTTTATCTTTATCCCCCCTTGAATTTTGACCACCTGCCCGGATTGCAAAACTCATGGGATTACCTCTTTCATCCTTGGTTCGTGTCATAGTTCGCACTCGCTCTTGCTGAACAACCGTAGCATAGACACGATTCAAATTTGGCAAAGGTTCAGTGCTCAAAATATTAGCACGCACTATTCCATATCCTTTTTCATCTAAACCCATCAAAAACTGATGAACTCTCTCTTCTTCACGCTTTCTTTCCAATACAATGGTAAGATTGCATCTGCAACTTGTACAAACACACACTGGTATCTGATCATAATTATTTATTTCATCCCACAAGGTTTTGAGTTTACCGAAATAGGACACAATGGGTTGACCATTCTGCCTACAATTGGCCAAATCCAATCTTAGTTGTTGCATCCGTGGACCATTCCCAATCGAAAATCTTTGCTTGATATCCTCCCACAGATCTTTCACATTCTCCATATGAGAGATAGTCGAGCGAAGTGTCAGTTCAATGGTTTTAAACACCCAAGAAACCAACATGGAATTAACCGTCCACTAATCTTCAAGTTCTAATGAATCATCTACTGGTTGCTTGACAGATCCATCAATAAAACCATATTTCTTCTTGGCTTGTAATGCAGTCTGCATAGCTCGTGCCCATTCTTCATAATTCTCGCCCTTCAACTAAACTTGGGTAATCAGGTTACCGGGGTTGTCATTCGAATTTAGTAAGGACTAAAGGTTTTTTTGTCCGTTCCAAAACTCTCCTCACCTTTTTTTTCATCAGCTATGGCTTTGATACCATGTAAAAGAACTGAGGAATTTTGGAATAAGAATTGTGTTCTTCATTGCCACAGAAACGTAACATTTATACAAGAAGATATAGCTATCAAACAAACTCCTAATTAGGCTAAACTACTAAAAATACAAGGACCACACAATAAAAAGAAATAAAAGATATACACACAAAACTTCCTAAGTAAACAGAGTAAATAAACGGCCTAAATAAATGCAGATCACAGCTGCCTTTCCAATACGAGATCCTCTTCTCTGGCTGGCCAGGCACCCGGACCGGCATTTACGCCCTCGCCCTCATCCTTGTCTTCGCCCTATGCATCCTCATCGAGTGGCTCTCCCACAACCGCCTCCCCATCCCTGTCAAGCTGGGCTTTGTGGCCGGTGTCCTCCAGTCGCTGCTGCACGCGCTGCGCATGGGGCTTGCGTACCTCGCGATGCTCGCCCTCATGTCCTTCAATGCCGGCGTCTTCCTCCCGGCCCTCGCCGGGCACACGGTGGGGTTCCTAGCGTTCGTGAAATCGGAGGAGGCGCGCCCTCCTCCGTACGCGGGGAAGGCCGCCGCTGATCTACCTTCAATGAGCTGCTGATTCGTGGCGGGAGTGAGGTGGGTGGTGTTACTTTAGACACGAAATGGATTGATATTATGGTGATACTTTAGACACGAAATGGATTGATATTATGATGATAAGTGGTGGTGTCCTGGCGAGTTACGACATGACAGCGGAATGGAGATACGTGTTTGTTTGCTCTTCTTACATTTCTAAAGATCATCGAATGATATGATTTACATCGTTTTGTTGAAGCTGGAGACAAGTTGAAATAGAAAGCCATGAGCCCTTCTTTAGTGCTGTTTTTGCCTTTTCTTGCTGTGTTATTTCATGCGTAGCTGCATATCCGACTGCTGTATTTTGCTGAAATTCCATATAATCCTCCTATACATAGAGCTGTCTTTGTAATAATATTAAAAATCATCATAACTTTTACTATCGAGCACGGCACAGTCAAGTTCAGTCCGTTTTGAATGCGAAACTAAACCAATTGAAACGACAGTGTTTGATAAAAGATCAGTTGATTTAAGATTAGAAATCGAATCGTACCGAATTTTATAATTTTGGATCATGTTCCTTTCATCAGGCAAGTACTTGTTTGGCATCATCAACCTTGATTTCGTTAAGGGCTGAAGCCATTATCTGAGAACAAAACCATTTATTTTTCGAGGAGAATGACGACCATTGTGTTGCACCTCTAGATACATAAGGATATAAAGCACGGAACAAAATTATATACACTCAAAGATAGAACCTGGCTCGATTTTCACGTTGGTGTGACAAAATATTAGGACCAAAACAATTAACTGTATAATTCAACCCGATTGGAGAAACTTCGGAAACTCCTCTCCAAACCAAACTCAATCGAGAATTTTGATGGCTTATATCCTAAATAGAATCGGACCAATTATAGAGATAATAGAACAAAAATTGACACACGAGTTTACCCAAGTTCACCCTAGAATAGGATTATGTCCTGCAAAAGGATTCCACTATGATATTTAGGTTTTACAACCACAACCACTTATTATAATGATCTTTTATACGAGTACAATATATATAGGACTTTAAATAGACCCAAAACCCAAGTCTATCCGAATCCTTTTGATCCCACAAGAAATGGTACATATTTCGGTTTCCTTAAACTCACGTGGGCATGTGGTATGAGAAACAATGGTCCCCGAAATATTCGTCATTTCCAACAAATTTCGATTGGATTTGGATGGTGAACTCGACTATTCTCGGCTTCACTCGACACATTCGATTGCTGCCATGGCAGGCTCAAGCCGAGCGTAACGAAAACATTAACATCAAATATATCGGATCTGGCCACGGAAAAATCTATGAAAATAGCTCGATTGATGCAGCCACGGAGACGTATTTAATCACGTAGGGTGTGTAGAGGAATATCATTTGTTTAAGCAAATCGTCGTTTTTAAGTCTATGAATTCGTCGTTTCCCATCCCCGGGGTGATGATTACGGAAGCGCAAGCGACTTCAAAACCTTACTTGAAAATTTTCCTTGCTTTTTTTGCTTCGTCAAAAGATCTTGTGTCACATCTTAAAAAGTCCATGGGTTATATGACCGACTTCTCTACAGGCTAATAAGCAATTAGTAAGACCAAGCCCAAACCAAGCCCACTTCCGGTCGGAAAGAAGTCCATCGGAAAGTATAGTCCCCAAAGATCTCCAAACATTAATAAGTTTGTTCAAGCCTTCAACGAGTCCAAAGGCCTTGAGCGATCGATCCGGCAGAACAACTCGAAAGATAAATAAGTATCGTCGATTTCTTAGTGCTCGTTCCAAGGTACCCGAGCAAGCTAGTCACATTTTCGAACATGATACTAAACCACATTTCTGAGGAAGATGATTCCAATGAGGATAACGAGAAAAAGAATAAAAACTAGAGCGATTGTCGTAGTCTAAGTAAATAACTTCTCTTGGAAAGTGAGAGGATTACGAGCCCCTCTCTATCTTTGGTTGCAACTTTGCACGGTCCAACTCTCCCTCTTTCACTCTCTCCAATTTCATCTCAAGGCTTGTGCACGTTTTGTGTTGCCATATTGGGCAGACCTGCATTTTTTAAATTAATGAATTAAATAACTTTGAAAAAATTACTCTAGACATTTAGATAAACCGACTAAGATTCTATGAGTCTCGTTTGGTTGACATATATACTATGATAATTCCACAATATACAGTCAAAAAAGTTGAGTAAAATTTTATGTTAAGATGTATGTCGTAGATTTAAAGTCAACCTTCTTGCAAAAGGTTTGACAAACACTTAAGTGAAAATGGAAAGTTATTTTGATTACATAAAAACGTGACACGATTGAATTTATTAATAGCATGGAATGCGAATACAAAAATAAGATTGGACGAGGACTAGCTAAGAAAAATGCATTACGATATTATGAATTTCCGGAATTTGTTTTTTGGTCGAAATTGCCCGAATTAGTAAGCAATGGTTTGAACTGATAAGTCGAGGATATATAGTCCATGTTGAAATAAAGGGCTTTGAGTAGCTTAAATTTATGAAGATTGCTGCAATAAAATGATTTGAAAAGATAATTCGACATGGGTAGTAGATTTTTGGTTTGTTTGTATTTTTTGAATTATTCTTGCTTTTGTGTTTGTCTTCATTTATACATTTGTCCTCAAAATTTATTTAGCTTGTTAGTAACATATCAACTAACTATGACCAAAAGTCGAAAATATTAGCTATTTCCCTGTTATTGTATTTGTTCAAAATGTTGCATTTATAAGTGGAAAAAAAATTGCTAAATGACATTTTATCAAGAGTGTCCGTGCATAGTAAACCTTCACTAATAAAGCTTTCGACTAGGTAAAAATTTCAAATAAGGGCCTGAAGTGCCCTTATTTTCTCAAATAATAGTCTAAAGTGGATTTTGTTTAAAAAAAATCCTGAAGTGGCCACGGCAGTTTCAAACAAAGGCTTGACATTGCGGGCCGGCTAAATATTCCGGCCGATGAAGGGCATTTTCGTTCAAAAATAATTTTAACCTAAATTCTAGTTAAATTAGATTAAAAAAATTGTTACATTAAAAAATTACAGGCGGGAAGGCTGGCAGTCCGCCTGTGGCCGCTGACCCATCGCCGATGGGGCATTGGCCATGGCTGGCGCCTTAGCTATGTGAAAATAATCAGGAGTCACTTGCCAAGCACTCCGCAGTCAAAAAGAACAGAAGGGCAAGATCTTCATCTCTTCTTCAAGCACCAACTACTCGAGCGTTCAAGTCCTCGACACGTTAAATCATTGCCTTCTCGAAAGGGCAAAGAGCCTCGGCGCTTTCACTGACTTTCATCTCAAGCTTGCACACTGAAAGCTCTCCAGCGACCTGTCCCGGAAGTTGAGTCGAGTCGTCACCGAAGAACACGGAAGGGGTCGTCTCGCAAAGGACAGAAGCGAGAAAAGGAAATATATGGATGGAAAGGAGAAAGACTTGCCAACTTTGCTGATGGACACAGTCTTCCTTGTCCTGTGCATAAGATGCCGATGTAACTGTATTTATCCGAGACTTTGAAGTCGAGATCAACATGGTCGTTGAACTAGGAAGAAAATGAAGGGTCTGTCATGGAGTTTTGCCCGGCGTTGATTGATGAGCACACGGAAACTGGGACCTGGAGAACCAACCAAAACCGTATGGTTACTCCTAATGGTTGGAGATGGAGATGGAGATGGGAGTCATCAATCAACATCTGTCACCGTGTCATGCTGTGACCAACCAACTCCATGGATGCCCTCTCCTGAATCCTGTGTACGCGCGATGATATACGGTCCCGCTCTTAGAACCGAGAAGCATTGCTTGACGATCGGATCGAGAAATAGTACGCCGTGTAACAGCGACGATCATTCCACACCACACAATTCTGTGCTGGTGTAAATCTGACAAGAAAATCAGGTCCTGCTATTCATCTGTTTGCTGTCACTTCGAAGTCGAGCAAAGCTTATCCGACGTTATCTCCTCGTCACGAATTTACGATAAACCGGACGACCGCAAGCATGGCGAGCACATTGTGTGGATGCAGAATTTTTAATGTTCCGTGTAAAAAAATACAGTTCGCTTTCCATGCTTGTAAATTTTTGTCGGTAAGCTCACAATTTTCAAAACCTGAGTTTGAATCGCCACTCTTGCGCATTCTCTTGATACCACTCATGGAGCACAAATTCTAAAAGTGTATCTACTAATTACACGGTATGCTTGAGATGGGAGGAATATCCCAGTGGATAAGGATTGATCGGGTGCTCAAAAAGTCTTGGATATCTGTTAATGTAATAGAAAAAAGTACCACTAGGATATGTAAATTTGTCTGGTAATTTAAGTGAGAACGAAAGAAAGGAAAGATAAAGGAAATCGGATCAGAAGAAAAGAAAGAAAACGAAATTAAAATCCCTAGAAGTGATATTCACTTTTGGTAGAAATAAGGATAATTGTGAAAGAAGATTGCGATATTTACATTTCTTTCAACTTCTCTTCGACTGTGAAAGGAAATAAAAAAGGTAGGTCACAAACAAAATCGTTTTTAAAATGATCTCCACCAATTCCCCTCCTACTTATAAATCCAAATAAGGAAACAAATATCCCTAAAAAGTTATTTCGACCCCATTTCCTTCTTGTCTCTTCATTCAAATAAATGCACGTGATTCTCAACTATTCCTTCGCGGAAAATGAATGATCCGAAATAAAAACGATCGTTTATATTATTTGAAATAATTAGCCAATAAAAATATTTTCATCGTTGACAATAATTTATGTATAAATATTTTAATGGATGATGAAAATATTTGTGCTTCATTTATTTTTTTTAAGCAATATAAGCCTTCATTTTTAGAAAAACATTCTCTGGATTATTCATTTTTTGCAAAATAAACGGATATATAAATTAAATATGTAATGATAAATTCTTATCAATGTACAACATGGCCTATCATGCATATATTTGAATCGTAAATTGAGGGTTCAAACTCTCGAGAAACACTTCTAATTAATTTACAGCTTTTGATCGGTCATATGTTGAAAACATATTCATATATTCATGACCTGATGATCAAAACGAGTTAGTGAAAAAATATATTGAACCTATAATGTGATCCACATTGGGATAAAACTGCAAAGTAAAAAGAACATTTAAATCAGAGTTCCCTCACTAAAATAATATTCAGGTAATCAATGGCTTTTGAAATTATTGAGGTAGATATTATTGTTTAAATATTGGATGATAATAAATTATTTTCATAAATAGCACTATCATATTATTTATGAAATAGTCCCGTTAACCTCATGAATCACATATGACCAAAAAAAAAAAACCCCGTGAATCATGTAGTATATTCGTAAAAATCCAATTAAACGGTCTAAAATCCATATCAATCGATGGTCTGAAAAATCGGACATGTATCATGCACCTAATTGACACACAAAATTTCATTAATTGACTATGAAGATGCGGTTTTCTACTATGAAGAAGTGATCAAGCTTTTCTTATAAATGATACCTTCATATCGATGCCAATGTACTCAAAAGATAATATAGTCTTTGGGAATTGCAAAAGTTCTCGAGCAACGACTTTTTTTAGATTAAATTAATTCATTAGCGTCGGGAAATAAATTGCATTGATAGCATTAGGAACTGGTGATCTATAAAACCATGAGCAATGATATTGCACAAAAGTTATAGAAATTGAGGGGTTAAGGGATAATTATCGAAAGAGTCATAAATCTTTTAATGGTACTAATTTAGTCATAAACTTTTCAATTGTATCAATTCAGTCATAAATAATTTGAAATTTAGCCAATTTAGTTCTAAATCTATTATTTGAATAAGAGATAATAGGCCAAAGGACTACATTGATAAATCATCAAAATGTTTAGAACTAAATTAGCATAATTGAAAAGTTTATAACTGAATTGGCCGCCGCACAATAAATTTAAGACTTTCGACAATTTGCCGGAGGGTTTAGTCTATTATGCGAAAAAGTCAACATGTCCTTACGACATAACATCGTATATTGAATATTGGCGGTCCAATTATCGCAATATCCTCGAGTAGCGACATCCTCACAAGTCACATGGCACACAGTAAACGTAATTCGTACGAAGTTGCGTTGCGGTCCTAGACTTTCTGAGGTGCCAAAACAAAAAAGGAGGAGCAGCCCTCGAGCTCAAACAGAGTCAAGCTGAACTGGAAGAAAGATGGGAATCTGAGGTCCACCGACCCACATGATCTGATCAGTCCGCGCAGAGGAAACAAGAACCGGTTCGATACGACGAAGAGCCCGCAGAGCTCATCATGCACCAACACATCCCAAACCCTCCCCTACATCTTCCTGAAGTTGCTCACTCAACACCCCCACGCGCTCACACATGCCGAAATCAGAGGACAGTTGGTCTGCATTGTCCTTTCGAGACAGGGACATCTTCTCCGAAACGATTTGATCAGTCCGTGACAGATGTTTCATAGGTCGTGTCATGGAATGTCTCCGAAAGACGCATTACTTTAAGGAGAACGCCCACCTGTACCTCTCCACGAGAAGAGATGCGTGTTGAAATCTTTAAATAATGCTCCTTTCCATAGGTTATTCATCAGATTCCATGACTGCCCTCGCTGAAAGAGAGCAACCGTTTCAATTTTCTTTTTTTTTTGGTCGGAACCGTTTCAATTCATTAAGCTCTGCACATCCACATTTACCAGACACAACTCAAGGTTGCTGCCACACACCCAGATGAACAGAGAGAGAGAGAGAAACAAAAGTAAACAAACAGCACCCACATCCATCACCAGCACATAAATTATTTATTCGAGGCACTCCATGTAAGGCACTGGTTTGTTGGCGATCCAGCCAAGCAGCGGACAAAAGGCCTCATTTCGAGCCTCTTCACTCAATTGTTACCTAACTTCCTCCTCCACTGTACTTTGACAGCAACCACTATTGTATTGCATTCACACAGACTATCCTTCACGACATTGTCACTTTCTTCTTCGTCTGCTCTGCCTGCATCACCCATTGGTTCACCCTATTTGACTAAAAGAAAGAGACCTTCTGTCTTTCATTTCACTCCTTTATTCTGTATTCTATTCTAAACCATTGTCTGTTGTTTTCTAGCTGAAAAGATCTTTCCCATTAGATTGGGACCAGAAGACGATCCGCGCATGTGCCGAGGTCCAAGGCCAACTTCAATAAATCCACTCTTGAGGCAGGTCTACATCGCTTTGGTTCAGGGCAGGCGCTGCCTCAGATTGGCGCTCCTGCTGGAGATTCGAGCCAGTACTACTTCCACTTGTAGCAGCATCTGCAAAATGAAAGATAACAGAGCAAAAGTGACACTGCTGATTTTGGGAGAGCTTTTGAATTTCTCAAAGACAAGCATATAGTAAGGGTATAAAGAAGAATTAATTATATTCCTGAAAGGCGCAACATAACGGCTGATGTGCAATACATGGCGATTATATTCCTGAATCTGAAGGGTAGTTGATAGACCCCGATACAACGGTAACAGCCGACAACAGTTAAAGCCTTATCCCACTACATACGATCATCTTATGGACCGGAAGCAAAAAACTCGAGTAATTATATCAGTAAGCCGCCTTACCATGTTGCGGATGAAAGTAACTGACGCCCGGCCGCGACTGGGCGCCCATTTTGTCGTAATGGACCATCAGGGCATGAGCAACTCTGGCCGGTATCAGAACTGTTGAACATCCTAATGAGACACACAAAGTGCACCAACAACGTCAGATTTGGCTCTTGTCATTGACATTAGTCGCAGTTTCTTGGCAATCTAGAACTGTCAAGCCATTGAAATGCAGAGCTTGGAATATATAACAACAGGGAAAGGAAAAACAAATCTGCGGGTGGGCCATGGAAGAAGATTCCACCTCGCAAAATGACGATTTTCTTTTTCAGGACGAGAAGGAATCTTTTGAAAGTGGGCATTAATAAGAACGAAACAAGTCACATCTGAACAAGAGAAGATTCAAAAATTGACGGAAAATGGGACGGATGATATTCCACTGCAATTCCCTAACCACTCCATCTACTCAGGTAAACAGAGGATAACCAAACAGACGAAACCGAAACTCAAAGTAATTCGAGAAAACACCCGAAAAAATGAAACAGTGGATAAAGAAAATCGCGAAAGGTTGGGGGATCTTACTCGGTTTCTTGCGTGATTCAGAAGGGTCGTTGCCCGCTCCACGAGGCAAGAACACGCCGGTCCCGCTTGACCCGTTTCCGGGCCCGGACCTACCCAGGAATACCGCCCTCATGCCCGAGCCCGCTCGCCGGAGCGCCTGTCGTTGGGCCTGCCGATGGGTCGTCGCCGAAGGAGGCGGCGCGGTGCTTGCCGTGGCCATCCCCCCGTTGCCGCCTCGCTTTTTCCGGTTCTTGGACCTCGATTGATTCGCGACCCGCTCCGGTTGGACCCGATCGAACTGAGTCGCACACACAAGCCAAAGGCAAAACGGTCAAACAAAACACACGAGCAGCACATACCGAATCATCACCAGACTCGCAACAGGATCAGCCCTTACTTCGTTGGCCATGATTCCACCGTTTGAAAGAGCTTGACTCGAGGGACGGACCGAAAATGAGTGGTCCAGAGGAGCAGGATCGCAAAAGTTTTGATGAAAGTTGCGATTTTGAGGCTCTTGCTCGTCGAAGCTCATCATCTTCTCGAACTGGTCGGAGAGATCGTGCGAGATGTCCCAGGCACGGTCGCTCTCCGGAAATGACAAATTTTTGCTGCTCTGGTTCGCAGCAAAAGGTGACCACAGCGTCGACGGAGGCGAACCAGCCAAACCCCATGCCTGCAAATTGACACACGCATCAGAAAAATCCCAACTTTCCTCAATTTTTCACATCTGGGAATCTTTTTAAATGAATTAAATAAGCACCGGGCTCAGAACAGAGTGCTTGACGTCGTCGTCATCCTCCTGAAGCATGCGATGAGCCATCTGGCGAGTCAGCTCGGCCATGTACTCGTCGTCCTCGTAGCTGCTCTCCGTCGTCGTCACTTCCGACCCCGACGGCGTGCTCGGCCCCGAACCCGACATGGACGGGCTGCTCGACCCGGAGCGGCGGCGATTCTCCTGCGGGCTGCGGTCGTTCTCCGAGGAAGATCGAGAGCGAGGCCCGGGGACAAACATAGAGGAGGAGGGCGGGAGCACTAACTGCGCTAGGTGTAGATCAGCAGCCATCATAAATGGCATTGGGTTCAAGCACATAGGAGATATTTATGAGGGTGTCAGATCTACTGTGTGTTCTTTTCTTCTCCCCTCTTAATTACCTGGTCACGCAGGAAGGAGACGAGCACCACCACCATGAGAGGCCATGAGATGATACTGACGAACGAAATGAACTCTCTGGTCTCAGGTTTCGGGAGTTCCCAGAGTTCCGAGAAACAGGGTCCTCAGGACGCTTTATACAGAGAGACAGAGGGACAGAGAGACAGAGACACCGGGTACTTTTACTAGGGTTCTGTTTCTGTCACGCTCTGACTTTGGGCCTGCGGCTCTGCAAATATACGGGGGAAGGGGGAGAGACGTTTTTTAAAGGTCTTTTGGCTAATGATTTTGGAGGTTTCTTTAAGATCAAATTGATGGCTAATCCCAACAACAAATCATTTTGAGCAAAGTTCAAGTGGATTCTCCTAGGAGTTATATCTGAGGATATCGCCCATTTGCGTTTGTTAAAATGTACTAAAATATCTGCACGCGCCCCCCTTGCAAGAGGGAATTTAAATGGGAAAGGATTTTGTTTGGTTTCTCGAATTTTTTAAATGTATTTAGGTGGTGGGAAAGTCCATATGATATCGAGGGGCATCTTTTGAAATGAACGAACTATTATCTATTTCCACTTCCTCGGGGTGGGAACTTGGTGTTTTTGAAAGAAGTTCGACATCCTCGATCGGGCACTCTCTTTACCCCGGTGTCTCCTTTGCTGGGATCGAGATTAACAAAGAGGTTTCATTCTGGCGTCGCGGTATCATAGCGTGCAAAAAAGTGAAGGGTTGATAAGTTCAGGTCAAAGATCGGGAATGAAGACTCCTTGGTGTAACGCCGCACAATAGGCGGAAACAAATGGATAAGTGGAAGATGTTAGAGATGTCATTTGT
The DNA here is from genome assembly GCA_024500025.1 of Syzygium aromaticum. NCBI lineage: Eukaryota > Viridiplantae > Streptophyta > Magnoliopsida > Myrtales > Myrtaceae > Syzygium > Syzygium aromaticum. The sequence goes on from CM044894.1 coordinate 19,136,110, forward strand.
ATTGCTCGTCATTTACTGCTCTTTCTTTTGCACACTAACCAGGAGGAAGACGGGAGCCCTGGGGGTTTTTATTTAATATGATCGAGTAGAAACGTGTGCACACACGGCCACCAAGCCTGTTTCATACGTCGTATGTGAAAACTCCGCTTCCAAAAATACACATATGTATGCATGCAATTAATGATGTTCTTGAAGGAATGGGCCCCATAATAATTTATAATTTTTTTTTTGGTCCAAAACATGTTGTCAATGTCGCGATAGACTAAACACCATCACTTAATCATTTCTCTTTAAGATTACTTTAATTGTTTCTATGGCCAATTGTGCCGGAAAAGTTAGTAGTTGATGCAATAATTGATCTCATTTGTATTCGCAAGTGTTTTTAATTTGATTTTCATATTTTCTATCTCCGTTTATTATGCAAAAAATGAATAATTTGAAAAATAAAATATTTTCTTAAAAATGATCGCTTATGTCGCTTAAGATAATTAATCAATGAAAATATTTTCATTATCGATAACAATTTATGTTTAAACGTTTTTGTGGATAATAAAAGAAATTTCGTTTATCCATTTTTTAAGAGACACAAGTGATATTTTTAGGAAAATATCTTCAAAATAGTTCGTTTCCGCAAAACAAATAGAGCTGTAGCTTACTGGCAAAAGACTAAAGAGTACAGCAATGTAAGTAAAAAATAAAAAGAATAGTAATAAAATATAATATTTCTACATAGAATGAACCAAATCCAAAAATAAGTTAAATTTCAAGTTTCCATCAATAAATTCTATGGAAAAACTTGTACTTTATATTCGGTGAATCGTAATAATGCAATATCAAACGAGGGGCAAATCTGCGATTCAAATAAACTAAATTTCTACCAATCAACTCGCGCTTTTAAAATCTACAACTTTTCAATATTGGAAACTTAGTTATTTCTCATCTTTTTTTGGTAAGCTAAATCCTTCTTTTTATCTACAAGAAATTAAGTGTATCTTCCAAAAGGACTAAATCTGCAATTACTTACTTCTTTTAACGTAGTAATCTATAATTTTTTTTACTTTATCCTTTTGCTAGTATTTAGAAAAAAGATAATATTTACGAGTTCCAACCACTTTAAGAAATAACTTTAAATGGTAATTAAGATAAGATCTAATTTCAAATTTGGAATATGAGATATTGGTGTAGTTACACAGCAATTATCTTGACGATTTCATATTCCTATTTTGTCTTGTTACTCGAAAATAAATTGTTACCTATCTATACAATTTCCAAAGTCAACTTTCTGATTTGGTGTCTGCCTCCAAATGACTAAAATAGCTCAATTCTATAAAAAATAGTTACTGAGAATTTATTATCCTGCCTAAAAGCATTGGTGTCTATCATGATCTGCAGGGTAAGTGAATAAAGCGTGCCAAGGAACTAGAATATATAACAGCAAAGGTGATTTTTCGTGGCATTTTAAGGAAAGGTTTCGAGATTGGAAAGTCGATAAATTTACCTTATATACAATAAAAATCATACCATATTATTTGGAGGAGCAGAGTCACATCGAATGTCGCCAGGAGTTAATAGTTTACCATATGGTTGATGGATCTGAATGGGTGCTCTAATGATTTCAAATTAGACTTTGGAAAGTCGTGTCTAGAACTTTGGTTTTTTCATTAATAAAAAAAAGGAAAACACCACTAAAAACTCAAAATCATGCCATTTGTGATAAATTTACCCTCAATTTTTTTTTGTGACACGAAAAATTCCTAATTATATCGTTTGTGACACATTTACCCTATAATACATTTTTTCATAAGCATTTTTGTCTTTTTTTTTTTCTTCTCTCTTCCCTCCACCATGGCTGACGGGGGGAAGTCGGCGAGGGCGGCCCTCGCTGGCATTGGGCGAGGGCTGCCCTCGTTGGATTTGGTGAGGGCAACTCTTGCCGGCAAGGGCCACCCTCTCTAGCTTCCCTTCGCTGGCCACGGCGAAGGGGAAGAGAAGAAAGGAAAAAAAAAAGAAAAAGAAAAAAACGAAAATGCTCATTGACAAATGTATTGTGGGGTAAATGTGTTGCAAGTGGCATAATTTAAGATTTTTCGTATCACAAAAAAAAAAAGTATAGAGTAAATTTGTCACAAGTAATATAGTTTGGAATTTTTTGTGGTGTTTTCCCTAAAAAAAATAATATGTGTGTTTGAATATAAGATGAACGGGGATTAATCACCGTAAAAGATAATCTTTACAATTTGACATAACAGATATTTGAAAAACAAAAAAAATTGATAAAAAAAGCCATCCTTGAAAATAGGATATTGCTCGTGTTAGGGAAAATTGTTTAGAAAGTCCAAAACTTATTGCACTTTTGATAATTTAATTCTAAACCTTTTAAGTTTATTAATTCAATTATAAACCTTTTCATTTCTTACCAATTAAGTCCATTCGGCTGGCGCTGACATGGTCACAGGCTGTCTGGTCAATGCTGATGTGGTAATTTTTTAATATATTTTTTGAATTTTTAACATTTTCTTTCTTTCCTTTCTTTTTTTTTTTTCTGCCCTTTCGGCCTCTGGCCGGTCCAGCAAAGTTGACCTCTTCGGCCTTTGGCGAAGCTCGCTCCTGCCGGCTACTAACGAGGGCGAGCCTCGCTCGCCATCGCCAAGCCGACCTCGCCCAACCAAGGTGAGGCTGCCCAACGACGAGGTTAGCCTTGCCTTGGTTGGGCGAGGCTTGCCCTCATGAGTGGCCAGCGGGGGCGAGTTTTACCAGAGGCCGATGAGGCAAAGGGAAGAAGGGCATATATACATTGTCACGTCAGCGTTGGTCGAACAGCCAACGTCAGCCTACCAAAATTAGCCGGATTAACTCAATTGGTAAGAAGTGAAAATGTTTATGATTGAATTGGTAAACTTAAAAAGTTTAGGACTGAATTGGTAAGAATGCAATAGGTTATGACTTTTTAAACAATTTTCTCGCTCATGTTATATTATGTAGCAAGATAGAATTTTTATCGATATCAAGGTTAATAAGCTAGATTATGTCTCCTGCTGTTTACTAATTTCGGATTCAAAAACTAATGAAGAATAATAATAAGTCCGTGGCCCGTGGATGATCAATGATCTGCATCAAAAAAAGATGGTATGCATAACGAAATCGCCAATATGCCTCCATCGTGACATTTTTGAGAACGACGCCGGTCAAAAGGACATGCGCGCGTGCGCACGCATACAAAAATCATACGAATGCTCCAATTTTCTATTTTTTTAGGTCGGAAGTCATGTCACCGAAATTAAAGAAAGCTTGCGATGAAGCGTTTTTTGTTTTTATTTTCTTTTTGTCAACGGAAAATGGGGCGCACGAATTATAGATGTCAAGAAGCCATTATTGATTGAGAAGGCGGCCGAATAGAAAAGACACATCTCATAATTTTTGTTTGGTCGAAAAAATATTATAATTATAATAGTGGAATCTTTGTGATTCTTGCGTGCACAACTTGCCATTATAAGCCAAATCTTTTACCCGGTATTACTTATTTTTTCCTATTTTAGATAACATCATGAAGAATTTTTTTTTGAAACCTTAATTGCCTCGACTAATTTAGCTAAGGGTGACATTCCTATTCGGCCGATTTGGATTCCCATGACTTGTTTTGGATATTAATGTTGAACTTCCGTTTCCATACTTTTACGACTTTTCTAATCAGGGCCTTGCACTTTTAATTTTTCTGATTTGATCATTCTACCGCTATGAATTATCCGGTCAAGTTCTATGGCCCCAAATTTGGCCAAATCGAGGTGACAGGATCATTGCGCGACACCAAAGTATGACATGGACACTACCGTGAAAAATAAGGAGGAGTTTGTTTGGTTTATTTTCTTTTTATCTGCCCGAGTAACCCATCCACGTAGGCATCAACATAGGCAGAATGTTGCACACGTCATAATCCGATATCGTCCGACGATAATGTCAGTTGGATTTGGTCAATTTGATGTTAAACAAACTTGATTAGATAATTTGTGCAAGTGAAAATGCTCGATTAGATAAATTAAAAGCTCATAAATTTGATTGAGAAAAGCGTGAAAGTACATGGATAGAATCGTTTTTTTTTTTTTTTTGATAAGATAAGTAGACCATGGATAGAATCGTTCGTATTTTCATCATCTTAGAAAATGCATTTCTTGTCATTGGTTTGTGTATTGAATTCCAATGCCTTTCATCTATATAGTCTCGATGTCCCGTTGATCGTCCAAATGCGATGACGGCAGAAATGGTCTCATTTTCTTCGATTAGGGGGGTTGGAAATCTTGGTATTGAAAAGAAGGTCGAAAGAGAAGCTGCTCAGGACAAAACAAATTTAATGTCAATAAAGTCAACTAGCCATGATGTTTCAATTGGTAAATTCATAGGAAAATAGTTTAACCTCGGACTTTTAGTCTACTGAGTTTTCACAATAAACTGAGTGTATATGCACATATTCATATTTTACGCATAGTTTTACTCGCACGTCAATATCACTTGATTTTTATTAATTAATATGTTTTTCAAAAGAAAAATCCGCTCCTTTTCCATTTCCCATTTTGAGGGTCTAAGGTCGAAACCTTGGATAAAGAAGATATATTTATCCAGCCTTGCAATTTCACCTGCTATTTGTTGGGACTGCATTAATTTCTTTTCCTTACCAAAATAAAAAGAAATTTATTTTTTTTCCTTTTTTTAATTAAATTCTCATCTTCTACAATAAATATCATCATGGTATCTCCACCTCCCACAATAAGGTTTGGGGCTATGATTGCACATTACCAAATTGGTTGACCCCTCCCTAGAGTCTGGGTTGGCAACATCGAAACATTTATTTTAAGACCAGTTGCTTTATTTTCTTTTCCTTTTCCCTAATTTTTTTATAAAAAGAAAAAGAAAATCGGATTGTTGTCATATGATGTTCTTCGAGCTAATTAAGAAATTAGGAGCTGCGAATCACGTCCAAGATGAATGCTGGGCAAGTGCTGCATTACAAGCACAGTGGTAAGCGGCTTTTGTTTTTGGTTAGGCTGTCAAATTGGGACATGAATCTTCAAGGTCAGCTGTTTCATGGTCTGTTGGCATAATTAAATTAATCAAATTAATTAATTAAATAAGAGCACATCCAGGTATGATTTGGGTTGAATTGCTCTTTTCGGGGTTGGTTGAAAAAGAAATTATTTATTTAGATTCCAGGCTTATTTGGAATCTTCAAGTCAACATGCTAATTATTTGGTTATACATCTCTTGCGTGACGGAGAATGTAATGCTAAGTTACGAAACTCGTAGCATTGTTATATGATACTTAAGTGCAGTTTTTCTTTATTTCGCGGGCAATATTAAAATCCCATTTTAAATTGATATAAGAAAAGCAAATTCGTTCTCATCTTACTTACCACGAAATTATTGGGGCATGCCAAAACATATAGGTTGAGGAAGGAAACTGTTGACTGTTCAACGAATCTTTAAATGATGGGCTTTAATAATTGTACGTGATGTGATGTTCATGCGGTTTATTTTTCAAAGCATTATCAATGATGGATTTTAAGGATACTCTTTACTTTGTTCCCTATGCTATTGAGTATTCCGATTTGACTCGATAAATAAAAGGGGTGACTTCTCCATAGATTGCTTGCGAGAGGTGATCATGGGTCTTGTGGCCCGATGGCCCTGCCTAGGCTTGAAGGGTAAAATTGATGGATTTGTGTAGCATATGTAACCATTGGGAGGGAGTTGGGCATGTATTGTTCGAGTTGATGCATATTGAAATGTTCAATTTGAGTCACGGTTGAGTTGGGAGGAATCTAGAGGGTAACAAAATGTTCATGTTGGGTAAAGATTAGATGCTAATTAAACTGAGTGGATTGGACACATTCCTTTTTTACCTCTTTTGGAGTGGGATGGATTAACGATATGATATAGTGAATAGGAGAAAAAAAATGTGTGTTATAGCAAAAGCAATATAAAGATTTACAAGGGGGAGGGTGGTATGTGAGATTTTCTCAGCTTCACTGAGGTAAATTACCTCATAAATATTGATCTTGCATGCTTCAGACTTATGAAATGGACAAGATGGAATTAAGGAGACTAGAACATCTACTAGTGGTGAAGAAATTTCTACTTCAGTAATTTTACTCATGGTAAGGTAATGCTTTTCCTTCGCCGTAGTTTCTAATACACTAGATCCTCAAGAAGACGAGTGCAGAGCATACTACCAGGATACGAGTCATCTTACCATTTCAAGATCTTTAATACCACACATAAATTCAAAGAGAAGAATAGAAAATTAGTTTTGCATGATTTAAACATACAAATACACAATTTATTGTTGAAAGCAAATTTTTTTTTTTTTTTGATAACTCAGGGAACCCCCGCACGGCCGACAGCCAGGGAGTAAACCCTGGAGGCGACACGTGCTAGCCACCACACACATGCCATCGGTTAAGTCACCTTGCGGCGCCCGGGATTCGAACACTCAACCTTTTGCGAGAGGAAGAGTGCGCGCTCCAGCAGCGCCACCCAGGCGGGTGGTTGTTGAAGGCTAATTTGTCTCAACATATCACCATGCCTTTTATAGGCATAAAGGAAAGAAAATACAAGCAAGATTACATCACTAGTGACGCGGGCATATTAATGCCTAATAACAACACGTAGTGCACACCTATGACACCTAAAATTTACATTTATTACAATACCATGACTCATTCCAAACATTTATTATAATAACATATTTATACCAAACAGCGTTATGACAGAACCGACAATACACTTTCTATTCATCGTCTGATGATGAAGGGGATGAGCATCCTATCTTCACTGCCTTTCTGAGTAGCCTTTTCTAAGTAGCTTATGACAGCTGCCTATTCTTCTTCTTTCTTCTATACTTTCCTGTGCGGGATTTGTCAAGGAATATAAACACAAGATGTTGTATGGTTATTGTCCACTGAGATCATCAAAGCTTATTCTGATGCTGGAAGAGAAAGATCTATGACATAGTTCCAAACCCTATACACCATTTGATAGTACAAGGTAGCAACAATAGAATCGGCAACTTGCAAGGCTCTAGCAATTTGGAGTTGGACCTTCAAAGTAGTGAGCAACTGGGGATCAGAAAGGCTCATATTGAAGTTTGGAAATAAGGTGACAAACATTATTCCAACATTCAAATTGGTCTCGACTATTCAAATATAAGCATGTTGGTAGTTAAGAAACCTTATGTCTAGAAAAGCCATGCGAGCAACAACAGAAAGACATTTTCGAATGTAAGATTGTTCCTTAAATCTATCCATTTGTCTATTTTGACATATCGGCTCAGGCGGGCCTCCCGAGTCAAATCTGTCTATTGATCAAGTCTACAGGGAAAGCAATTCGTTTATGGGCCCTTATATGCCTAAGCTTGTCCAGTCCTAATTAATTTCGTATAGAGAATGATAGGGGTGCATTAGATTGAGCTTTGGGCAAATGCAAAGTCACTTCCCAAAAAGGAAAAAAAAAAAAAAAGCAAAAGAGATGTCGTAGAAGTAACACATGAGCTTTCTTCTTGTTGGCACCACCGATCATCTTCCTTGTTCACATCCAACTCCATGTAGATCGTCTTCCTTTGAGCCTCCATTGCTGATGAAAGAAGTGCCGCCTTCAGACTTGACGCTGTCGTGGCCTCTGTCTCGCTCCGCATCACCGTGTTCAAAATCGCCTGCCCCATATTCAATAAGCTCGATGATTCTCTTACCCAGCTCAGGCAAGGGCTGTTGTGAGCCCCAAGCGAGGGCTCCAAGGTTGCACGACCTCTGGAGACGTGATGCGGAGGTCTCATGACCTCAGTGAGCCTCTCAATGAATAGATTTTAGTGGAATAGATCTGTGTGAGGACTGCTGCAAGCCTAGGCGAGGGCTTTGAGGTAACACGACCTTGGCGACGCGGCGAGCCTCATGACGAGCAGATCTAAGCAACCATTGATGCTCATTGTTAATGGTTAGAATTGAGCGAACAAATCTAGGAAATGAGTTCATTGTTAAAGGTCGTCCAGGCGTGCAAAGGAGAGTCACGAATAGATCTAGGACTCGTTTAGGTAGATGAGGGCAAGATGGGAAAAAATAATCATTAAATCCTTGAACATGGCGTTTCGAAAATACTTAAAAGTCCTACCTGTCTTGGGCTTTCAGCTTTGCCAAGGCTAGCATTTTACTAAAAGAGTCACAATAAAATTTGCCAAACACCCAAAGTTTTCCCTAAGAAACTTTGGAGACCCGGATCTTTTTGAGAAAGCTGAACTAAACGCACTCATGGTATTTTCATGGGATCAATAACGTGAGAATTTTTATACCAGACCCACCCATCGATCATGTTCAGTACTCGTGCATAATCGAAATATTCATTGTTCGATCGCATTTCTTTTATGTAAATTCAGGGCCCAACTGCATTGGTAAGTGGATTCTATGCACGATCTGTTGACTATTTCTTCCTAACAAACGGATTCAACACGATGAGCATCATAGCGCATTTTCAAACGCTCGTGCTTTTTTCCAGTGATGGCCTGCCCGGGGAAGCGCCTATCTCATCTAAACATGGGTAAAATAATTCCACTGTGCTATATTAAAAATAAAAATAATATATATTTTTAAAAAAATGGAGAACCCAAACAACAAAGTCGTTGTAGTATAGTGGTGAGTATTCCCGCCTGTCACGCGGGTGACCCGGGTTCGATCCCCGGCAACGGCGAAACCCAATTTTTTTTTTAATTCACTTAATTTTGTTTTTTTTTAAATTTTTTCTTCCCCGTCTTTTGTCCTTTTTACAAAAGAAAGTCCGAAAAATAAGCCCGAAATTCTCCGCTTATCAAGAACCCCATTAAGCAACACGTCCTCCCGGCCAAGGCACGTTAACTTTGCCAGCTTCCATGCACAGAAAAGCTCTCACTTCGACGCAACCCCTTCTCGTGTTCTTCTGAACCCGCAACCTCGCAGACCTAATCCGTGCCGCATGTGTCATGGATTCTTCACTATACAATTGTCAAATGCAAGAAGATATGAGTGGAAGAACAGGGCGGAGGATGCCGGTCTTTTCGGGTCGATCCTCCGGGCCGGCCACGTCGTGCCTCGAGACCACATCGAGGTTCGTCTCGCGCTGCTTGTCGTCGTCCACCAGGATCCACATCATGGCCCTGGACGGCATCGTCAACGTCAACTCCCTCTTCACCGTCGCCCTCTTCCTCGGCCTCACCGCCTCACCTGCCGACTCGAGGGCCGCCGGCCAGCTCTTCAGGGGCCGTGCTACATCCTGCAGGCCGGGCGCCGCCGTGGCGGAGGACCTCGTCGCCTTCCACGTGTACTCCTTCAGCTCCTTCCTCTTCTCGAGCCTCGTCGCGCTGGCTCTCAAGCAGGCCATTAAGATCAGCAGCGCTGCTGAGGAACAGGAAGGCGGGGACGATTGTGGTGACGGCGACTGGGGGCACGGCGGGGCGACGATGGGGCACGTGAACACCGCGGCCTTTAGGGCGGGGACGGCGGCTTCGGCGCTGGGGTCGGTGGCCGGGACGGGGTTCTTGATGATGGCGCTGGTGAACCTGGTGCAGATGAAGCTGGGGACTTTGGGCTGCGGTGAGAGTGGGCACAGTGTGGCTGCAATCGTGCCATTGGTGGTCTTGGTCCCTCTGGGCCTGGTCGTTTACTTGTGTCTTGCGATCTATGCGTTTACACGGTAGAGATGGAAAACCAAAAAACAGAAAAGAAACGATTTTTTTTTTTTTTTGTCTTCGCTCCATGGTTTTTTTTAATATACATACATGTGCAGTGCTTATAGGGACCAAACCCCGGACCTAGTACTTTCCGACCGCACTCCCAACCCCTTTACCAGTAAGACCGCACGCCTATTGGCAGACCGAGTTATTTTACCAACTTTGTTTGCAAATGATATTCTTCGAAAGATTATTATTACGTCCATTGGTTATATCTACAAATAGTTTATACATTTACACTTGAATAGTTGATAATTGTAGTTACAAAGCTATGCATATCAGCCATACAACATTGAATATTTAAGAATTTTTGTAGAGTGGCGTTGAGCATAGTATTAATCCAATATGGAATGCATAATTGTAAATTGTCGAAAGCCAAAGCTCCAAACATTCTCTTTCTGTAAGATTAAGTTTACTAACATTAATTTGTTTGCGGAATGATGCATTACGTGGAGGTGAATTTTTTCATTTGTGTAAAATCGAAGTGTGTATTCTTGAATAGATTATTCATTAACTTGTCTCACAATTCATATGAATCTTTCTCAGACGAACAAAACAAAGTTGAAGTTCTTAGTTCACAATATTTATATTAATATCGATAAAGGGATTCGAAAATGGTTAGAACATATTATAATAGTTATTGTAATCAAAGAAGTAGAGAGTAAAAGAAACAAAACTCATTGCGAAGAGAACGGCCATTCCTTATAGTATAAAATTATGTGTAACTAGTAGAGGCAATCCCTGAGAAAAAGCGTGTTATCCATATAAATATTAGATAGAGTGTAAAAGAAAAGCACTCGTTGTAATGACAATAGCGAGTCCTTAATAATTTAAAATAAATAAATTGTCACTATTAGAGGCAATCATTGAGAAATTGTGCGTCATCCATATAGATATGTTGAAAAAAAATGTCCAGCAATACTTGTAATTGTAATTTGCCAACTTTACAGTATATGTCAATTTTGTGAAATTTTGTGAACCAAAGTTCCTTTTTTAAAAGAGGAAAACATGGATTAAAAAACACAAGAGAAAAAAAGCGTGAGCGGCAGGATTCGAACCTGCGCGGGCAGAGCCCACATGATTTCTAGTCATGCCCGATAACCACTCCGGCACGCTCACTTGATGTGACCAGTTTGAAAATTTAATAATATTAAAACTATGACGTCATCTGCTTTGTCCTCCACATGCTATCGAGCGAGTATAAAACGAAGGAAACAACATCGGTCGTAGGACAATGAGAACTTTGAACTTGAATCAATATTTGCTATGTACTTGTTCATCTAGTGACAATTATCAAGTTCCTTGTCATCGAGAATAGTCCTCGTCAATTAATTCTCAGACTAAAATAAATAGCTAACAACTGACATGGTACTGAATTGGTAGTTAAATGTCGATAGAAATGGACATAAAAAATCACCATTGATGATTAAAAGAGGTGTTTGCGGATACGATGGATTCTGATGATATGTTGGTGATTTCATTTAAGAATAGTCAATGAAGGACACCCTTGCTGGTTCACATTGTAGGAGTCCGAGAATTTTTAGCTCAAAAACTAGATTTTCTAAATTAATTGGTTAATGCGACTTGTCGGGTCTTTCTTAGGTTAATACGTTGCCAGATCTTCATGCCTGTACCCGTAGATTATTAAAAATAATGATTTCCTTTGTTCCTAAAAACTGCCATTGTTTACCTTTTGCTTGAAGAAATTGGACGGAATCTTGGGCTCCTTTTGAGGGAAAAAAAAGTTGAGATTTAATGACTGAAAAGTGCCCAAACTTCAGTAGCAGACAAAGCTTGAACATCAACTTCTTCCCTCAATATAACCCTTTGGGCTGGAGACATTTTTCAGAAAAAACTGATCGAAGGCCACTATTGAGTTAAAAGATTAGGCTTTTATAACTCGTTTTTGGAAGTTTCACTACAAAAAAACATGTTTTTTCCGACGAAATTTTCAACGAAAAATTTGGAGAATTTCCAACGAATTTTCCAACGAAAAAAAATTCGCTGGTAATAAGTCGTCGGAAATTTTTCCAACGAAAAATTTCAATTTTCGTTGGAAATTTGCGATAAATTTTTTTTCGTTGGAAAATTTCGTTGGAAAACTCGTGGCTAAATTCATTGGAAACGAATTTTTTTTTTCCGACGAATTTTTTTCGTTGGAAATTACAAATTTTTTTTTGGTCGAGCTAAAAATCGTGGAAATTTTTTTTCCATTGAAAAATTTTTTTATTTTGGTCGAAATTTTTTTTTTTTTATCGAAAAATAGCCCTCGCCGCCGGCGAGGGCCGAGCTCGCCCAGATCTGGGCGAGCTCGAGCTCGCCGGCCATGGCGAGCTCGGCCCTCGCCATGGCCGGCGAGGGCAAGCCTCGTCGCCGGCGAGGGCCGAGCTCGCCGGCCATGGCGAGCTCGGCCCTCGCCATGGCCGAAGATGAAGAAGAAGAAGTAGCAGGGGCGGGAGCAGGCTTCGGGGCCACCGCTCGTCAAGTCCGTCGTCGTCTCCTAGCCTTGCCGGCGACGAGGCTTGATGGCGTCGGAGGCTTGGTGTCCATGGCGCCGGAGTCGGAGCCGGAGCCGGAGGAGGAGGGGGGGCGGCGGGGGAGGAGTCGGAGGGGGAGGCGGCGGGGGAGGAGAGAGAGAAAGAGAGAGAGAGAGAGAGAGAGAGAGAGAGAGAGAGTGTGTGTGTGTGTGTGTGTGTGTGAATGTGGAAATTGAAAGTTGTGGGAATAACGAGCGCGAAAATATTGAATAAGGAAGAAGTAGGATTTTCGTTGTAAAATTTGTGGGAAATTTCCCACGAATTTTGCAACGAAAATTGTACACACTAAAATAATTGTCCGGAAAATTAAAATTCGTTGAAAAATTCGTTGGAAATTTTCAACGAATATAAAAAAGGCCGAACAGGAATGGGTTTTTTTTGGAATTCGTTGGAAAAGTCGTTAGAAATTTCCAACGAGAAAAAATTCGTTAGAAATTTCCAACGACTTTTTCAACGAAAATTGTACACACTGAAATAATTGTCCGGAAAATTGAAATTCGTTAGAAATTTCCAACGAATTTTCCAACGAATATAAAAAATGCCGAACAATAACGGGTTTTTTTGTAATTCGTTGGAAAATTCGTTGGAAATTTCCAACGAATTTTCCAACGAATATCAAAAATGCCGAATAGTAATGGGTTTTTTTGTAATTCGTTGGAAATTTCCAACGAATTTTTTTTCGTTGGAAATTTCCAACGAATTTTCCAACAAAAATTGTACACACTGAAATAATTGTCCGGAAAATTGAAATTCGTTGGTTGGAAATTTCCAACGAATTTTCCAACGAATATCAAAATTGCCGAATAATAATGGGTTTTTTTGTAATTCGTTGGGAAATTCGTTGGAAATTTCCAATGAATTTTTTTTCGTTGGAAATTTCCAACGAATTTTCCAACGAAAATTGTACAAACTGAAATAATGGCCCGGAAAATTTAAATTCGTTGGAAAATTCGTTGAAAATTTTCAACGAATTTTCCAACGAATATAAAAAATGCCGAACAATACCGGGTTTTTTTGAATTCGTCGCAAAATTTGTTGAAAATTTCCAACGAATTTTGCGACGAAAATTGTTTCGTTGGAAATTTCCAACAAATTTTGCGACGAAAACGTTTTCGTTGGAAATTTCCAACGAATTTTAATTTTCGTTGGAAAATTTGTCGCAAATTTGCAACGAAAATTTTTTCGTTGCAAATTTTCGTAGCAAAAATCCAGTTTTTTTGTAGTGTTTGGGAGTTTTCATAGCTTAAATTTGTATATACTTTGACCTTTTTTTAAAAAGATAAGTAAAACTATACTATGATGCGAAATGGGTGTTGTTTTATCACATCAGTTATGAATTATAACTATAATAATTAATTGATTTACATTACGGCGTGATAGTTCTCATCGATTATTTGTATGCGATATACTCATTTAAACAAAATTCCATCACATTATGTTATACATTAGTAGTAGATCACTTCGTGATTTATGGCGTAAAAAAGAAGCTATTGATTTTATTCTTTTCATATGGTTTCGACAGAGTCATTAGTGTGCAACGTGGAAAATGTTATGTTATCTTCTACTACCATCGCCCTCTAGTGGACCACCTCCAATGGCATGAATTCACCATGAGCCATCGACACGTTGTGTTGCCAATCAATCAAGAGCGAGATGCATACACACATGTTGCCCAGTACGATGAGATTTATGACACGCGAAAATTGACAATTGATATGTTACATCATGTCATTTTTGCCACTTGGTGTATTTATCACATAAAATACTTTCTCCTCTTTCATTGGGACAACTATGCTCACTGATCCGTCCAAATGCTCAATAACAGTGTCGTCTTTTGGATCTCCAGTCGGTTTTCTTTTTTACAAGGTCTGAGAATTAACGTGTGATCATATACTTGTGTCATCTTTAATCAATAGTATATTTCAATATAAGCGAAAGCTTTTTTGTTTAAAAATAAAATGGATCCATTCATGTCAATTTTGCATTAATCATGATCTATTTGTTTCTTTGTTGGAGAGTGTTAACTGACATTTGTTAAACGACAGAATAAGAAGATGTTGCAATTTCAAATGCACTAATATTTATCGTGACAACATCTTGAAAATCAAAATATTTTCTTATCAAACATGTTTAACGGGGTGCTAAACCTTCATTAACAATATTCAAATTGAAACCGTGTTTTTTCATACTAGGGATTGTCTCCTCCAATGTGAACCACTAAGGGCACGACATAGAGAATTAACATTTTGTGCTGGTTGAACATGTTGATACTAACTTAAAAGTACCTTCTCCTCTTTCGGGGTACGTACAACTATCATCATTGATCCGTCCAAGTGCTCGATAACGATGTGGGCTTTTCCACCTTCGATCACTTTGTTTTATTATAAGGTTCGAGAATTAAGATGTGATCGTATTTGTGTCATCTTTAATCAATAGTAGAATATTTCAGTAAAATCGTAAAGCTTTTTTTGTTATAAAAAATGGATTCATTCACATTAATTTTGTGTTAATCACATTCTATCCGATCGAATTCTAATTTTTGTCATTAAATTCAAAGGTTTTTGCCAAAAAGTGTTGCCCTACATTTGTTAGACAATCAAATTAAAAAATATTACAATTTTAACGAATTTTCAATGCACTAATTTTTCTCGTGATAAACATGTCTAATATCTCAAAAATGAAATATGAAGCATTTTTTATAGGATTATAAGACCCTCGTTAATAAAGTTCAAATTGAAATTGTACTTCTTTTTCATGCAAGGGATTGGCCGTTTTGAAAAATCCCTTCTCATAGTTATCTTTCTTCCTGTCTTCTTCAAGATTTCAAAAGAAAACCAGTTAGCAACGTCCATCAGCAACACTCGTTTCTGATCTTTTTCCTCCTCTTCCTGAGACGATAATCCTCTTAAGATCCTTAGATTCCTCACTGTTCACCCTCAGAATCATTTCCCGTTTTCGATTTCCTCACTCGAAGCATCCCGTCTTCTCGACCTATCCCCCTTCAAGGTGCGTTCTTTTGCTTCCTTGTCAACGTCGTTCGTCGTTTATGCCTAAGGTTTCAAGATCAGCCATGTCTTCTTTTGCTTGCTTGCATGCGTGCGCATGAATGTGCGAATGTTGGAGGTCTTTGAAGTGCGCTTTTGATCTGAGTTCGTTATCGAATGGATATGATAGGTTTGAGAGAGATCGGAGAGGAGAGAAGGTTATGGCCAAAAAAGAAGATATCGAGTATGACGATGTGTCCAAGATCGTGTTGATTGGGGACGCCGGTGTTGGTAAATCCAACATTCTCTCGAGGTTCGTTAGAAAGGAGTTTTGCTTGGAGTTCAAGCCCAATATTGGTTTTGAGTTAGCGTCGACGATTCTACAGGTGAGAGCTTAACCGGAATTCATTATCTGTTTCTTTGCATTGCTTCCTTTCGATATAAACATCTTACTTTTTATCAGTCTTGGTTTGCCTGTGTTGTTCTGCTGGTTGCCGATTGTATGAAAAAAAACCTTTTCTTGTGTTTTCGGTTAGATGATAATCTGTCAGCACGTACTAGACATCTATCTTTCAGCCAAGGTTGAAACTTGCGGGTTGCCAGTGTCATTTGAAAGCCGTACTTGAATTGAGAGAGTGAAGTTGTTGAATTAATCTTTGTATTAGCATTTTGGTGTTTATCCAATTAGGATTGTGAAAGGTCTTGATGAGGCTGCAGCTATTATTCAATAGGATTCTTGTTTTACGGTGAAACAAAAAGATGGTGGAGTGAGGATTTTAGAGTAACTCTCATTTAACAGCTCTGCCTTTCTTTCAATCGGGTTAAGCGTGCTTTGGTTATTTCTTGATGAACTGTCAGCATGCACTCAGTGAAGCGAAAGCCGTTTCCTTTTTTCTTGTGAAGAAAGCCCAGAACTGATGACCTAGTCTCGCATGACGTCCCAACAGAGATTATCCTTTTTCTTGTATTATTGTGTGTTAACCATGTTCCCTTTCATTCTTGTGATCGCGCATCAAATCTTCTTGCGATCTATTTCACTTTCAATGATCAGGGTTGGAGACATTCGGTGAAGGTGGATGGTCTTGTGATTCCGAGATAGTCTATGTTCTTCGGTGCAGGTGGAAGGAAAGATGGTTAAGGCAAAGATATGGGATACAGCCGGTCAAGAACGGTCCCGGGCTGTGACTAGTCAATACTATAGAGGAGCTGTTGGTGCGCTCCTTGTCTATGATATAACCAAGAGGCAAACTTTTGACAATATCCAGAGATGGCTTCGTCAACTGAGGGACCATGTGGATTCTGACATTGTGATCATGCTGGCTGGTAATAAGTGTGACCTAAAGCACCTCAGAGCTGTGCAAGTAGAGGATGGTCAGGCTTTGGCAAACAAGGAGGGCCTTTTGTTTCTGGAGACTTCCGCATTGGACGCAACAAACATCGAGAGGGCGTTCCAGTCAATTTTGATCCAGATCAACCATATTAAGAGGCTAAGGGCATTAGCAGCTCGGGAAGCTGCTGCCGCTGCATCCCGTCGTGGTCAAGGAACTACAGTCGATGTTGCTGATGCATCAGGATCAGCAAAAAAGATAGGGTGTTGTTCCACTTGAAGGTGTCCGTCATCAAGATTAACGCGGAAGGACTTCTCTCAGCTAGTAGATTACAAGCAGGGTCTTTTCATTCTTCGGTTTTTCTTCCGGCAGCACTGGTTTATCGGCAGCTGATAGGGTTGTTCACAAGCCTTTGCGTTGCTCATGGAATTTCTCCTCCTTTCTGTTGGAGACCAATCACATTCTATGGTCTTTAGGTGCATTCGGCATCATCAATTTGTTTAGGCAAGAACGCTTGATTGAACAGCAATCCCACGCGCCACATCATATTAGTCGTACATTTTCGGTGTCGAATCGGTGCAACACGTGTGTTCCATGCTTA
Organism: Syzygium aromaticum; assembly: GCA_024500025.1. Taxonomy (NCBI): domain Eukaryota; kingdom Viridiplantae; phylum Streptophyta; class Magnoliopsida; order Myrtales; family Myrtaceae; genus Syzygium; species Syzygium aromaticum. Next base: position 19,153,299 of record CM044894.1, read on the forward strand.
CCCATGATTCAAGGTTCAAGAAAACGCTGTCTTTTGCCTGTTGGTGCCTGCAAGGGGTGCATTCATGTTCAAACATCAATTGATTTCAGCAGCCAACTTTCCTCCTTCTGTTTCTCTGTTGAAGTGTTGCCTTGGGCTTTCAGGCTTGCTTTCAACGGAGAAGATCCAGTAGCTTGCTCTCATCAATTTCTATGCCTGCAGAGATTTATATTTCCTGATTTTTGCGCAATAGTGCCCCGTGGCATCCCATCGATCACTGACACATTTGAAATGATGAGAGGCTGAGGATAATAACCTTGAAACTCCAAGGAGAGTAGTCAATGTTTTCAGTATCTCCATGCCATACATTGACGGCCTTTCCAAAAAAATAGAAGCCATCTTTTTCATCATTTATATCTCTGTCAAAAGGGACCAACTTAGGACTGTTTCAGCTTTGGATGAGTCGTTTGACGAGGCTGCAGAGGCCAAATTTCGTTTTATCTAATGTTTTGTCCTGTTTCCTCTAAACTGCGCGCTTGTGTAAATGCATGTAATCGTTTCCTAATCAAACGCGAATTAGGGATCATTTGGTAGTTAGGGTTCTCGATTTTGTATTGCAAGCTTATTTAAATTTGGGGCGAAAGAAAATGACGTTTTTAATTAAATGGTTTGGGGTTACATATTTCTATATAAAATAAAAGACTTAGATACACAGACTTGACAAGTTCTGAAACTTGAATGCACAATTTAATAGTTATAAGATTTAGTTGTACAGACCGGTCAAGTTTTGGGACTCGTGATGTAATTTTCTCTTCATAATGTGATGGCGCGTTTAGAGGTAGAACTTTTTTAATTGAGCAAAATCGGCAACATGATAAGACGGTGAAACCAAGGTCTGGAAGATTCTCGATATCTATGTCGAGGGCACCCTAAAAGAACGGGCAGCACGGCATTCTCTGCTAGCCTAGGAGCGTAAATCAGGTTTAATGCCATCGTGTGGGAGTCGGTGTTGTGTGGGGAACGTGCGCATGACTTCACCACCTTCATTTGGGGAAGGGCATGAGGTCACAGCACGACTCTCTCTCTCGGACACGGTTCGGTTCCTGAGGAACGTGGCTCTCTCCTCGCGCACTATCTTCGCCTTTTTTCAAAGTTTTTCCTGTCGGTTCGGATGACGAGCAGCAGCTCACGTGGAGTCTGATCGAGCTTCCTCATCATGCATGGAGCCATGTGCTCGACAAAGTGGCTCGAATCCTTTTAGGTTGTGTTGCTGTGACGTTACGTGCTGTTGCATTGCGAAATGAGGACCCGAACCAAGTGCTATTTAAACCCTTCAAAGGATTTGATCTCTTCCTCGCTCGCTCGCGCTCTCTCTCCGCTAAGTCCATTCTCAAGTGAGAGGCTTATTGCGTTGCATTTGTGTGGTCGAGTGAGAAATGAAGAGGCTCGCTCGGTGTCTTTGCAGTTTGGTGGTGGTGGTGCTCGTGATCAAGCGCACCGCTGCTCTTTCTTTCGGTGCGGTTGCCGCCGGAGATCCCGCCGGTGCAAATCTGAGAGGTGACGTCTTCAGCAATGACAAAGCCGCTTATGGGAGTCCGCCTAATACTTACGGCTCTCCTCCCCCTCCTCCTCAGTATGGTTTTCCTCCGCCCTATGGACAGCAGCCTCCACCCTCGGGGAGGTATCCACCTCCTTCGTACCCTCCACCACCCCAAACTCCCCGACCAACACCACCTCCTCAGTATCCACCAGCCCCTCAGCCGAGTCCGCCACCGCCTTCCTATGGGACCCCTCCGCCGCCATCTCAGAGACAGCCTCCGCTGCCCAAACACGGATACCCTCCACCACCGTCTCGAGTGAAACCGCCCTCCCGAAGGCATCCTCCTCCTCCTCCCTCCCACGGACATCCTCCTCCACCCTCCTATGGACATCCTCCACCTCCCTACCGAAGGAGTCCACCTTCCGGAAGGCATCCTCCGCCACCCACCCGGAGGCATCCTCCACCACCCTCCCGGAGGCATCCTCCGCCACCCCCCCCAAGACACCGGCCTCCACCACCATCCTATGGGCAGCCTCCGCCACCCTCCCGAGGACAACCGCCCTACCGGAGGCACCCTCTGCCACCCCCACCCTCCCCAAGACACAGTTCTCCGCCACCATCCTATGGGCAGCCTCCACCACCCTCTAGCAGGCACCCTCGGCCACCGCCACCCTCCCCAAGTCCACCACCATCCTATGGGCAGCCTCCACCACCCTCCAGTAGGCACCCTCCGCCACCGCCACACTCCCCAAGATGCCAGCCTCCACCACCATCCTATGGGCAGCCTCCACCACCCTCTCGAGAACAACCGCCCCACCGGAGGCATCCTCCAACACCGCCACCATCCCCAAGACACCGGCCTCCACCACCATCGTATGGGCAGCTTCCACCACCTTCCCGAGAACAACCACCCTCCTGGAGGCACCCTCCACCACCCTACCCCAGACACTATCCACCATCTCACCCGCACGCGCCGCCCACTCATCGGCATCCACCACCACCTCCCCATTACTCTCTGCCTTCCCCAAGACATCCACCCTCATCACCGCCATACTCACCACCGTACAGGCAGCCTCCGCCGCAGCTACCTCCTCCATCCTATCAACCCCCACCTCCAACCTACCAACCACCGCCATCTCCTCCATCCTATCAACCGCCACCGCCATCCTATCAGCCCTCGCCTCCAACCTATCAACCACCGCCATCTCCTCCATCCCATCACCCTCCGCCTCCTCCATATCCTTCGTCGCCACCTTCATACTCCAGCCCGCCCCCGTCCTACTACACCCCACCACCCCCGTATGAAGAGACGCCTTCGCTCAGGTCGAGTGTTAGGTTAGCTTAAAGTTCGCTTAGAATTCCTCACACCTGCATGCATCCACAATGCCATGTGGAAACAATAATGTTAGTCTAGTCTGGTGTAGTCTAGTCACGCTCGCTGTCCATGAAATGAAGTAACAGGTGTAATGTACGCAGTTCTCAGTTCATTATCTCCCTTTCCCACGCGTCGCTGCCATTCAGAATTTAACGATCTCGTTCGCAGCCGTGGATAGCAGTGAAGCGAGCGCATGACCCGTGTCTCTGTCTGCTCTTCTTGTTACTTCCATTTCATCGCACTGTCCCACCAAGTTTGTGCACTAAAACTGAAAGGAAGCAAGATGGCTCATTTCATCTGCGAACTTGGAATATTTATCTTGTATTGTCTTCCAATGAAGTAATCGGTAGCATCTTGAATCAATAAAGCTATTGAACTCAATTACAATGGCCGAGAACTCCTCGACCAAGTGCAAGGTTTAGGTCCACCTTAGCTTGAAGCAGAGAACTTGAGCAGAAGGTCCCTCTTATATTAGATTATGCCTAAGGGAACCAGCGACAACCCTTAAAAGGTCCTGTCGATCTACGAGCAGAAGCGATACAGAAGTTTTGGAGGGATAAGAATTCAGAAACCAGATCGCAGTTCATTTGATCTTATAGCACCGGAAGGAATGAGGCCAACGCTTTTGTGATTACTTCTAGCTGAATCTCCCCCACGTCAATCCTAAACAAAAAATTCGAAAAAATAACAAAAATTGTCCATGTACTAAATATTGTCCACGTTCGATTAAAAATTTTTTGACTCGTGGAGTCTCCGGACCGGTCAATTATTTAGAGCACGACACTTGACACCCCATGATCTGTTCACTTAAGCTTACACTGCTCATCTTATTCCCAGACCCGACTAGCTCACCTGATCTTATAGTTACCCACACTCATTTAAAAAAAAAAAAAAAAAGGCCCGGCTAGCCCACGCTTTTTCATGGAGGAAATTGGCAGATTTTTTTACTTCCTATGGCTTCCTATTTTCTTGGCTTAATTTGAAGGGATAATGACACAAATAGTCCTTGAATTTTGGTTCAATATGCAATTTGATCCATAAATTTTTAATTTGTTTAATGTAGTCCCTGAATTTTAGTCTAATATTCAATGTTGTCCCTAAAATTTTAATTTATTTAATGTGATCCATGAAATTTTGATACATGTTCAATTTAGTCCCTGAACTATATTAAAATGTTTAATGTAATCCCTGAATTTGAATTAATGGAATGACTACATTGAACATTTTTATATAATTCAGGGACTAAATTGAACATGTTTAAAAAATCTATGGATCATATCGAATAAATTAAAAATTCAAAGACCACATTATACATTAGGCTAAAGTTCATGAACTACATTGAATAAATTAAAAATATATGGACCAAATTACACGTTAAGTCAAAGTTTAAGAACTGTTTATGTCATTTTCCCTGATATAAAGGGAAACTCTTACATGTCCCAAGTAAGTGGAATTTTTTAATATACTAAAGCGTAGATAAACGAAAGTAGAAAAATAATATCACTAACTAAAAAGAAATTATTAATAATAAATTAGCAAACCAAAAAATTACCCCGTTTATTCAAATCTCGTAAATGAAGATATGCAGGGACCTAAAACAAAGCTCAAGTTAAAAAAAAAAAAAAAAAAGATTTTCGATTGAATTCCATATTATGTATTTTTTTCTAATAAGGGAACCCTATTCTCAATTTTTTTTTTTTTGCCCGGAGAATAGTACACTATTTTGAAAGTTGCAATTTAAAACTTTTTCATTTTAATTTCCCTTTTACAAATCAATCACAACAACGCGGCCGATTTCCCTCTTACGGAAGTTGAGAGAGCAGTATAAAAGGAGCACGGCCTGCGCCGCCGTCCATTGGTACACAGAGCCGAGCGAAACTCCGCCGTCCCGCTCCGCCCTCGCCGTCGGCATCAAAGCCCGAGCTCGGCTCGACTTCGAATCTGCTTCTGCGCCGCGACCGCAGAATCTCTGTCGGAGGGAGAGGGAAGGGAGGGGGGGGGGGGCGAAAGATGTTCTTTCACATCGTCCTGGAGAGGAACATGCAGCTCCACCCTCGCTTCTTCGGTCGCAACCTCCGCGACAACCTCGTCGCCAAGCTCATGAAGGACGTCGAGGGCACGTGCAGGTTTTCCTCCTTCGATGGTTTCTGCCCCTCTTTTCTCCGCGCGTTGTTCCCGCGTCGGTCTCAAGATTCAGTCGGTTCTTGCGCCGTGCGTTCCGCGAACCGTGTTCGATTCCCTGCATAGGGGTTGTGGAATTTGATTTCGCGAGAGGCTTAGATGTAGTTGCCCCTTGCACCCTCTACTCTGTGTTGCCCCCCCACAACAAACGATTGGCGCGTAATTTGGATTGGAGAGCGGGGTAGAGAATTAGGGCACTTGGAGGCATTTTGCCTCTGTCAAGGGTTAAAGGGTTTTGTCTGTTTGAAAGTGTTCCTTGATTTCCGAGAGGGGTGTTCTTCCAATTCCTCATCGCAGGGAATGTCTCATGTGATTGAATGCGTAATGGATAGTAAAAGTTCTTCCTTTTTCTTCCGCCCACTCAATCTTTTAGAGCAAGGTTGGGTGTGATCATAGCTCTTTTAGAATGCTTAATGTTTGATGTAGTGGAGGCATGGCCATCGGAGAGAAAACTCGTTACTTAAAATGTCCTGCGGCATGGCATCATGTGATCCTTTCTTTGGTGCAGTGGTAGGCACGGTTTCGTGGTGGCGATTACTGGTATAGAGAACATTGGGAAAGGACTGATTCGAGAAGGGACGGGGTTCGTGACATTCCCTGTGAAGTACCAGTGCGTTGTGTTTAGGCCCTTCAAAGGAGAGATATTAGAGGCTGTTGTCACAATGGTGAACAAGGTGAGGCCTTCTTTTCATATTCATGTTTAGTAATGATCCTGTAGTGTGAAGATACAGTAGTGAAGATTAGTAACCATGTCTTTTACACAGATGGGATTTTTTGCCGAAGCTGGTCCGGTTCAGATTTTTGTTTCAAACCACGTAAGTCTTGTAACTTGCTTGAGCTGTTGCTTCTAAGAGTCTTTTTATGGATTCTAATCGTACTAAAAATTTCCGGTGAGTTTTTGTGGACCAATTTCTATGCTTTCTTGCTATCTCAGGCATTTGAATTACTTGTCCAGTTAAGGGGGATAGAACTACTCGTCAAGTTATATGTCTCTTGCTTTTAGTTTTTCAATTACTCAGACTGTTAAATCATCATCTTTGAGTTTCAGCTGATACCAGATGACATGGAGTTCCAATCTGGAGACATGCCAAACTATACGACATCAGATGGATCGGTATGTTTTTCAAAGGGGCAAACTATGTCTTTAGGTTTATATCATTGTTCAAGTTTTCTATGATTTCTTTCAGGTAAAAATCCAGAAGGACAGTGAAGTAAGACTAAAGATAATTGGGACTCGCGTAGATGCGACCGAGATAGTATGGCTTTCTATCTTTATACTATACTCCCTTACTTCTATCATGTACCTAACCGTGATCAATAGTTTGCTTTGAAGCATTAAGATAATTAGTGGCAACTACCTACTTTCATCCAAACAGGTTTCCAGAAGAGGACTGAGAAAGCTTTTGCTTTAGAATTGTAGATGGCTCATTTAGTATTTGGATCGTTATAACTTCTTTTAAAGCCAAATTGCTTATATATTTATATTTTGATGACTAAATCAGGGAATGCCTTCCTTTGATTTAGTTCTTAGTGGACACTGGATGCCAATTTCCCGATTGTGTGTATACTCTTGGAGATGGAAGCATGAACCACAAAAATTGTCACCAACTTATATATCTATATTTTGATTACTAATTCAAGGAATGCCATCCTTTGATTTAGTTCTTAGTGGACACTGGATGCTGCAGCTAACATGCCAATTTCTCGATTGTGTGTGTTCTCTTGGAGATGGAAGCATGAACCACAAAAATTGTCACCAAGTGATTAGAGAACGCTTAGGATGCATGGATGGACCACAGGCATCTCCCGTTTTGCTTTTAAAGGCTTAGTTCTAATACCATCCGGACTGTGGAGAACTACGTATCTTCAGATTCCAGCTTAGTTCATCAGGATCCAAAATAGATAACATATCATCAAGCAATTCTGCAGATCTAGCAAGTGCCCCTTCCAAGTTTCATCTGCTGAAAGTTTTGCTTTAAGAAGCATACTAGAGTCATAGTTAACTCTGCTACTAATGGAGGGCCATATTAGTTACTTTCATCCTTCCAACCAAAGTGTTCTCTTCACTAGGAATACGTTGTCTGATGAGTGGCCTCCTTTAGCTTTAGTATTTCAGAACAGTCAGAAGGCCTCTTGAGTGACTGAGAACTCCTCCGTCGAAGGATAATGCCTCTGACAAATAAGACAAGATAGGAAAATCTAGTTCCTTATTTTTTCTCAAGGCTTAAAAATCTGGAATCATGCTTACCAAAGAAGTGGAATTTATTAGTGGGTTGATACTGCACGTGTCATGCAACTTTAGTAGTGGCATGTCAGCATGCATTTGATTATGTCTCGGTCAACTGATATATGTGTAAATTCTAGCTAGCATAGCTGATATTTTGTTCATTTGTTGTTTTCAGTTCTGCATTGGCACCATTAAGGATGATTTCTTGGGTGTGATAAATGATCCTGCTGCTGCCTAACAAAGATGACCTCCATTTTCTCTGCGAGGGAGCTGCATGCTGCGATGTGGAATGTCTGAGCCTACCGGTTGTATTATATGTTTAACGCTCTTGTAAAAACTTCCTAGAGGTTGGCATGCTTTTGTAAAAAAATTGTCAAGGTTGGCTGGCATATTACTGGCATTTTATGGAGTGCCACACATTCTTTTGGCAGGTTCTCAGTCTTGTTTACATTATGAAATTTCTATGAAGAATGTTGCTGAATGCCAATCAGTCCACCGAGGAACCTAAATTTACGGTTTGCTAGTTAGCCCAGTTTCTAGGCTTATTATTTCTGTCTGGAGTGGCTGAATTATTCTGAGCTGGTGAGACAATTGATCGTAAATGTTGTTCATCAAATTGCTAATAATTTGATTGATAGTGTGACCGCCGAGATGGCCATGTGGCTAATATCGCTGCCTCAGTGTGCTGGCCAGTTGTATCATCTCCTTTGCATGGTTCTTTCTGGTTCCTAATTCTCTCTGGGTTTCTCTTGTTAATTTAATATAAGAGAATTTCAATTGCTCATCTGTTGCACATTAGAATGAGAATCTGCATTTCTTGCTTATAAAACAGAAGGAATGGAAGTCAGTCTTAATTTATTGGAAAGTGGGTTCGGTTTTCTGCTTTCTGGAAAAAGAAAAGAAAAAAAGAAGCGCTGGTTTTATTTTCGTGCTACAATCCATTAGTATCTTGAGCTAGTGAAATGTCATGCATCTTATGCGCTTAGTTGAAATAAAGTTATGATTGCCTTGGGCTTTGTTGTTCTCATGAAACTGATAGGTCTCGACGCATTTTGTACTAGCAGACTTAAGCACCACTTGGCAACAAAAAAGGAGCGACGCGACTACTTGAGACCACCGTATGGTGTATTGAGATGAGACGATGGAGATATTCTGTTCTGAATTTATCCTTTTATCCAGGGTCAGTGAATCGAGGAAACGATGAGGATTGCCACACGTTGTGACTCTATGTACCTCTCATACTTGAGCTGGATATGAGGGCACAAGACGTTCTAAAAGATGTGATACCATTTGCTCGGTTACGGTTTATGGACGCATGTGTGTGGAATTGACTGGTGATTAACTCGTCGAACGGGTGGCTTCTTCGTTCAAGTTGGTTACAGTGAAGGGTAGTGCTTGTGATATAGTTTAAGGAGGTTACAACGTATCCACGAGAGGACTATCTTACTATTTGAGGTTGGGTTGTGTTTTGAGCATTGTGGAGAGCTTGGTGTGCTTGTGTTTTGTCTTTGTTTTGGTCAAGTGCTTGTGTTTTGTCTAAGCGGTTGAAAATGATCGCTTGAAGTCAGTAAGAATCGGTCGAATTGCTGAAGACTGAGGGAGTTGAAAAGTGGCCTTCCTCTGTGATGTCTTGGGTTAGTAATGGTGTTTGTGAATTTTATAAGCCTCTTGCAACTCTATCTTCTTTTCTTCAAATTCAGAAGGTGAAAGGTTCAAAGAATACTGAACAAACTATGTTGATTATTGGGAAAGACGAGCTTATCATTCGATCGGCGGTATTTTCCTTTGAGCGTACGGGAGGATGGGCAGATGCATAGTATTATTGATCCCCTCGAGTTTAGTCTCGTTTTTCAACCTTCTCTAAGTTGCCTGATTTCAGGGGCTAAATTGAGAAAAAAAGATTTTTGTGATACAAAAAATCTCAAACTAATGTCAATATGACATATTTACCACAGCTTTTTGAGCCCTAAATTTGTTTCTGCGCGACATATTTACTTTGTATCGCAAATGTGAGGGTAAATGTCGGGTAAATGTGTCATACAGGTATAAATTTGAGATTTTTTATATCAAAAAAAAATTAAAGTAAATATGTCACGTTAATATAAATTTGAGATTCATTGTATCACAGAAAAATTTGAAGTAAATATATTACATTGGCCATAATTTATGATTTTTCTTAACTTTTTCCCTCATAAAGACATTAGCTAAGACAAGCGACAAGGATTTCAAAAGAAAGTTAAAAATCACTACAATCTGTCTTTCATCTCTCCCAGTGCCAACCCAAGCCCACAGCGAAAAACCCCTAAAACTCGAATGCAAAACCTCAAACTCGAACTCGAACACTTCCCCAACACTAGAGCCCCAAAACTCAAACAGAAAACCTCAAACTCGAACTCGAACACTTCCCCAACACTAGAATAGATTTGAAGCTCGAGCTCGAAACCATCTGACCTTGCAACAAAGACGAAGAAGAGAGATTGAGGAATGGAGGGCTCATGGATCAGCGAGAGCCGGATGGGTGAAGTGAACGAGGAGCCTCCTCAGTTGCGTAGTTGCGTTCTTGTGGCGATTAGCGAGGAGAAAACTAAGACAGAGAGAACCAAGACAGAGGAGCGGCGAAGAGAGAACCGAGATAGTGAACGTGATTTAGATCTAGGATTTTTTTTGTTTTTTCTAATATTATCTTAAAACCTGTTCTAAAACCGGTCCGAGTCGGTTTTTACTCGGAACTGGAAACCGGACCGGTTCTAACCAGTTCCAAAAAAATGGAACCGGTTCCCGAACCTATTTTTCGAGTGGGCCGGTCCGGTTTCCGGATAAACCCGGTCCGGTTGCACACACCTATCTCCCACTCGGTTCTGCACTCGCTGCGACCATCGCATTGCCTTTCCAAGCCTGGTCGCTCCTGCTCTCTCCTCGGCCCTTCTCTCTCTCTCTCTCTCTCTCTCCCGCGTGCGATGTTCGCGTTGCAGTCTCCCCAAACCGTTCAACAACCCCCTCCTCCTCCCCCTTCTCCTCCTCCTCCTCCTTTCAGCAAACACCTCAAGTGCACGGCCGCTCGCGGCTCCTGCAGGCCGCCTCCCTGCTCTTCAACATCGAACCCCACCATTTCCACCTCCACCTCCACCTCCACCGCCGACAAGAACCACGTCGTCCGACGTCTGTGCAAGAAGGGCGAACTGAAGCGGGCGCTGCGCGTCCTATCTCAAGAACCCGACCCCACCCAGCGCACCTACGAGCTCTTGATCCTGTCTTGCGCCCGCCGGAACTCTCTCCCCGACGGCCTCAGCGTTCACCGCCATCTCTCGGAGAATGGGTTCGACCAGGACCCGTTCCTGGCGACCAAGCTTATCAACATGTACTCCGAGCTGGACGCCGTTGAGAATGCCCGGAAGGTGTTTGAGGAAACTCGCGTGAGAACTATCTATGTTTGGAACGCGCTGTTTAGGGCGCTCACCTTGGCGGGTCATGGACGCGAGGCCTTTGACTTGTATAGAAGGATGAACCGGGTTGGGATTCCTTCGGATAGGTTCACGTACACCTATGTGTTGAAAGCATGCGTGGCTTCGGAATGCGCCCTCTCGCTTTTGAATAAGGGAAGGGAGATTCATGCCCAAATTCTGCGGCATGGGTACGGGGGCCATGTTCATATCATGACTACTTTGGTGGACATGTATGCCAGGTTTGGGTGCGTGAAATGCGCCGGAATCGTGTTTGGCGAGATGCCAGAGAAAAATGTAGTTTCTTGGAGTGCAATGATAGCTTGCTATGCTAAAAATGGGATGTCTTTTGAGGCTTTGGAACTTTTCAGGGAGATGATGCTTAAGACCCATGATTTGCTTCCAAATTCGGTGACAATGGTCAGCGTGCTGCAAGCCTGTGCTGCGCTTGCTGCATTGGAGCAGGGTAGGTTGATTCACGGATATCTTCTGCGAAGAGGTCTGGACTCGATCTTGCCGGTCATTAGTGCTCTGGTGACCATGTATGCAAGATGCGGTAAGGTTGACCGAGCTCAACTAGTTTTTGATAAGATGGATGAGAGGGATGTAGTTTCCTGGAATTCATTAATCTCGGGTTATGGGGTTCAGGGGTTTGGAGAGACGGCGATTCAGGTTTTCAACGAGATGATCATCAGTGGAATCTCGCCGAGTCCCATATCCTTCGTTGGTGTTTTAGGAGCCTGCAGCCATGCAGGGCTTGTCGAGGATGGGAAGATGTTGTTCGATTCGATGGTAAGGGAACATAGGATTTTCCCTAGTGTGGAGCATTATGCTTGCATGGTGGATCTTCTTGGCCGGGCAAATAGATTAGATGAAGCAGTCAAAGTCATAGAAGAGATGCGGATTGAACCAGGACCTAAAGTTTGGGGATCGCTCCTTGGATCGTGCAGGATTCATTGCAATGTCGAGCTTGCAGAAAGAGCGAGCGCAAGGCTTTTCGAGCTCGAACCCATGAATGCTGGAAATTATGTTCTCCTAGCCGATATCTACGCGGAGGCCAAGATGTGGGATGAGGTGAGAAGAGTGAAGAAACTTCTCGAAGCTCGGAGACTGCAAAAGGTCCCCGGTCGCAGTTGGACTGAAGTCAAAGGGAAGATATATTCCTTTGCTTCGGTCGATGAATTGAATCCACAGATTGAGCAGCTCCATGCCTTGTTGCTGAATTTGTCAATGGAGATGAAGGAAGACGGGTACGTGCCGCAGACCGAAATTGTGCATTACGATCTTGATTTGGAGGAGAAGGAACGCATTTTGCTGGGGCACAGTGAAAAACTAGCCGTGGCCTTTGGACTCATCAACAGCGCTAAGGGGGCGACGATACGGGTTACCAAGAACTTGAGGTTATGTGAAGACTGTCACTCTGTGACGAAATTCATTTCCAAGTATACAAAGAGAGAGATCCTCATCCGGGACGTGAATCGTATTCACCGTTTCAAAGATGGGGCGTGCTCCTGCGGGGATTATTGGTAGCTGCCGGCACTTCATTTGATAAACTCTCTTTAACACGAGGCAAAAATTATAGTTCAGGATCCCAGAACGCCGCCGAAACTCGACCGTGCTTGAGCTGTAAACGAAGGAATGAAGGCGTCCGGAGCTTACATTCGACGACAAATTCAATCTGTCCCTCCCATCGTGATTTACATACAGAGGGTTGTCTGAGAACAAGGAGAGAGCGACCTGATGTACCGTCTGAAACAACACATTTTACTTGCATGGCTTTTCTGTACTCATAAGATCACAATGGCATTTGATGAGTGAATGTCACAGTTAAATGAGCTTTCTCGGTTTTTCTCTCTAGCCTGTATTCATACTCAAATGTTCCCGGGATCTTAAATAAACTCTCTCGACCGGCGCCAATCTGGTCGGCGTCTTTGTTCCTTCCGGCTCGGCAGGGAGCTCATTGGACATAAGACGGGCACTGTATTCCCGCTACTGCTACCGGTTCGACAATTCGGGAATGAAAACGGGAGTCGAAATCAACGACTCTGGCTAACGGCGGCAATCGGCAATTGCAAATCCATTGTCCTTCACTTACAATCCAGGAACAAGTAAAGACGAATGAACCTCACCCAGCCAAACAAGGGGGAGTGTAAGAGGAATTCGGACCAACCTATTGTTGTAGGTCTGTCTGATGGGTATGGAATACTCTATTATATATAAACTAGGGCAGAACCGCTCGCATATGGTCTGGGTGGTGTAGTCGGTTATCACGCTAGTCTCACACACTAGAGGTCCCCGGTTCGAACCCGGGCTCAGACATTTTTCCCTTCCACCTTCTCGGGTTTTTCTTTTTTTTAATATTAGATTTTAATTTTTAGGTTGTAGATTTCATCGCGTGCAGCTTGAGTTGTCTCTATCGCATCTCGGATATTTATATTAGTTGCCCTACGGATAAAAAGAAGGAATAATTTCGAATATTTTCAATTTGATTCGATACGAGATGTGTGCGCGGCATACACGTACATGCATGTAGATATATATAACCGAGGAAGGTATGGGAAGTAGACGGACTGCTCATCTCTTACAATGTATATCGTCGAGTAACATCGGCATTCAATCTCAGACATTTTTCAAGATGTCCAATATAATGGGTATGTGATGCGATATACATTACAACTATATCACTAAATAACGGACAAAGGATGTGATTATCCATTATTATTATTTCGAAGAAAATAAAGAGGAAAGGGGGCAAATTAGAAAAAAAAAAAAAAAAAAAAAAAAGGAAAATAAGATAAAATCGCAATGTTAGTTCAAAAGTGATATGGATAATGAGGAGCAGGATTTGTGACGGAACGAGTCTGTCTATAATTAGTCTAGCCAGTGCTATATACGTATAACCTCCTCTTGCGTTCTGGAACCTCTTCTTGAAATGAAGGGCTTGAACTTATGTTTTTGCATTGGCAAGCCGGATCATCGCGGTGAGAGCAGGCGTAGCGAGCCGCGCAACCAGCGGACGGCCCCGCCCTCCAATCGCAAACCGCGTCAGCAACCTCGCAACCCGAGAGGCCGAGGCCACGGCACTTTAGGTGCCGGCCATCACGTTGCAGTCGGCCACCACGGAGCCGCCAACGCCGATGGCGGCGGCGCCTCGGGAGCTATGTTCGTAGGGGCGGTCTACATTTCTCAGGGGGACGGCGGCGGCGGCGGCGGCGGCGGGTGATTTGGTCGACCGGGTCTGTTTTTGATTTCGCCTAGGCGCTTGTTTACGTGATGTTGTGCAGATTTTTGGTTTGGTTTTGTGTAGGGTAGAGATGGATTATTTCGATGCGGCCTCATTGCTCGTTCGGTCGAGCGATTGGAGGATCATCTCAAATTGATGTGCAAATATATTAGATGACACTGAATTCGACATTACACGTCTCTATTGCCATTGACACAAATCGTGCTTTCAAATGAGACGCCATCGGCTTCAGCACAAGATGATTCTTTGCCATTCCTCCGGCCATCTCCGTGATTCCCCTCGCCGCGGTGGCTTCCGCCACCTTACCCTCACCGGCCATAGCCTCTCCGAGATCTCATCTCTACCCAATCATGGCCTTCGGACGACGATGATGACGATCGGCCATCCTGCCTTCGATCCTCCTCACGGCGCATCAATCCACAACACGTGCTTGTTGTGGCTCCGATCGCCATAGCCATAAGAGCCGTTATCATTTCTCCAATCGGCCGCCGGAATCGCCGGTTAGGTCCACGGCATTTGCCTTCTCGATGCCACCGTCGCTGGAGTGCTGTAAACGGAAAGAACCCTCTCGTTGAACACTAGCATTGCGATTTCCGAAGCCTCCATCAGGATTAGAGGAACAACATCTTCGGCCATTGCCCTTTCTCTCGTGGGCCATGATCACATTATCACAATCTTACACTAATGTAAAAAGCTTAGGCTCATTTACGTCGCTACGTTAAACAATATACCTATGATCGAGGACTAACATCTACGGAACCGGGGGCCATCACGCGATCCACAATCCCGACAATTCTCGTTGCGGGGCTGATCTACGATGTGCACTTCCTCCGCTCCGCCGTTGTGTCTTGCCGGATTTCCGCCAGCGGATGATTGATTGCCTTAACCATAAGTCCGTCCTGTCGAACCCTAGATTTGCGATCTCCGTGACCTCCGTCATTGTACGAGTAACGTCTTTGGCAATCGTCCTCTCTAACCACACGAAATTCTCCCCATGTTAAAAAACTACTCAAAAAATTGACCTATCGAAAAATTAAAAAAACGAAAAAAATTGGGAATGACAAAATTTTCAAAACAGATTAGATGTAAGATTTCAACTACACATCATTTTTATGACGGGGTATATATATGACTCTCTTTTTTCGCGTAAAGTACATTTGAAAAAGAACATACGTGTTGCGCGTGAAATAAGTAGTTAGAATATTTATAAAACGATTTTGGTCTATTTTGGGAGCTGCACTTAAATCGTTATAAAATCGAAATACGAGGCATTTATGAAATGTTTGACAATTAGCTTATTTTCAAATTCAGAAGGCGAAATACTCAAAGATAACTGAAAAATTATCTTGATTATTGAAAAAAAAACGATTTTATCTCGTTGATCGGCGGAATCCACTGGCCTATTTTTTTCAATTTTCATTAGCTCGTCAGATTTCAAGGGCTAAATTGAGAAATATTTTGTCTGCAATCGAGGATCAAATTTTCTAGGGGCAAATTGTACCGATTCGAGCACGAAAGGGATAACTATATAAATGATTATTGAACTTTGATCAAATATTCAACGTGGTTCATGAATTTTTAATTTGTTTAATATTGTCCTTAAACTTTAGTTCAATGTGCAATGTGATCTCTCAATTTTTAATTTGTTCAATAAGATCCTTGGAATTTCGATACGTGTTCATCTTAATTCATGAACCATCCAGTTTAAATATTTTCATATAATTCATGAACTAAAATGAATATGTACCAAAAATCTAAAAATCACGTTGAATAAATTTAAAATTTAATAATCACATTACATATTTAATTAAAAATTTATGAATTATATTATATATTTGATCGAAGTTTATGATTTATTTGCGTTATCTTTTCCTTTTTTTTCTAAAAGGCATTGTCAAAGCAGGCGATAAGGATTTTAGGAGACCGTACATATCAGTATAAATTTAAAAAGAAAACAGTCAAGCTGGGTCAAACTTTGACTGTGGTGATGGGAGAGTACATAATCAAGCTTTACGGAAGGCGTGAGGATCTGCGGGTGAGATCGATAGTGATGTCTGCCTGAAGAGTCAAACGTAGTATTCGGTCAAAGGTCGTTCGCTCATAATTGTGCAATCACCCGTCATTGCCACGTGTATTATCGAGATTGGTTGTAGCAATCTTGAGTGGGGCACGCCTTTTCTTGGGTTAATTAAAAAAAAAAAGCATCAATTTTAAGTTTAAGGACAATTATGCCCAAACTTTTTTTTGTCTTATAAAAAAATACGAACTTTAGGTCAAGGGACAATTTTGGCCCGAACATTTTTTTGTCCTATAAAAAAGCATCAACTTTAGGTTAAAAAACAATTCTAGCCCCAATTTTTTTTTGTCTCATAAAAAAATACTAACTTTGACTTAAATCCAAAATCTGGTTCCCATTGACTTAAAACTATTGATTATCTAACTTGACTATTCCACATTCCAAAATTTGGTGGTAGTCGAATTCACCAAAAACAATTTCTACTCTTTAAATCACAAATAAATTGTACTTAGGGTGAGCAGAGTCGAATCCACAAAGACTGACAAATTGCTAATTCTTTGAAAATCAAGTAAACAATAAAAGCGAAACTAAATAGGGGGTTTATGCAGAATAGACTTAAATAAAATAAGCAAATAGAAATTAAAGAAAATCAGATTATGCAACATCTAGCAAAGGTAATCTCATTCAAGTTCAGAAGTTGATCATTGAATCAAATGATTACTCTTAAACACTGCAATAGACTGGTTATGGTTGTTGAAATGCTTCTAACAACCTAATCTTTCTTTAATATTAGATTAACCGGATATATGCCTGTGATTAATCCCTTATTAACGAATAACCCCGACATGCGCCAAGGATTCAATTCGCTAATGACACGAAAAATAAGAAAAACCCAACCCTAACCAATAAATCACACGCGTAACTTATTCAAGCTAGATCATATATTCTCATAATACAACTTGAAAATCTGGTTTTAATCAAGTCATATTATTTGCCATCATTATTAAAACACCTAAACAATTACAGGTTTTGGTATTTCAATTGGCAAACTAGCACCCTGTCAATTGCACAACGAGCTCTTATTGTAACAACCAACAAAGCAATGATAAACAATAAAACAGAGAATATATAAATACTGCAGAAATTAGGAAGGAGAATTAAGTTTAGATCTCACAACTTGAATGAACTTGAACTTTGATAATCTTTTGCTAGATTAAAAGGGAGTTAGCCACACATGGCTACAAAATGCGCAAAAGAGAAAATAATATTTTCTGAATTTTCTGGAGTCCCCTTTCCTCTTGCGTTCAATCTCTTAAATAAAAAAAGAAAAGTCTAGAAAAAGAAATTCTATCCAACATAGAAAAAAGAAAAAAAAAAAAAAGCAAAATCTTCTCCCTAATGTCCCTAATTAAGAGTCCTATTTAAGTACAAAAAATCCTCCACAATCAAATCTGAAAAATATGGAAATTAATGGCCAAATCACGTCCTCAAATTCTGCGCTAGCTTTACATCTACGCGATCTTAAGCCGTGAGCACGGATATCTGGAAAATAAATCTTTTACATGCAAAATCCCAACCAACAGCTCAAAAACGTCCAAAATCTTCGCGATTGCATCGTTCACCATCACTTAATCACAACGCATAAAAACAAATAAATTCTACTCTATTTATTCGAATATTTTCCAAAAATACCACCAAATGTAATCAAAATATAAGTCAAATATACACATCATCAAACTCCCCCACACTTATCCAATGCTTGTCCTCAAGCATAACCCAAATCTATCAACTAACAACGTCTAGCCATCACTCGCACAAATCCCTCATTAATCCATGATTCAACATACTAAATAATAATAATAATAATAAACTTAACATAACCAACAAATTTCAATTTCTCAAGCAATAAATAACTGATTTTAATAATTCTTATCATCATAAAACACAAGGCTCGAACATTTTTAGAATATTCACACAAATGAGCTATATATAAGTTAATGCATAAAGAATCATCCCTCAACCTATTAAGTCACAAATCTTTCACAAATTCAAGCAATAAACAAGAAATTGAGGTGCTTTTAAATTATTACAACACTTTTAGGCTTGCTTAGGGTGTCATAGACCTTTTGACGTGAAAGTAAACCAGTTGTGGTGGTTATCCCCGGTTACTCAGCCCATCGCAACCCTAAGTGGTTACTAGCACTACTCATATTCTGCTAGTTTTTTTTTTTCCTGAGTGTCAACATGGGACACATGAAGACCCCTGGTTACTCAAATAGAGCAGAACAATGGAGCAAACATAATCAAACATAATACTTTTCTCAATTTTTTTTTTCAGCAACCTCATTTCCATCACATTTTCACGTGTGAATAATTATGTGACTAGGCAAGTTTAGTGAAAATTCTATATGCATATGACGTAAATTTAAATCAAGCAAGTTAAGTATATTTCACCTCATTAATTCAAGCCTCATATTTTATGATAAGAAGAATGACCAAAATCAACCATTTATTTCACGAAAAATTAAGAATAAATCTAGTCATATTAAGTTTATTACATAATATAGCATATTTTATCAATTCAAGATAAGAAGAGTTGCACAAATTCAAACTAGAAGTTAATGATTTAACTAGATAAAAGCTATGGTCAGGTAAAAACAAAGTGATAAGCAAGTTCCTTAACTCCCCCACACTTAATAGACACATTGTCCTCAATGTGTAAGAAAAAGAAAAGCACAAATGGAAAAGAAAGAGGAGTTTAACTTCCCTGAATGGTGAAGGATATGGAATCACGGTAATCTAAGACGGGCAGCTGAAGTGGACGGAGAAATCGTGCTCGCGTCGGGAGCTCGAGTAGTTGGTGGTGTTGATGGAGAAGCATGAGTAAACATGTATGAGGGTAAATAAAAGAACAGAAAATTAGGGTGAATTATTTGAAAAGATGACAATAAATAAAATGAACTGAAAATGAACTAGAAATAAGGCGTGGGCACACCTTAAACTTGGGTTGCCTCCCTAAAGCGTCCTTGTTTAACGTCCTAGGCTAGACGACCTGCATTTTCATTCCCCCTCATTAACCCTGTCCAGGGTTATTTCCTTTTTCCTATGAGCCTGAAACCCTTCATAAAATGGCTTGAGACGATGTCCATTTATTTTAAAAACTTTGTTTGTCTTTAAGCTCTGTATCTCCACTGCACCATGGGACAATACATTAGTAATAATAAAAGGACCAATCCACTTGGACTTTAGTTTTCCAGGAAATAATTTCAAACGGGAATGATAAAGTAGAACTTTTTGTCCAATTGAAAATTGTTTCCTAAAAATTATTTGGTCATGAAAATTTTTTGTCTTTTCCTTATAGATTTTGGAGCTTTCATATGCATCAATTCTAATCTCCTCCAACTCCTGCAATTGTAATTTCCTATGTTCACCAGCCCAATCCATCTTCATGTTGCATTGTTTGATAGCCCAATAAGCTCGGTGCTCTAACTCCACAGGGAGGTGACAAGGCTTACCAAAAACAAGACGATAGGGAGACATGCCTATAGGGGTCTTGTAGGCTGTACGATAAGCCTAGAGTGCGTTATCCAACTGTAAGCTCCAGTCTTTTCTATTTGGATTGATTGTCTTTTCAAGTATGGACTTAATTTCTTTGTTCGACACTTCAATCAACTCTTCCTCTTCTCCCTTGCCGAGTTTACTTGAGATGATCACCAGGAGAGTATCCCTTTTACCTAAAAATGCATAGTTCAAATGGTTGGGCAGCGGCTTTAATTCTAATTTAGGAGGCTGCAAAACAAAAGGTAAAGGAATGGTGTGAGATGTGAGCAAGTCCATAGAAGGACTAGTTCTTACCTTAGGCTTAAGTGCCTCCAATTCGTACACTACTTCTCGCAATTCATCATCAATTAAAAACTTTCTTTCAACCTTATCAATGCTGTCCGGACTTATACTTTTGCAAAGCACGACCATCAACTTGTTATCCTCACTTAACTCAAATGTCTTTTGAGTTAATGGTTCAATAATGTCAATGCTGAAAACACAAGATACATCATCAGGATATTTCATGGCATCATAAACATTAAATTTAATCACATCATCATCAAATTCCATAGTTAATGTACCCTTATGCACATCGATCTTTGTTCTAGCAGTACTAAGGAAAGGTCTTCCTAGCAGAATATCAGATGAGTTTGAGGATTTATCATCCTCCATATCTAAAATAAAGAAGTCTGTAGGAAAAATCAGACCAATGACCTGAACTAACACATCCTCTAACACACCTTTGGGATAAACAATTGACCTATCGGCAAATTGAATTATTACCCCAGTTTCTTTTAATGGACCAGCATTTAAAGAAGAATAAATGGACCATGGCATCACATTAATTGAAGCTCCCAAATCACACATAGCCATTTTTATTCCCACATTCCCAATAGTGCAAGATATAGCAAACATACCTTGTTCTTTGCATTTGGGGGGTAGTAATTTTTTTTGAAGAACAATAGACACATTTTCCCCCACACTTACTTTCTCATACCCGGTCAACTTTTTCTTATTAGTACACAACTCTTTAAGAAATTTTGCATACCTGGGTATTTGCTTAATTACATCAAGCAAGGGTATATTTACCTTCATCTTTCGGAATGTTTCAAGAATTTCTTCCTTCTCCTTTTCCTTCTTTGATTTGGCTAATCTTTCTGGAAGAGGAGATTTGGTCTCCAAAATTTTGGGCTTCTTAGGTATAGACTTCTCAGGCTGCTCCGTCTGTTTCTTAACTATCACCTCTGTTTCTTTCTCTGATTGCAAGCTATACTCATGTCTTTATCTAGCAATAGGTTCCAGCTCTTTTCCACTTCTCAAGGTAATTGCGCTCGCATTTTCTTTTGGGTTTATTATTGTTTGAGAAGGCAATTTTCCTTGAGACTCCAGCTTGCTTAGGGACGTTGCCAATTGGCTAACTTGATTCTCCAAATTTTGTATGCTCGCGCCTTGTCTCCTGTTGAAATTGTTGAGTGTTAATTGCAAGAGATTTAACTATCTCTTCAAGAGACATACTTGGTGCTGAAGAATATTGCTGCGGTGGGGCTGATGGTCTTTGCTGAAATTGTTGGAAATTTTGCACTCTAGATCCATAACTAAAGTTTGGGTGATCTCTCTATTCCGGATTATATGTATTTAAGTATGGATCATACTTCCTTTGCGGCAGGCCCGGGAAATTCCCAACGGCATTTGCTTGTTCAGGAGTATCATCTTGCAAAGTGGGGCACATATCCGTAGAATGACCGGTATAAGCACAAATCCCACACACTTTGGCTTGTTATGTATTCCCTACAATTAAATTTTGAACCAAAGAGGTTAGTTGATTGATTTTGCTCTCAAGCGAAGATGCGTTTACCTAATTAACCCTTCTTGAGGGTTCTTGGTGAGACCCAAATTGCTGGGAATTGACAACCATGGTAGTAATTAAATCACGGGCAGCTTGGGGTGTCTTGTTAACAATAGCTCCTCCACTTGCGGCATCCATCATCTTTCTCTCAATGGATAATAATCCTTCATAAAAATACTAAATAAGGGCCTGATCTGGAATTCCATGTTGGGGACGGCTTGCACACAATCTTTTAAATCTCTTCCAATATTCATGGAGAGTTTTCGTATCCCATTGCTTAATCCCACAAATTCCTCTTCTTATTCCAGCGGCTCAGGAGGCAGGAAAGAACTTGTTAAGAAAAATATTCACCATGCCTGTCCATGAAGTAATAGTCCTAGAAGGTAGATAAAATGGCCATTCCTTGGCTGCATCAACTAGAGAAAATGGAAAGGCTCTCAGCTTAATTTGCTCTTCCGTTACTCCTTGTGGTTTCATGGTGGAACAAACTATATGAAATTCTTTGAGATGTTTATGAGGATCTTCATTCTCTAATCCACGAAAAGTGGGCAGCAAGTGGATTAAATCTGATTTCAACTCAAATGGAGCTTCCATATTTGGGTAAGTGATGCACAAAGGCTATTGATTGATTGGAGGGGCTGCTAATTCTCTCAAAGTCCTATTTTCTTCGGCCATCTTTTCTTCTTGATCAGATTTGCTGGAAGAATAAGGCGGTTCAGGGGATGCTTCGTCTTTAGGCGCTAAAATTGCAAATGAAGACGCTTGTTTTCTTAATTTTGCTTCTTTTTTTAACCTCTTAGCTGTCTTCTCTATCTCAGTATCGTACTGGAGTTCACCTGTACGATCAAACCTGGTCATCAAAGAATAAAATCAATTAAAATCAGTCCCCGGCAACGACGCCAAAATTTGGTGGTAGTCGAATTCACGAAAAACAATTTCTACTCTTTAAATCACAAATAAATTGTACTTAAGATGAGCAGAGTCGAATCCACAGAGACTGACAAATTGTTAATTTTTTGAAAACCAAGTAAACAATAAAAGCGAAACTAACCTTACCCAAAAAAAAATAAAAGCGAAACTAAACAGGGGGGTTTATGCAGAATAGACTTAAATAAAATAAGCAAACATAAACTAAAAAAAATCAGATTATGCAACATCTAGCAAAGGTAATCTCATTTAAGTTCGGAAGTTGATCATTGAATCAAATGATTAATCTCAAACACTGCAATAGACTGGTTATGGTTGTTGAAATGCTTCTAACAACCTAATCTTTCTTTAATATTAGATTAACCGGATATATGCCTGTGATTAATCCCTTATTAACGAATAACCCCGACATGCGCCAAGGATTCAATTCGCTAATGACACGAAAAATAAGAAAAACCCAACCCTAACCAATAAATCACATGCGTAACTTATTCAAGCTAGATCATATATTCTCATAATACAACTTGAAAATATGGTTTTAATCAAGTTATATTATTTGCTATTATTATTAAAACACCTAAACAATTACGGGTTTTGGTATTTCAATTGGCAAATTATTACCCTGTCAATTGCACAACAAGCTCTTATTGTAACAATCAACAAAGCAATGGTAAACAATAAAACAGATAATATATAAATACTGCAGAAATTAAGAAGGAGAATTAAGTTTAGATCTCACGACTTGAATGAACTTGAACTTTGATAATCCTTTGCTAGATTAAAAAGGAGTTAGCTACACATGGCTACAAAATGCGCAAAAGAGAAAATAATATGTTTCTGAATTTTCTGGAGTCCCCTCTCTTCTTGCGTTCAACCTCTTAAATAAAAAAAAGAAAGTCTAGAAAAAGAAATTCTATCTAACATGGAAAGAAGAAAAAAAAAAAAGCAAAATCTTCTCCCTAATGTCCCTAATTAAGAATCCTATTTAGGTACAAAAAATCCTCCACAATCAAATCTGGAAAATATGGAAATTAATGGCCAAATCACGTCATCAAATTTTGCGCCAGCTTTACATCTGCGCGATCTTAAACCGTGAGCACAGATATCTGGAAAATAGATCTTTTACATGCAGAATCCCAACCAACACCTCAAAAACGTCCAAAATTTTTCGCGATTGCATCATTCACCATCACCTAATCACAATGCATAAAAACAAATAAATTTCACTCTATTTATTCGAATATTTTCCCAAAATACCACCGATTATAATCAAAATATAAGTCAAATATATACATCATCAGCAATAAATCAATGTGACTTGCTAACTGGATTTAAAGCAATATTTATTGTCTTATTTTTAAGCCATAATTTGAAGAATAACGATAAAACTGTTTATTTCATTCACTTCACTGACAAATCAAAAATATCTTTAGATTGAATCTCTTTGGCCAAATGTAATCTGAAACCGACCACTGCTTGTAGACAAACGCTGTGGATGAGATTGGCCAACCTTATCACCATAATTTTTTTTTCTCAAACAATGGTGAAAGTCAACAGGTTATCAGATTTAGGATCATGATGAAAGTTGGTGATTTTTAATGAGACAAAAAAAAAAATAGGGCCGAAATTATCACTCAACCTTAAGTTTGTACTTTTTTATGGGACAAAAAAAGTTTGGGCCAGAATTGTTCCTCGACCTAAAGTTGATACTTTTTTATGGGACAAAAAAAAGTTTGGGCCAGAATTATCCCTCGATTTAAAGTTGGTGCTTTTTTATGGAACAAAAAAAAATTCGGGCCAGGATTGTCTCTCGACTTAAAGTTGGTGCTTTTTTTCCGGAATTAGGCCTGTCTTTTCTTGAAGGTCATTGACACAACACAGTACCGGATCAGCGAGACTTGTCAATTGACAATCATCTATGAGTAGATTTCTTAAACTTTGAACTCGACTTGAGCATGCTCTTCAATTTCTATGCACGTGAAATTGCTTAAACGATGTTACTCGGTTGTTTGTAGTATTTATATGTCCAATGTAAGCTGGTAAAAAGCATTACGTGTATGCGAATATGTAAAGCGCATGCATGTAATTTCGACTGGTTGATGCGAGGCCGCCTCACTGAACCATCTTTGCTGTCGTGTTTGGCAGACTCGATCAAGCATGTAAACTATTCGTTGGAATTTGGTGGTGGGCTTGTACGTGATGGAAGAAAAGATCGGCGCCACGATCGCTGCCTTTTTGCAAGTTTCCATAAATTTTACTGGTCTTTGTGTGAAATCATGCATGCGAAGCAAGCCTGTCGCGCTCCAATCGAGTATGTATGGCACGTCGTCCTCTCTCAGATATGATCGGGGTTCTATGAGGGGGGAAAGAATGCTCCGATCCAAACGGCAAGAAAGGGGGACGCGATATCATTCAAAATCAAAACCCAATAGTCTATCTAGAGGATGGCTTGAGATACTCGAAACTCAGCAGACCATCTTGAGGGGGTAATACGAGGACGAGTATCGCTCGGGGGTCCCTTACGAGAAATAGGCATTATGCCTTCAGGTGCATTCCGCAATATCCCCTGCAGTGGACTCGAGATTGAAGTGGGTGATGCCCAAAACGAAAAAGAGGGTGACGAGTGGGACTTGAGCAAGTCTTTAAATGGCTTCTTCATCTGGGATTTTGGGATGTTAAACACGGGATATTCTCGGGTGAGGGGGAAAGAACTAGGCGTCGGAACTGCGTTCCTGCCGTTTAGATGCGTTCCGGAATATCTCCTGGTATGGGCGCGCGAGATCGAAGCGGGCGATGTCCAAAATGAAAAAAGGGGGTGATGGGTGGACCGAAACCAAGTACTCAAAAAGGATTCGTCTAAATTTTGGGGACATTGAACTCGGGATATCCTCAGTCGAAAGAAACGAATTGGACGTTGAAACTATGCTTTGTTGTTAGGTGCGTTCCAGAGTATCTCTGACCGTGGGCGCGAGAGATGGAAGAAGGCGACGTCCAAAACGAGAAAAAGTAAGGGGGGGGGGGGGGGGGCGGGGACGGACGGGGGATCCGCCCGTGCGGTGATGTCACTGTCAAAGCCATGTGAGGTTTGGTGGATCTGAGCCAAAAGCCACAGGAGAAGAAAAAGATCAGGGGCGGCAGCAGCAGAAGCAGAGCGCGACGCACGATGGGAGAGGCTCGAGAGAAAAAAGAAGGGGCAAAATGGAGGGGAGGAGGAGGGGCACGTAGGCAGAACCGCTCGCGTTCACTCGTCGTTTTCGCCTGTATATCTTCTTTTAATAATACTAGATTAAAAAGGGAGGCGCCCCTCAGATTCCCCCCCTCCCTCCCACTCGACAGTCTGTCTCATCTCGTGTCTTTGTATGTCTCTCTCTCTCGCTCTCTCTCTATATATAATCCTTTTCTCCCTCGACTCCAGTCCTTGGCTTCACTCTGCCACCATAGCCACTTGCCTTTTGCAACCCCACGCGTGGTCTCGCTCCTTCTCTCCCTCCCTCTCTCTCTCTCTCTCTCTCTCTGCGTCCTCGTCATGGCTTCCATCATCGAATCTGGTTGGCTGGTACCCTCCCTCTCTCTCTCTCTCCATCGCTTTCTCTGCTGGCTTGCTTTTGCTCTCTCTGCGCGCGCGCGCGCGCTTCTCTTGCTTCCCCCCTACTTCCCTTCTGGCTTTGAGCTCGGTTCTTTCCCCGCTCCCCCTGGCTGCATCTGGATCTCTGCTCCCCGTCGTCGGAAATCGATTGTCGTTCTTCTCTGTTTTTATTTTTTGTTGGGCTACGATCGAGCCTGGCGCCGTTCGCTCTCGTTTTCGTTGGTTCCGAGAGGGGAGCCGTGGATCGCGGTCCTCGGCTTCGCGATCCCGAGGGGGGTGGGGGGGAGGGGATCGATTTGCGAGCGATTGCGGTGTCGGGGGGCAGCACTGGACTGGCGGAATGTGGCGATGCATTCGGTGGTGTCGGATTGTCTTCTCTCTTTTGTCCTCCTTGTCTCGTTTTTCTTCTTTTATGTGGTCGCGTTTCGATTGCGTCTCTCTTGCGATAAGCGCTGGTTTGACTCCGTTCGGCGCGAGGGAATTGATGTTCGATTTAGATCCTTGACCTTCTGTCTTTTCTTTTTTGTCTGTTCTCTAGCTGTTTCATTACAAAAAAAAAAAAAAAAAAACCGCACGAGTAGCTCGTGGAAGCTTTGCACTGTGGCTGGTGGATGACCAGTGTCTCTGCCCACTGTGGACGTGACGATTCTGGGCAATCGTTAGTGTCTTCGTCTTGAGCATGCTCCGTTCCTCTGCTTTCTTTTTCCCCCTTCATTTGCTCCGGAAGGAAAGTCCATCTGCCTCGACGATTGAGTTTTTTTCCTTTTTTTTTTTTTTTTTGGAAGTCGGGGCGGCGGATTAGGGATCGAAGATCTTTTGTAATGTTAATTGAAACGAAGATGCGGGATACATCGTATCGAAGGTTGACACAGTTTAGAGCACTTTCTGGGGGCACCAGGAAATGGAAGGGATGGCCTTGTCAATCGATTCTGGGTTGTTCTCTGCTCGTCTGATGTGATGATGACAACTTGGATGTTAGAAAGTCTGCATGTCTGCATTTCGTCCTGATGTGTTCCTTGGTGTTCTGTTTCTCGCAATTTCTATGGGGCAAGATAACTGGCAAAATACATCGGAGCTTATGTGTCATTGAAGTGATTAAAATTTCGCCCCTCCACCTTCTTTGTCCGCCGATCCAGTCACGCAAATCCAAAGTCTTATGGGTTTCCGGTGCCAATTCTTACCGAGATCATCGCCTTGCGGTTTTTTAGCTTGTCTTCCTCCTTGGCCTAACTAATCGCCGACTTCAAGAGAAGATTGGCTAGGCTTGTTGATGATTACTGCAATCGATAGAAAACTAAATCAATGCCGGTGCTCTATATCTTTATTTGCCCCTTGTTGTTCTTATGGTTTATCCTGTTATCAGGCAATGATAAAGCTCTGATTCCTTGGTTTTCTGTCTCCCCTTGATTCAATTGCCTTTGACAATTATCCCTCGCACTATTGGCATAAGAAGAAAGCGACATTCTTTTTTATTTGAGAAAAAAACACTTGCCGCCTTCAGTTTTCTCATAGCTCTATTCACCTTCCTAATGGGAATAAGTTAATATTCGTTCTCTGTTTTTTCTTTTGATGCAGTATCTGGTCACCCATTTCAGCGACTTTCAACTGGCCTGCCTCGGGAGTTTCTTTCTTCATGAAAGTGTGTTTTTCTTATCAGGACTGCCTTTTATATTTCTCGAACGGGCAGGATGGTTAAGCAAGTACAAAATACAGGTTGGACCCTTTTTTTGGACAAAGTTTTCCCTCGTGTGTCATTTTTCCTCTTGCCTTCCCATCTTTGATAATATCACACTCGGTCTTGTTTTTAAAAGTCTTTTTCTCCCGCTTTTAACATGTGAATGGAAGTGGTGATCTTGTGTAGACAGCAGATGAAACTACCTTACAGTTTTTAAAAGTCAATCTTTGCTAAAGATGCTTCCGAAGATATGCATATTTGTATGTTTGTGGCATTTAACCTTGTATGGAGTAAACACCCTTTGTGTTCATTTAAGACTTTGCTTACCCAAAATTTCGAATATGTCTCTGCTATTATGCTGTCTAGAAGCGTGGGCAATAAAAGTTATCAAAAGCTTATCATTTACATGTTGTGCACTTGATATTTGAAGCAATAAGGGTAGAAATAAGATTGTTGCCTGTGGTAAAAGTTTTCATTTGTGACAGTTGAACAAATTATGATTAGCAATATCAAGGGAACAGGAATGGTATAGCTAAGCATTGACAACCTCATTTCTCTGGTCAGAGAGGTTTCTGCTGTTAAACTTGAAGTTTGTGTCGATAATCCTAGTTACGTTTGTTTGAGCGGTACCTTGAATTTTACCTGTCAACCAGTCTATGCCGTCTATGTATTCTCCTATTCCTTCTTCCATCTTTACGGAGTTTGACGTTTTGTGCAGCCCAAGAATAACACCTTTGCAGCTCAGGAAAAATGCATCACTCGTCTAGTGCTGTATCATCTGTGTGTAAACCTACCAGTGATGATTTTCTCCTATCCTGTCTTCAGATTCATGGGCATGCGAAGTAGTCTTCCCCTGCCACCCTGGTATTTTCTGGTTCTTTATATGTGAAATGTTCTTTTTCTGCAACATTGTTCGTAGTAGTCCTCAAGGTTGGAATCCATCATTACCATCTATATGTACCTTTACTTGAGGAGCTACCAACTTCCTCGTTCGGATGTTGCAGGAAGACAGTGTTGACGCAGCTTATATTCTACTTCATCCTTGAGGACTTTGTATTCTATTGGGGCCACAGGGTTCTACATACAAAATGGCTGTACAAGCATGTTCACAGTGTCCACCACGAGTAAGCAAGAATTTTTCACAGTTTCCTCTAGCCCTTTCTTTGGAAAAATATGTGAATGTATTCATATTAACACAGATACGCCACGCCCTTCGGACTGACTTCCGAATATGCACACCCTGCTGAGATACTGTTTCTTGGTTTTGCGACCATTATTGGCCCTGCCATTACTGGGCCTCATCTGATGACTTTATGGTTATGGATGGTAGTCAGAGTGCTGGAGACAGTTGAAGCTCATTGTGGTTACCATTTCCCGTGGAGCCTTTCAAACTTTCTGCCAATATATGGGGGGTACGTGCTATTTCGTCACTTGATTCATTGTACATTATATTGAGTTGCTCCTCCATTGACCTTTTTGCGTGAAATACCTCTTTCATGTATCTTTCAGCGCTGATTTTCATGATTACCACCACCGCTTGCTGTATACCAAGTCTGGAAACTATGCATCAACCTTTGTGTACATGGATTGGTGAGTTCTTTACTTCATGTTTGTTGGGAGGCCATAATATTTAATTTTTCTGTGTTCTATCTTTCTTTTAAGGTAGTCCAAGCCAAAAATGACTCTGAAAGTACTGCTTTCCTATCATTTTTTATCTTCTGCCTTTGTTATTTTCCTCTGTATTTTACCTGTCATCTTATGGATGTTCACTATAACTAATGAGTGGGAAAAGGCCTACATCAATGGGTTAAAAAGGATGATATGACATTGCTATATCTAATATTGACCTTGCTTTGCCGTCTGCATTTCCTACTTGCTACACATGTAAAATCTTGTGCTTTTTAATGGCAAGAGCTGTTTGCAGATATAACAGACTTCTTCAGGCTTTATTTGTTTGTCTTTTAGCATAAGCAGAAGTTCCTTCTCTGTTTTCCCACCAAAATTTAAAGAGTTAATACCACAAAAAACCCCAAACTGGTACATATGTGACAAATTTATCCCAAATTAATTTTTCGATCACGAAAAATCCCAAATTAGTACAGCTGTAACAAATTTATCTCAAACTAACTTTTTGACCACTCAAAACCCCAAATCGGTACACCTGTGGCAAATTTACCATAAACTAATTTTTTGACCATCAAAGACCCCAAACTGGTATACCTGTCAAAAATTTTCCTTTTCATTAGTTTCCGTTAAATTTTACTGTATAATTACTGAGTTAGATAACATGTGGCAATTGACGGGTGTACTAATTTGGGGTTTTACCTCTCCGTTTGTTATAGGTTTACCAATTTGTGGTCTTTCGTGATATTAACCCAATTTAACGGAAGGTAAATTTGTCACAAGTGATGTATTGGTTTGGGGTTTTTTGTGGTAAAAAAATTAGCTTGGGGTAAATTTCTTACAAGCATACCGGTTGATGTTTTTCATAGTCAAAAAATTGGTTTGGGGTAAATTTGTCACGGGTGTACCAGTCTGGGGTTTTTCGTGATCAAAAAATCAATTTGGGGTAAATTTGTCGCATATGTACTAGTTTATGGTCTTTCGTGGTATTAACCCAAATTTAAAATATCAATTCTGAAAAAATATGAAGAAGTTCATATGGAAAACTTAAAGTGTCAGCATTTGCATTTTGTGGAAGTTTTAAGTATTCCTGCTTTCAAAAAGGTCAAAAGTGTGCAAGCTGCAAGATTTCAATTAGAAAAACGTAATAAGTATAAGTTAATCCAAACAGACTGTAACAATTTTCCGTTCCCATTTCCTATTTGAATGGCACATATGTAAATATTGTCCCACGTATGTCTAATGGATGGGAGTTTCCTACCATTCCAGATCAAAAATAGGGTCAACCTTTAAAAGTTTTAAGTTACCTTTTGTGCATGTTGTAACCTGAATTGTCATATTGACCCTAGAATCATTCCTTCAGAGCATTTGGGCCTGTGTAGCCTGCTGCACTCTCTAGGATTGTATGTTTTTTTCAGCATTGAGTGTTATGAGCCTTTCGCAAACCGAAGTTCCTCTGAAACTCTTTTTCTATTGTTGTTTCTTGAGAGACTTCTTCCTGTATCAGAACTTGTCTACTTGATCCATTTATTGTGTCTTTTCCTGAGTAGAAATGGCTTGCAAATAATTTGTAATTAGCCAGCTTTATATGATGCCTAGATGACAATGTTTTATGGTCAACTCTTATGTCGTTCCCTGTGTGAATGACGTAATTGAATGAGTGTTTCAACATAGAATATTTTCATTCTGCTATCATCTCATTTAGAGGGCCTATGGTACCCTAAAGGGGGTGGGGGATTACTAAACTTCTTTTTTTTATTTATTGGACTAGCATCTTGAATCCTGTAAGCATTTAGGCTGGTAAGAAAATATGCACAGCGCATCGTTTGGACACAATACATGAGTTGTTGCATGCAGCAGAGATATGGGTGATACATTCTCCTCCTAACCGCATGATCTTCAATCATGCTTCTTTCTCTTCGGCACTAAGTTATTGTTGGGTCAGGGCTTTGCTCTTTATAGAGATGTCGATCATATGATGTTCTGCATTATCGTAAGCCTCATTGTTGAGTTGTGGCATGTTTATCTATGTTTGCCAGGATCTTCGGAACCGACAAGGGGTACAGAAAGTTGAAGGCCTTGAAGTCCGGTCACATTGAATATTCCAGCAAGGAAATGTAGCAAGGGAAAATTTTGTTGAGATTCTTGAAATTGGAAGTGGCTGTATGTTTATAGTCATCTCAGAGGAAGGTTCTTTTTTGGTCAGTGCATCATCTTCATTTTTTCCTTCATTTTCAGTATCATCTGTGACGTGGAATCAGTGGAAAGCTTCCTGTGAACTAGTTGTTTCTGCATCGATGAGGTTGTGTGGCCACCAACCTGTTTGCATGGACTTTGACCGCTACCTCAGCTGAGTCTGTTCACACAGACAATTTTGCATTTCATGTCGTTAAGCATGTGTATGATTTGAGTTCCTCCCCGGGAACAGTCGATTGCTGTATGTAAAGTGCTTTAAAAATTATGATTTTCGAGGACTATGGAATTTTCCATAGACGGCTTTGGATGCGGAGGGCCTTTCCCGGAGATGTCTGCATCAAGGTTCTAGTGTCCTCGTCTTGAAAATTCAACCATCTTCTTCCGTTTCAGGGAAGGACTGGTTTGCCAAAGAAAGGGTTCTTTTTGGCGAAATTTCTTCAGATTCAAGGAATTCATTGCATCATCTTCACTCACTTGGAACAAAGTTTTGAACTTTCGTTAGATCAGTTGAAAGCGTTCCTCATGAAATGCTCTACAAGGTTTAACTTCTCTTAGAATATTTATGTAGGGTAGTCTGGCCATGTTGTGTCAAGTAGTTCGGAGCAAACGATGAAATAGAAAAAAGGACCCGCAAAAGTAATTAAGTAGTAGATCGCCAACCACCTCATTCCTCATTTCGTGATTTACAAAGTTAGTTCGTTTGCTTCATCACCCGGCGCAAAATTACAGACGAGCACTTAACTCTGTTCTCCTTTCAATTAACAAATTTCGGATCTTGAAGTTACTTTTGCTTTAAAGCAACGGAAGGAAAGTGCTCTCCGTGCTAGCAAGAAGATCTCCTGAGGTCCACCACGACCACGCTGACGTTGTCCGTGCTGTGCCTCGCCAGCGCCAGCTTCGTCAGCAGCAGCGACGTGTCCAAGCACGCCCTATCCGGCCTTGCCCTGCCTATCCCCGTGGCCGACAGCTCCGATGACGCCGCCGCCGCGTCCTCCGGGGGCACGGGGATCTTCCCCCTCAGGCACATGCTCGCCACCCCGCACGCGGAGTCGTTGGAGACCACGTCCCACAGCCCGTCGGTCGCGAGGATCAGGCAGTCGTCGTCCGCCGTCCGTTCCATCACCGTCACCTCCGGGTCGCAACTCACGTACGGCTTCAGATAATTATCGCCTGCACCAAAAAGAAAACGAGTAACATTTTCAATTAGATGCAAGAACCAAAAATGAAGAAAACAGTCGATCATGACGTGCCACCTGATGAGCCCTACCAATGGCTCTTGACATTGCGAGAACTCCGAGGACCCGAGGCCCGCCCCAGTAGATGACCCGACCGCCCACTTCTTGGATCCGGTTCAGCTCGTCCGGCCTATCCGGCTGCCAGATATCACCACATTAAAAATTCGTGTACGTGATTGAATTATTCAGTTCAACATATTAATTTTATGTATGAATCCTTAAAATATAGCAAGCATCCATTAGATCGGGTTCAGTTCAGACGAGCCAAAGAGTGCAATACCAACCTTGTGATCGGAGGAGAGAGGAACCGCCTTGCCCTTGCGCGATAGCACCGCCCTGGAGTCGCCGCAGTTGGCGACGACGATCTTGTCGGGGGTGACGATGGCGACGACGGCCGTCGACCCGACTGCCTCGCACTCCGGCGACCGGAGCTCGCACCTGCACCTCTCGTGCGACGACGCCGCCGCCGCCGCGCCCTCGTTCCACGCGATCGCCTCCTCGTCCATCTTGCGAAAGCTCCTCTCCATCGCGGCCCTCCACTCCGTCGGAGCCGAGCCCTCCTCGTTGTTCGCCGCCGCCAGCTCCTCCTTTATCAGCTCGTGCATCCTCTCTCTGCAACGTACCGCCACCTACCCAAAGATCATATTTTAGAGCTTTGACCAGAAAAAATTCTTTATTTTTAAGGATTGAAAAGCTCGCGATGTCGTTTGAATTTTAGTTAGCCCGAGATTCTTACATGAGAGCAACCGTGCCCGTCGTAGACACCGAAGTAATGCAGCTCGGTGGTGGGCTCGCCGCGCCGGCGGCAAAAGGAAGGGTGGACGGCGACCGTGTCTTCCATCTCTCTCCTCCTCCCACGGACGGACGAGACTCCGAACTTCGGATACTCGCTCGGGAGCTCCAAAGCAGCCGGGCTGGACAGTGTCCTGCTCAGAGCCGCCGTCGCCATCGTCGCCGTCCCTCTGATCAGGCTCAGCGAGTCGTCGCTGATCGACGCAGCCTTGCGCTCCAATCTCTCGTCCCCACGTCCACCGACGAGCCTCCCTTCGTCGGAGCAAGAGCCCTCGCCAGCGTCGAGCAGCTTCCTCCGTTTTAGCCCGCTCGCCGTCTCGCTGCCTCGAGGATGCGCGACGCCGACGCCGACGCCGCCGCCGCCGCCGCCGACGAACTTGAACCGCCGGATCTCCATCCTCCGCCGCCTCGCCGCCGCCCTCGAGCTCGGCTTGCACGTCGGGTTCGCCTCGCTCTCGCTCACCACCCCGCAGCAGATCTCCGCCATCGAAAGATCTGGCAAAGCGAAAGGGATCGCCTTTCTCCTCCCTTTTTCTTTTGCTTTACCACCTTCTTCTTCTGCTTCTTCTTCTTCTCCTGTACAGTTCGACAAAGAAACAGACCCCCTCCAAAAATGGCAACGGCTTCCGGGCCAGATTGATGCTACAACACCAGAACGAAGACACGAAAGAGAACCCAAGAGCGCTCCTGAGAAGGGACGTTCACAAGCAATCCCATGATGAGCTATGCCGCCTCGGCCTCTTCCGCCGCTGCGTTGTTGTTCTTCACGCACGCCAAGAAACGAGTTCTGCAAAGAGAAGTAAAGAGAAGTAAAGAGAAGCTGCTTCTTCTACGAAGAAGAAGAAGAAGAAGAAGAAGCGTCGTCTCATGACGGGGCAGGTTCGCTGGTGTGCGTCACGGCAAGTGTGCCCCCACCTAAACGAGGCCATCCCGGCCGTCGATCTCCCTCCAAACGACTCTCTCTCCTCCGTCGGAGCCGACCACGTGTGCCCCCCTGCTCTCTATCATGCGTGGCGTGGCCGAATTCCGACATCTACGGCGGGTTGGAGAATTTTCCTTTACAACCTAATCATGCGATGGGTGGGAAACCTATTTTTGGGCCGACCTATGTGATGAATAATATGACTTACCACGAAAATTATAGGGCATCGAAATATCTCCCATCACATAACTCGAGAATTTTCTTACAGAATTATTAGCCTCTTGTATATGATCTCCATCCCTTATTAAGGGGTCTCGTTTATTTCATAGAAAATCAATAATTTGAATAGCATTCTCCCAATTATGACTTATTTATATCCTTACGGTAAATATTTTTAATTCATTTTTGTAAAACGCCAACAATAATTAAAATTAGAAAAATATTTTTTAAGTTATCGATTTTTCGCAAAATAAACAAAGCTAAATAATCATTCTAACACGGCATGAGACTCAGATTTTACATCAGTGGACTACAAGTTTTACGTGCTCTTCACTATATACATACATATGTATATGTGATTCATTTGAATTTCTAAAAATTTATTTTTTGGTCTGAATTTTGCTAAATTGATATTGTGCAATTATATTAACTGGAGAAGGACTTCACCTGGCAGGCACGCGTAGAGTCCCCCACGCGTCCTTCCGTTTCGAAATTTAAATCCCCTCGATGCGGTGCCACGCGTCCTCCTGCATTCGAGCTTTGAAAAAGAAGGAAGGGAGAAAGAAAAAGGAAAAATAACTTTATTTTTATTTAATGTTTTTTGGGTCGGAAAAGGACAGGAGGAGGGACTTTTATTCTTCGGGGACGTTGTGGCCCAATGGGATGCTTCTACGTGTGGAGTCGAAGGTTGACATGTTGGGCCCACACGTCGCCCCACTCCCTTCGTTGATGACGCCTCCCCGGATCGGGCACCACGTGTCCCCCGTCGGAGCGGGGGGCCCCCCGCGGGGTGCCCGACCCGTTAACCGCGAGGGGCCCGGCTCGATCCTTTCCCCACGCAGTTTTTATGTTGTGCTCAAGAAACCCGTTGCCCTCGTCCCAAGTTCACTTATTAATTAACGTGCTTTAAATATATTCCTTCTCATTTTTGTGAGGAAAAAATTCCAAATTAGATCTGAAATGCGTTTATTTTCTCAAATAAAAACATAAAGTGGTCCTTGTATTAAATAAGAACCGGAAGTGGTTATAAAAGCCTAACCCTGCCGGCCAAATTTTTCGACTATTCAAGAGCATCTTCGTCCAAAATAATTTTAATATAAAATTTAGTTAAATTAGATTACAAATTTAAAAAATAAAAGTTTTTTTTATATAAAGCAAAAAAACAAGCCACCTGTGGCTGCCGCCTCATTGCCGGCGGGGCGGTGGCCAGTGGCCATAGGTGGAGCTATGTGTTCCATTTTATTTTTAGACTTAACCTTTTCTTTTTCTTTTTTGAGTTTGTCCTTTTTATAGAAAGAAACAAATGAAAAAGGAAAAAAATAAAGAAAAAAAGTAAAAAAATATATATTAAAAAAATAGAAAGACAAAAATGCCCTTGATCCGGGTGAGGTCATGCTTTTTTTTTAAAAAAAAATTGATATTGCCACTTCAGACCATTATTTCTATACGACATTTGGTAAAATCTTTAATGGCTAAGTTAAGATTCGAGCGTATATCTTTTTATTCTCTGTTTA
This sequence comes from Syzygium aromaticum, assembly GCA_024500025.1. NCBI lineage: Eukaryota > Viridiplantae > Streptophyta > Magnoliopsida > Myrtales > Myrtaceae > Syzygium > Syzygium aromaticum. The sequence continues at coordinate 19,189,380 of CM044894.1, forward strand.
AATTGTATTGGGCATGTAAGACTGAAAGCAAAGCCCGTTAAAAACAAGTCAATTTCAAAAACATAGTTATAAAACCAGAATGAAATGTGAATATGTATATTTGAAGTTTTGCTGAAACATAATGTACCATTTACTTCATTCTTAGTTAAATATATATTTTCTGAGTAAATAAACCATACCATTTATCATCTAAATTTTCATCCAAGGATAAAGATTTAAGATAGATTTGATTGAATTAAAAAACTATAATCATTATAGATACAATTAATATTGTTTATCTTCGTTCTTTTTCAAAGTTAAACTTAACAAGAGACACGTGACAAAACCGTTCCAGATGTTTCACCATGTGGCTTAAGCAAAGCAAAACATTGTGTAATAAGGGTAGGAGACCTAAATTTTCGCCAACAAGCCTAATAAGTTTAAAAACTCGAAACTCGGGATTTCTGATCACGATAGGGCCCATTTCTTGGCAAAAAAGAATCATTAGAGTCTCGTGTATAAATAGAGATTAAGAGCATTCCATCTTATTTGTATTTAGGCACCATTTTCTTAATAAATCAATGTATCAAAAACATTTTTTTTTCAAAATTCATTGATTTTATTTGATTCCTTTTTAAGACATTGGATTCGGGAACTACAATAATTCAAGATTTCAAGCCAATTTTAAGATTTTGAGCTCTAAACGAGTCTGCTAATATTTGAGCACGAATTTAGGGCTATAATTAATTTTTCTTAATAAAGTCAAAAGGCACGTCTAAAATCCTATTAGGCCAAATTAATTCAATTTCAGTCTCAATTTGAGTACAAGTAAGATAATTTGAGGAAGTGAGCTTGGAACGACGCTTTGAAACCGACAGGGTCGGGCTGGGTCAACCCAATTAACCCGCCTTAGTTCTGCTCAATCGGTTGCATAAATGGGAACGACCAAATTCATGAAGTAATTCAAAGAAAACAAAGACAATTAGGAATGCTCAGGTCAATTCCGGCAACCCAAAAGTCAAAAAGCTCATATGATTGAAGACCAGTCATGCCTCCTATGGTAAGAGAAGCACACAAGGAAGAAACAAATGCCTCGGACCAGGTGGTGTAGCACCATACCTAATGGATTCATAATGCTTGATCTCTCTCATGCTTGGCCCAATCCGACATCGCCGGCAAATTAGAGAATTTTCCTACAAACTAATCTTGTGATGAATGACAATCTATTTTTGGGCCAACCTATGTGATGAATAAAATGACTACCACGAAAATTATATGTAAGATATCCCAAATCATTTTACTATACAATTTAAATACTCTTCATGTATGATCTTCCTTCAGTTATTAATTTAAGCTTTTAATTTAGTCATTTTAATATGGTATCATAATTAGGCTTCGCGTCAACTTATTTCATGCGTGCATCCACTTCGTTCGTCAAATTTCACATCGCTCAGCTATAGATATTATCTACTTTGTATATACATAAATTTATTTTTAGTCAGATTCAGAATTAGCTTTACATGCCTTTAAAATATATGTATATATAATATACTTTTGAATTTTTAATTAATTTTGTGCAATTATTGACATGTGGGCCCACATGTCCATTTTTTTTTTTGGGGGTCAAACACACATGCATCCCATTGTTGATGCCTCTTGTCGTAAGCATATATGGGGATGAATCTAGAGAGGCCATCTCCGGATTGGGCACCACGTGTCCCCACCGGACCAGGATCCTAGGTGCCCGACCCGCTAACAACGAGGGACATGGTTCGATCCTTCCCACAGTTTTAGGAAAAGTGTCAGAAAAATCATCAACATATTACATTTGTGTCGATTTAATCCTAAACCTTTAATAATGTTAATTTAGTGCTAAACCTTTTGATATTGTGTCAAATCAGTCCTTCCAGCTAATTTTGGCTAAATATTGCTAACATGGATGCCCGCTGGCATACGTGGCATGGCCAGTACTGACGTTGATAATTTTTAATAAAAAATTAATATATTTTTTTGAATTTATTTATTTTTTCCTACCCTTCTTTCTTCCTCCAATCGATTGCCAGATCTCGCCGACCATGGGCGAAGCTCGACCTTGCTGGATCTTATGAGGGTCGAGCCTCGCCGGTGAGGGTGTGGGCGAGGCTCAAGCCCTCGTCGGATCTGGTTAGGTTGAGCGTCATTAGCCTTGGCCTCTGGTCGGCTGTTAAGATCCAGCGATCGGCTGGAGGAAGATGGAAGGAAAGGAAATAAAAAGAAAAAAATTATAGGAATATTATTAAAAGTTGCCCTTTTTCCACATAATCCGAGCCATTCAGGGTGCCAAGTCACTCATCCATTTTATAAACAAGAGCCAATAGGATCAATTCTTGCTCATTACACAAAGAACTTCAGCTATAGGTTTAGGACTCAATTCTTCACGAGAGCAACGATGGTGGACGTGTGGTGAGTACGTGTTAGGGAGCGAGAGGCACGTAAGCATTTGGAGTTTGCAATGAGAAGGTGTTCGGATTGGTGGATAGTTTGTTCTAAGTAACCTGTGAACTTGTTCCACCCCTATGATTGAAGACTGGTCATGCTTCCCGCGTAAGAGAACGACTATAGGAGAAACAGCAGCCTCTGGGTGCAGCCTCATGTGTAAACTAAGAGCCTTCTTCAAACCTTGTCCTTGGTTGGGCATCATGCCCGTGAAAATCAACTTGTTAAGATCAAGTGATTTGGATCGTTTGCTGTTTATTTAGTTTGAACATGTTGTTTAATCGGCAATTTCCATTGGCCGTAACTTATTTTTGAAGTCCAATGACCATGTGTAGAGAATTGCACGGCATTAGTAAGATTGATAAATCGGGAAATTATGTATTACCTGATTTTTTTTTATTTGGTTTTGTAAAATGATTTAGGGTTAGAGCACAATTGAGTGTTGGATTGTGAGAATTCAGGGGAAAAGTGTCAGAAAAGTCCTAAACATTTTGCATTTGTGCTAATTGAGTCCTAAACTTTTTATATTTGTGCCAATTCAGTTATTACGGCTAATTTTGATTGGATTTTGCTTGCATGGATGTTGACTGGCCTACGTGGCACGACTGGTGCTGACGTGGATAATTTTTAATAATATTCTAATTTTTTTGAAATTTTTTATTATTTTTCTGATTTTTTTTTCCTTCTTTCTTTCTTTTTTTTCCTCTTCTCCCTCCTTATTCCAACCAGTCGTCGGTTTGCCGACTGGCCAAGGGCCAGAGGCTGGCGAGCCACGCTGACCATTGGCAAGGCTCGCCCTCGCTAGAGATGGTGAAGGCGAGCCTTGCTAGCGATAGGCGATCAGCTGGAGTAAGGAGGAAGAAGAGGGAAAAAAAGAGAGAAAAAGAAAGAAAAAAGGAAAAAAAATAAAAAAAATAATATTAAAAATTATCTACATTAGCGTCGGCCAACCTACGGTTGTGTCACGTAAGCTGGCCGGCGTCCACATCAGCAAAATCTGGTCAAAATTAGTTGGAATGACTAAATTAGCACAAAGATAAAAGGTTTATAACTCAATTGGCATCAAAAAAAGGTTTAGAACTCAATTGACATAAATACAAAAGATTTAAAACTTTTCTGACACTTTTCCCGAGAATCCAGCCATTGCTTGTAGTTGTATTTTAGGGTAAACCTAACTCAGCCATTGGGGTTAGATTCTAGGCAGACAATGAATATACAAATATGGTTTGGTAATTTGATTTGATTTCTAGTCACACTAAAACGGGTCGGTTCGGGTTACGGACTAATTTTCTTAGAAGGAGAAACTTCTCCTCGAAATCAACCTCAAAGTGATGCTCGAAACTCCATTTCAAGTGCAATCATTGACTGCGTTTTGCAGCCATGGGACGTGACTACCTAAGGCCCAAGTATACAGCCCAGAGGCGTGACCGGTTTGATTAACTGATCACTTGAGAAAATTAGGAGCAATTAGAGTTCTAAGTCCATAATTTTGGTGCCTCCTCCATGACGGTAATGTGTTCGTCGTCTTCATCGAAATCTCGGACAAACTTTCTTATCTCTTCCCTACCCTTGAGAATCCTAGTGAAATTATCCATGGTGTTCACATTGTCACTGGGCTAAAAGATTTCTGTAGGTGTAATTCTATTAGCGCTCGAGAATCTGCTTGTTCATCTTGAAATATAGTACTTAGATAATATCGATTTTGATATTACGGAGAATGCCATGCGAGAAATCAAAAATCGAAAAGATATGATGCAAGATATGTTCGGGAAATATGAATGTGAATCGGGAAAAATGATGGAGTCAGATTTGAGGTGTGAACACTCTTTTTAAGTAATTATTTGCCCTGCATCATTGCTAACAGTTATTGGCAAAATTCCTCAAGGATACAACAAAGCCTTAAGCGAGAATACTAAATAGCAATTCTGATATTTTTCCAAGAACTCTCATAGGAAAACAATTGGAAAAGAAGGCTGTATATTTCTTGGAAGAACACGAAAATGGTAATTCTTGACAATGAAAAAAAAACCATTGAAAACTTATATACGTTGAACAAACACAACATTTTTCGAATGTGAAAAAGTTATGACCGAACATATACAACCTTCCAAAGGTTTAGAAGTTATGTCTAAACAGATACAATCTTCCAAAGGCTATAAGAGCACCTCATAACCATTAGGTAAAAGTAAAATCTCGAAATTAAATAATTATAAAAAATAATCGTAACTCCTTTGTCAACACAGTTACACTATTTCAATAGGACGCAATGGTTATTTTTTTTGTAATTATTATTTTCAATGTGGGACAATGCACCTCTTAGGGTGCGTTTAGTTCAGCACTTTCAAGGGGCTTTAGGAAAATGCAAAGCAATTTAGCCTAAAGGATTTTGGGGGAATGCAAAGACTGTTTGGTAAACTCTGCTTTGAGAAGCAACTTTGAGGGAAAAACTGTTTGGTGAAAACACATTTGAAAAGCTCATTTGATGATTAATTTAAGCTTTTTTTTATAATTAAAAAAAAATACTTGCAACTTTTTTAATTTAAATATTGACAGCAATGTCAAAGATACAGTGTAAACACTTTTATTATAAAAAAAATTCTTTTTTTGCTAAAAAAATTCAAATTGAAAAAATTCACATAGAAGTGGTCTCTTATCCAATTTAAAAAAAGAATGCTTTCATTACAATAAACGTAGCAACGTATGTTCCGAGGAAAAAAAATTATTATCCTTATATATTTCTTAAACTTATAGCTATTGGTATTAGCAATCGGATGTCCCATTGTTGCAGTTTTTTTTTTTATATCAATTGCACCTACATGTGCCAAATTTTTTTTTTTTTCATTCTCAAGTTGCAAAACTGCTCATGGTTTACATCAATCTCAATTGTACCCAAACCGGCTCATGCTTCACTTCACTTTAAGAAAAGAAGGTGCATATATGCATCGTTACAATCAACTCAAACTTACACAGCAAACATTGCTAATTATTTGCAAATGAAAATTTGTTCTGCAGCAAACACACTTTATATTAATTAACATGAACTGATTACATCAAGGACCAAGAAACAAAAGGTTCAAATTCTATGATCAAAATATACCAGAACATTACATATCCAATGTATACACACCTTTTAAAATCTAAAAGCTCACGCATAATGGACACTACTGATCTAGACGTCCATAAATATAAGGGACCTCTCCTCCACTGAACCACTTTTGGTAATCTCAAATGCAACACAGAGGTGATTCTACTTCAAAAATCCCCACATCCTTCGAAGTAGTGTTTGACTGTGACTCTCATAGTTTCAATCACAGTATCAACAAGAGGAAGAAACTCAATGCAGCTTGGAGTTCCTGGCTCTCCACTGATAAATGAGACTTGCACAATCACTTCCTTCAGCGGCCTGCTTCAACAAAGACAGTTCGACATTCTAATTGCCAATGCTTCGATGAATGAAACACATCTGCAAAATGCAAACCCTAGTCCAATGAGAACAACTGCACTTGATGAACTTGTCATCAACTAGTAAAGTGACATGAACAAATTCGAATGAACACATGCATTTCTTAACACAAATAAACTGCTACCCACTTGCACAATCATCTATATCTTGCAAGAGCATCACCAAGTTTATTTCAACAAGACTAGAGTATTTTCTAGTGAGATAAAAAATTATGAACAAATTACAGCAAATTCATGTAAACTGTAGTGAATTTTAGCAATCTACAATAAATTCCCAACGTCATCTCAACAACAGCAAATTCTAAAGGACCACAAAGAGAGAGCATCACGCCAAAGACAAACAACCAACACAGAATCAAGACATCAGTAGCATTAGCACGTCAAGGCACCAATCTAGAACAAACCGGATCCCAACCAATTGCTCTTTCTCCATGGACAATCGCTACTTAGAAATCAGGTGATGCGACGAATCTAGATAACCTAATCGTTCACCATGTACAATCGCTACTCACCTGTAATAAGCAAGTCAACAGCTTTGTTGACACCTAAATTTTGGCTAACCATATAATAATCAGTGCATAGAAAATTAGGGATTAATCTCTAACTCCTAAACAAAAATATTAAAATTAGATTGCATAGCATATAGTTTAGAATCATGTAGTTCAATTACATATTTGTATTGGATTGACAGTGGATTGACTTAAATGAATGGCTCTGAACTTAATGAAATTGGATTAAGCCCACGTTCAAGAAAATTCTTGGCCAAGCCCATGGACATTATAAGAGCTGAAATTTTCATTGGAAAATGCCAAGTTAGAATAATTGAATTATCAAATTATTATATAATATACTTGGAAGATAATTCATATTATTCAATGAATATTTAGCTAGAGGAAACAATCAGAAAATTGCCTAAGTTGAGTATCGAAATTAGAAAATAATATATCTTGGCTCTTGCAAGATAACCTTGGCTAACTCTTATAGATAGGTGTGTTAGACTTTATAATTGAGGGGGAGGCCACACAATTTCATACACGGCCACAAGAAAGCGAGAGATAAAAATAGAGAGGGAGGTCGGCCATTAGACGAGTTATTTGTGTCGCGTCTAACGTTGCTGGTTTGGGCGTCTTTATCAGAAAATTCACGATTGGTACACCATCACTTTGCAAGAGACGATGCGGAGAAAGAAAGAGAGCAACCCAAAGCACAAAAAAGGAGAAGACTTTGAAGCGGTGGTCTTTGTCTGGAGTGGTCCAAGCCGAGAGAGAGATGGAGGAAGCTTTCTCCAAAGGAAAAAAGGAAGCTTTTCTTTGTCTATCTCCACTGATTGCACGAAGAGTCTCTCTCGCATCTTTGTCCACAAGGGATTTTTCTTCCTCTGCAAAGAGAAGACGTCCACAAGAGAAAACGCTAGAGAGAAGAAGCTACGCCCTCAACGCAAGAGACACGTGATGCTGAGCAAGTGACACATAAAGTGCTCTCTCTCATCTCCGAATTCGTTGCTGCCGCGCAACTTCCAGTCACTTCCAAGCATTTGTCACGCCCCGCGCCCTCCGCGACGCGCCACATCCCTCCTTTTGGTCGTTATGAGTGCGACGTCCCAGGAAGCGTCGCCGACCCAACACCCAGCACAAAGATCATACACAAGCGGAAGCAAAACAGTAATACTAATACCTAAACATAATACAATATGAGAACAAGGATAGCATCAAAGAAATTTACTGTATACAAAATATACATTTTCATATATACGCAAAAGCTTTTACAATATCCATTTACAAACCAAATACACAGACCCAAGATACATACAACCAAAAACGGGCCACGGCCACCACACTGGTCAAAAAGGGAGAGGTGGCTAAGGAGGACTAAATCCCAAAAAGTGTCAGTCCTCGGTCTACTAGGAGAGGGAATCTATCCTAGGGCTCCCAGTCGGGGTCTGAACTCGACGCCTCCGACGAACTCTCGGAAAACTCCTAGTCATCGTCTGAACTGGCTACCTCGGACTCGGTCTCCATCTCCGGGTCCTCATCAACCTCCATCGGCTCCTCGACCTCCACATCCATCGGCTCCGGGGCCGGATCGACGATCTCAGGCTCATAGTCGACTCCTCCTAGCTCCTCATCCTCCTCTCCTAACTCCGGTCCCTCGTCAATCTCCCAACTCACCTCCATGTCGGAATCGGGATCGACTATGTCCCCATCGGGACACTGAGGGTCTAACTGACCCTCTCCGGTAAACGGAACGTCCATGGAACGAAGGGGTCCATACTCCTCCCCGAACCGGTCTCGAAAGCACCAAGCTATGTACTCGTGCGTCTCATAATGGGTGGTCCCTACATCTACTACGACTAGAGTATAGTGTCTCAAATACATCTCCCCATTCCCTATAGGGTGAACCGACATGGTATGCTCCAAATGCTGAGGGATCCCATGTCGCACCGGCGCCTCCGGCTCCTGTGGCATCGTCAAGGTCTGGGGTCTGAAAGGTTGGGTTTTTCAATCGTGAGACGAATCTCAGCAAGTAAAAACCCATTAAACCTAAACTAGGCTAACATGCACCTCCTGACGAGAACAAAACTAAATCAAGCAACAATCACTGACCTAGGCCCTCGGGCTCAAATCGTACTGACCGTCGACCCTGCAGGTTAGGTAATTTAATATAATGATCAAACACATCTTCGGCATGCACAGCCACACTTGCGTCATACACATGCTCAGGCTCTCAAATGCTAAATCACACGCTCTTCACCGAGTATCACAAGCGATCACAACTGTCCATGCGCTCTTATGCGTGCCAATGCATCGATGTAGTACATGCGCGCGTATTTGGATTATAAGATGGAACCGCTTAGACACATCCCATACCATGCCCAGCAATTCCACCACATAATCTAATACTTATCAAGTTTACTCAACATCTTATCTTTCCACGGCTCACTAGCCCGGCCTCTGGCCTAATCACAACACTCCGTGGCCAGCGTAGAAACGCTCCCGGCCCAGTGTCTCTAGCCCGCGTTAAACGCATCAGGCGCAACACCGATCTCCTACGATCCAAGCCTACATGAGACTGGTCGTCATCCGGACACACCGGGCATCGTCTTGCTCCAAAGTGCATGAAGACGGAACCGACCCGAAGGCCACGACCCAAAGGACTGGTCGTCATCCGGACACACCGGGCATCGTCTTGCTCCAAAGTGCATGAAGACGGAATCGACCCGAAGGCCTTAAGTGATCACACGGTACACTTACCCAATTTTTATCTGAACCCGGCGACGAACGCAACGGGCAATTACACGTGATCACATGTTCATGGCAAACCCGCATTCTCGCACAAATTTCATCACATGCCTCACACTCGGCACACACGTAATGCGCAGCCATGAATGTCCATGCTCGGGCAATATGCAATACTCATGAGCACAATCATTACAATTAAACAAGTTCTAGCTCATCACATTAAAACATGCTCGATTGCCCAAGTCACACCCCGCATAAAGTCAATCACTTAATCACACGACATGGCGAGGATCAAATGGACATCACAACACATGTTTCATTCAATTCGAGCGTAACAACCATCCAATCAATTACCCGGGCCATCCTAACACTTCAATCAAGTTAATCCGGCAACAAATCGACACTTGATCCCTTGATTTCTCCTATGGACAGCCACTACTAGACCTCTTTTCATCCTCCAATTTACTTCAATTAGTCCTCAAACAACCAATAACATTCTCCCAATAATTTCCGATCAGACCATAATTTATCACCAACATCAAATATACTAATTAACCACTAAAACTCCTAATCCCGATCTAGAGGGCATAATCGTCCTAATTAGGGTTTAGGGGGTAATACTCACTTAAACTCGGGTTCTACGACGACGGGGAAAGGCGGCCAACTACCGGTGAACGGTAAGCCGACGGCGGATTCCCGGGGAACGGCAGCTCACGGACGGCGGCCCCAAGCGGCGGTTCACGGCTCACGGGTGGAAGGGTGGACGAACGGCGGTGAGACGGTCGATGATGGCTCCACGGCGGCGCAAGGGACAGCCGGCGGTGGACGGTTCGGGCGGACGGCAAAAAGGGGAAGTGGTCGGCGAAGGGAGGGTGGTCGGCGTGAGGAGAGGAAACACGGTCAAGGAAGAGAGAGAGAAGGAGAAACGGTGAGAGGGAGAGAGGAAATGGTGAGGGTGATGGCGGGACGGCGAAGTGGCGGTGGCGGAACGGCCACGGCGGGCGGCGACGGGCGGCCTTGGCGGCGGCGACGTGGGCGGCGTGAGGAAGAAGAGGGTGGCCGGCGCAAATAGAGAGGGAGAGAGGGAGAAGAGAGAGAAATGATCTTGGCTTGAAGAGAAAGAAAAGTGAGGAGAGAGAGAAGAGATGATGGGTTTATAGTGGAGTGGTTGGGGATTAGGTGACAAGTGTCACTCATCCAAGGCTTAGGACAACTCATCCTTAGATCTAATGGCTAAAAACTACTCTCCACCAATAATTGAAGGGCATCTAGGTAATTACTAATCCCACTAACTCAAGACCCATTATCCACTTAAAACTAATTAATAAACCACCACTAAAAACCTCAAATTCGGAACACTATGCTAGACTTAGGGGTAAAGTCGTCTTTTGTCCAATTCCGGGCCGAATTTCCATTTTTCGACCAGACTAAACCCCTATATAAATGGCCAACCCAAATTGACGTCGTCCTTGCGAAACTAAACCAGTAAACCCTCGAAAATCAACCTCGAAGTCCGGATCAAATTTCACGATTCAACTAGTTAAATTTCAATTTCTGAATCTCATACTAACGGGCGACTGTTTAGGGGTTACGCGTATCGACCAAAGGTTATCCGAGTCGTGACGGCCTCGATTAACGGGAGAACGAGAGGAATTATCGCTAGTTCCGAAGATAACGATCGTTCGGGTTAAGTTCGGGACTGATCGACCACGTGCACTTTCGGTCATGCAGAATCACCTGCTATCCGATCGTACATTGTTGGCCTCGGTCGGACCGAGTCCGTTGCCTTCCGAAGATCGATCTACTTGGCCCAAAATATTTCCTCGTCGTTTCTCAAAATTGATGTCCAGTTCGCGATCGGGTCCTTGGTCCACGTACCGTTATCCTAGTTAGCCATTCTCATTTGGTCAGTATCCCAGGAGTGATCAGCTCCGGGCGAGACTTACGAAATGAAAAAACAAATAAGATTCGTTTTATTTATTTCCGGAAATTGAGTCGAAATTCGGGATGTTACAGCATTCCTGCAGCGATTTTGGTGGACTTCAAGCGGATCTTAGCATCCCATAGTCCGTAGTCACCAACGGTAGCCTCCACAACGGCCAATAATTCCCTGTACTGACGAAGTCAGCAATCCCAAGTTGGTCTCAGTGAAGTTCCCTGCAGTAGCTCTGCAATGGATGCCGCAATCCTTGCCGCATTGGACTAGCCCTCAATAAGCTATATTGCACGTTCTGGCTCGGTTGAGCCCTTGTTACTACATCTCCCCTCAGTTTTGCAGGTTTCCGAAGTCATAGCAAAACATCATCGTGGAAGCCATTGAGCTGAATCCTCACGTCCAAACCGCACCGAGACCACCATGCACCATCGCCGGCTGAGCACTACAGTCGTGCATTGCCATTTGCGGTTGAGAATCACCGCGAACAGAGTTGCTCCTCGACAGCCCCACCACAATTGCCATCGCCGGTCCACCACCGTCGGCTGTCCCGTAATCCGCAAGTCCTATCCAGAACCAAGTCCAAATTGGAAAGCAATCTGTTAAATTAGGTAAGATTTCTTATCCGATATTGTTTCGAATATTTAAATTCCTGTTTTAGGTAACTTAGGTGTCTTTAGTGAATTGGTTGCTATTTTTGAATGATGCATGGCATATATGCAAGATTTCAAAAGATACCCTAAGTCAGGATCTTAGGATTCCTAACTTAAGCAACGTGCCTGGATGACTATCCGATCTCAACCATAAGATATGATAATTGGCGGCACATAAGATCTTTATTCTATCCACAACCATTTGGATACGATAATTGATTTTATTTTGTTTTCAAATTTAAACGAATAGCCTTCCATTAATATCCATAACCACATGGATATGATTGTTGGTTTATATAGTTTTCCTAATTTAAAGATGATAAAACAAATCTTGCGGATTGTGTGGATTGATTTTGATCGTGGTGGTTATTTGTTTGTTTGATTCCTTTAAAAGAAAATCCAAAAAGATTAGTTAAAGTTTGAATTGCTTTCTTAGAAGATAATACTGCATATTTAGGGTATAGCTAGATAACTTTCTTTGAATAGAATAGAATAACCTAGATTTGCTAGAAAGATAGGATAATTTTTCAATTTAAATTAAGATTTAAAGTAATGTACTTCCTAGTTTAGTTTAGATATTACCCCAATCTTGATAGTTTATTTAGGGTAATTTTAATTCCGAATTTTCATAAAAAAAATACCAAAAAGAAGTCACTCTAAAATAGGTTAAATTATCTTTTCTAGAATAGATTGCATGTTAATTTAGGCATCCTTTTTAATTCCAAATTTCATTGAAAAATATCAAAAATACCTCATTTGCTCGTCATTAGAGTTAGGTCATTTAAGCGCATGTCATATAATTTGCACGTCATACTTTGCACATCATGGCACATAGGTTAATTTTCATTTAATCAAGAGAAAACCCAAAAAATACATTGAGTGAATTGTTTATTAATTAGAAATCATATTATGACTATTAATATAATTTTCTAGCTAACAATGCAGATGATTATATTGCTTTAAGGTACGTTATTCTTCCTATCTAGCAATTTATTTACTGCTTTCATTATTGTGTGTTACTTTGGTGGATTGCGCACCCACATGATCACTTCACATGTTAGGAAGTAATAAAATGGATCCAAACTGTCTGCTCAAACATTTTTCATAAAAAGAAAAAAGGTACCGAAATGGCGTTAGAGTAATCTAGCATAATCAAGTTTCCGTACTCATAATTTCTGGTTCGTAGGAATAAAATATATCTCATATACTTTATTTGGGTTTCGAATCTATCCACCGTAAATAGATTAGTGGCGACTCCGAAAGGAAAATCATTTGCACGTTAAGAACTGGAACCTTAAGTCGCGAATTGATAGAGCTTGGGAGAGCCCGAGTTAGGCTTAGATTTAATAATCCATTAGTTGAACCCCTAGGTGGTCCGTACTCCTGCGCGAGGGTAAGGTCACGACAAGCTTTCAATTGAAGCCGTCTTCTCTTCAATGAATCAATAATCAGCAACTTTTGATTAAAAAAAAAAAAGAAAAAAAGAATCAATGGTCAGCAACCATTTCTACACTTACACAACGCCTGATTGATGACTCACGAACCCTATCCCTCCCAAATTCTCAGCTTCATCACGTATACCCTGGCACGACGCATCGAATCAAACAGTGGCAATGCCGTTTGGCGATGACGAATCGGTCGCGAGAGCTTCTTGTCGAGGTCGATCATGACGTTGCTGACCCTGATCTCGATCAACCGGAAGCCTAGCTTCATGCCGATGCGGGAGGTGACCTTGGCGTCCCCAAAAACATGGTAGGACTGCAGGTGAGCTGGGCGTGGCTCTAGGCGAGGGACTCCTGATTCGAGAGCATGGATCTGAGCAAGGGAGAGCACAGAGCGGAGCGAACGAGCATTCGAGCGAGGGAGAGCAAAGCAAGAAGGAGCAGTTGAGCAATGGAGAGGGAAGCAAAAGAGGCAAAACGCTTTTGTGGGGTTTTATTTTATAAAAGGGGCAAAATTGGACTTTTAATTAATTTTTAAGGGCAAAACAGGAAACTGACAAAATTTCATAAATTCATGGTTTCAGCATTCCGAAAATGCTGAAAGCTCAATGCTTGTAAGGACTAGCATTAAGTTTTTAGCCTTTCCAGTACTAGCTTTCATCCCAAAATCCCTTGGGGGATGATTGCTAAATACTTCAAATTTTCCCAAAAGGGCTCTTAGGCCTCAAAGAGCTTTTAAAATGTTGAACCAAACGCACCCTTAGTTTGTTTGTAACCAACAAGATACAACATCATTGTCATGCCGTAAACTTGTGACACATTGAAACTGTTCTAACGACAAACTTGATTGTCCCTACGATGAGGATGCATGATGAACATCTTACGGGCAGATGAAAGTTGGAATTAGAATCCGGGAAATAAGAAGCCATTCACGGTGAATCCTCCATCGACGCAAATGGTCTGCCCTGTTATATAAGAGGCCGCCGGCATGCACAAGAAGGCCACTAATGACGACACCTCCTTCGGCTCGCCGGTACGACCGAGAGGCGTCCTTGCTATCACCTCCTCATGGAACTTCTTGTTACTTAGTATCTACGATGACGTATGAGTTGATGTCAGATCACGATGGTGAACTTGATCAAGATCTACTGTTTTTGAGCATGAGATAATATTTACAGCATGGGGAGATAAACTTACAGGCTCGGCTAGTGGGGTCATTATGTACCAAGGTGCAACAGAGTTGCTTCTAATGTTGTCCTTGGCCCATTCGCATGCCAAATTCTTGGTTAACTGGTTCATTGCTCCTGCCAATCAATTCGGATACAAAAATGGAAAACAGACGCAATTTGTTAGCTCCACATTAACAGTATTTAGATACTTACTTATGGTAATGTACATTTACCTTTGGTGGCCGAGTAAATTGATCCGACATTCACTGAAACAACGCCGCAGACGGATGACAAGAACACGATGCTTCCAACTCCCGAGGCCTTGAGAAGGGGGTGTGCAAGCTGGCTCAGATGGTAGGCCGATTCGAAGTTAGTTGTCATGATGAAGGAAAAATCTTCCGCTGTGTAATCTTCGGTCGGCTTTAATATGGCGGTCCCAACATTGTTTATCTACCACAAATGAAAACCAAGAACAAAATCTATTGGAAGACAAAGCGTAAACTGCGGTCTTGTTATTAACATCGTTATTTGGATCCACAGGATCAAAGACGACTCAGACTTTACCAGGATGTTGAGCTTGCCATTGAAGAGGGAGGACGCGGTGAGCATAAGCTTCTCTCGCTCCGATCTTGAGGAAATGTCGCAAGCCGAACCTGAGACTCGAAAACCCTTGCTCTCCCAGTCTTTCAAGCATCCATTAATTTCGGCTTCATTTCTGGAGCAAGTATACACGGTGGCCCCAAGCCTCGCCAGTTCCTCCACAATGGCATGCCTAATCATGGTGCACCAATATGATTTATTCACCAACTCTTAATTGCAAACAAGAACAGATTAAGCCCTTTTCTTTTCCATTAGAAGAAATTCCACGTGACAAGCTAGAGCTTCGTTCATGAGACACCCAGGAACGTGCGGAAGATTTGGCCGCATCGCAATTGAAGTCAAACCAATAATTAAAGCCTTTGAATGCGCTGGGTTTTTATTTGGGAAATCACAAAAAGGAGAAACTAATTCTATTAGCAAATGATACGTCAAATGAGCTATCAACGTCGAAAGGCTACAGAACTTAAGCGGGCAACGTATGAATGAGTCAACCAGCGAAGACATCCTCAAAGTAATTGAACTCTCTAATCAAGTATCTCGTCATTTCCGTCATATAGAGATTTAAGCAGTGATGATATCAATTGTCTAGCTTTTTATATGCGGATTCAAACATTATTGGATTCAGAAGCATCCGTTATCATTTGCGCGGTTCAAAAAATCTTAATGGTTGAAAGCCCTGTCGACATGCTCCGATCATAACAAATTTTTTCGGGCTCGAACATGATAAAAAAAAAAAAAAAACCCGATTAAAGTGCTTAAATTTGTCCCATCTTGGCCCGATTTGTTCTGACTAGGACCATGCCCGGCCTAGATATTCTAGGCTCAATTTGTTCTGGCTGGGAAAAGAAGTACCTTGACTCGGAACTGCCCTAATCAGTACATTATCTTACCATCGCTCATATTATTATGGAGAAACGTGATTTCAAGACTGTCCCGGTGTTTTTTCCCTCGACATGAATCATAATAGATGATTGATCATTCAAATTATCGACATAAAAAAACGAAGTGTTCGGAGAGAGAGAGAGAGAGAGAGAGAGACCCGATTCCTTTGCTTCCACCGGTGACGAGAGCGGTCATTCCATGAAGCGACCACCTGTTTTCGTTGTCCCCGTTGCGGCTGCTACATCTGCTCGCAGTCCCATTCCCCTCTTCAGCCATTCTCTCTCTTTCTAAAATTTGATTTTTCCCCTGAACTCTTCTTTCTTCTGTCTAAGTCTAGTGCGTCGCTCTGACTCTCCACGCGCATTATATTAGTCCTTCGGCGGCCGAGAGAGAGACGGCAATTGGCAGAGGCAAATACTAATCAACCCTGACATTACCCGTGACACAGGATAAATTTTCTCTTTTGTATCAAGTTAAAACTTCAGGATATACATCTTCAATAGATGTTCAGAGTAAGAACCAGTCCATGAACGATAATAAAATAAAACAACTCATTCCCAAAAGTATATAAATTAAGTCATATATTATACCGAATAAATAGAAACCACAATATTTTGCATCTTACTGGTTTCTTGTTCCTTTTTTTAATTAAGTGATTCTTTTTGGCGCATTTCAATAATTTAATTTACTAAATTATTCAAATGATTACAATTTAAAATTATCACGGTGTTTTTTCCCCGACCTAAATCATAACGGACGATCAATCATCCAAATCATCGACACAAAAGGACGAAGCGGTCGGCTAGAGAGAGAGAGAGAGAGCGATGGAGAGAGAGACCCGATTCCTTTGGTTCCACCGGTGACGAGAGGAGTCATTCCCTGAAGCGATCACCTATTTCGTTGTCGCGTTGCGGCTGCTACATCTTCTCGCAGTACCATTCCCGTCATGGGCCATTCTCTCTCTTTCTACAGTGTGATTTTTCCCCTGAACTCTTCTTTTTTTTTTTTTTTTTTCTGGGCATTATGCGTCTCCCTGACTCTCCACCTGTGTTATATTAGTCGGCAATCGGCAATCGGCAGTTGTTTATTTTGTCTTTTGTATCAAGTGAATCAATAAATTGTCGTGCATTGGTGTTACTAAATTCGATTCCAGACAAGAGTGGTCACCCATGATGAGTCTTAGGCAAAGAATTCTTTAGATGATACAGGCAGATTGAAATCGGTAGCAAGCTAATGAAAATGTGTCGGTACCGGTAAATCAGCTCTTGTGCATTGGTCCGGTGCGAGTTGCCTTCATTTCCCGGATAATCAACAACTTAAAAAACTAATTTTCTCAAAATGACAGCTCATATTGCGTGCAAAGTTGAACGAATGAAGATTACTTCAATGGTCCGCAAAAAATTATCTTGGCATGAATCGTTATTGATAATGAGGACATTTTCCTTTAACTAATTTTTCTTAACGATGCAAATGATTATTTAGGACAAACTTGTGGCCACCTTCCTCATGAGCAATTACCAAAAAGTCTTAAATCTATTACACTCGTGCCAATTCAATCCTAAACATTTCAAACGTGCTAATTTAGTTCTAAACCTTTTTACATTTCGCCAATTGAGTCAATCCGGCCAATTTTGGCCGCAAATTGTTGACGTGGATATTCGGCCGTCCTATATGATATGACCGGCGTTTATGTAATTTTTTGTAATTGGTATTTTTGTTTTGTTTTCTTTACTTTAATTTTTTTTTTTTCAATTGAGGACCAGCTGCCCTTGTTATGCTGGGGAGGGCTCGTGACCCTTCGCACTTTCACCATTTTCTCGCGATTGGAGACCGTCCTCCTTTTTTTTTTCCATCATTTTCACCCATCATAGACTCCATATCTGAGAGAGACTTCATCTTAGATGCCACAGAGCAAGAACAAACACAAAAGGGAGTCTCGTAGATTTCCGGAGAGAAATCGTCCGTAAATAATAAAGTCATCGAAGCTTGATAATGATCGTGGAAACTCCTGGCAGCACCTTTCCTACGTCCATACTGGTTTTGGGAGAACACAGGGAGTGCTCTGCTCTGCCCTTTTCTTGACCGTGGAGACTCGAAGTTATTCGAGTCTGAAGCTTCATAACCATCGCTTATCTTCACAAGTGACGTTTTCCGGATCTTCCTGCCACTAGCTGGACTAGTGATTGCAGCTGATAACATCTCAGCTGAAAATCCTTACAATGCTTGGGTCGTGCTATGAGGCTGCGGAAGGATGAAGGGGAAAAAAAGAGAGAGAAAGGAAAACATGAAAGAAAGAGAGTAAGAAGGGAGAAAGAGAGAAAAAAAAAAAAGGGCTTTTGGACGGAAGTGCCTCTGGCCATCTATGATTGGTAGACAAACTTGAGGCCTTACTTGAGACTTGGTTTATCCCTTGCATGTCTTTATTTGAAGCTAAGTTATTAATCTCGGGGCTTTATTCGAGACAACATCCATTTTAGATCATTTTTTTCAAGAAAATGACACCACTTCAAATCATTATTTGAAAATTTTTCCTTTTTTAAAGAAGAAAAAAAAAGCATTGTGACGGGACAGGGTCCCCGATATACATAATGAAAGTGTGCTTCCACCTAAATGAGGCCATCGTAGCCATCGATCTCCCACCAAACGACACTCTCTCCTTCGTCGAAGCCAACCATGTGTGCCCGCTCTCTCTCATGCGTGGCTCAATCCAACATCTACGACATATTAGAGAATTTTCCTACGAAATAATCATGTGATGAATGAAAATCTATTTTTGGGCCAACCTATGTGAAGAATAAAATGACTTACCATAACAATCATATATAAGATATCCCACAACAATTTGCTATAGAATTTATATACTCTTCGTGTACGATATCCCTTCACCTATTAATTTAGGCTTTTAATTTGATCATGTTAATATGGTATCATATTTACATACCCAAAAAATATATATATATGGAATCATAGTTAGGCTTTGCGTCTAACTTATTTCGTGCGTGCATCCACCTAAGCTACAAGTTTTATCTACTCTTTACTTAAATAAATTTATTTTTAGTGGGATTCAGAATTAGCTTTGCGTGCCTTTAAAAAATATGTATATACAATATACTTTTGAATTCATAAATTAATTTTGTGCAATTATTGACAAGTGGGACACACGTCCCCATCGTTGATGCCTCCCGTTGTAAGCATATACAGAGACGAAGGCAAAAGAATACTATAAGTACCATAACTTGTGTACAATGCTCATTTTAGTGCCATAAGTTTTTTTTTTATCATTTTAGTGCTAAAATTTTTTAAAAACAATCACTTAAGTGCTAAAATTTTTGAAAAATGATAACTTAAGTGCCAACTCCAGTGCCATACACAATTTTTCACCAGAAATCCGACATGGCATTTTTTTTTTATTAATTTCTGAAGCTGATGTAGCTCGCCGGAGATTGGTACTTAAGTGATCATTTTTAAAAAAATTTAGCACTTAAATAATCGTTTTTCAAAAATTTTAGCACTTAAATAATTGTTTTTAAAAAATTTTAGCATTGAAGTGATCCAAAAAAACCTTTTGGCACTTAAGTGATCGTTTTTCCTCCGATTTGGCACTTAAGTGAGCCGGTAAAAACTTTTGACACTAAAGTGAGTGCCGTACATAAGTTATAACACTTATAGTGTTCTTTTGCCCAGAAATGAATATGAGAGAGGCCATCCCCGGATTGGGAACCACGTGTCCCTACCGGAGCTAGATCCTGAGTGCCCAACCCGTTAGACACGGTTCAATCATTCCCATAGTTTCAATGGATTATTGCCGGCTAATTTTCGTCTGAAAATGTTTATGTAGTGATCCAGTTATCATGGATCGTCTTAGGTGGCATGACTGACGATTTGACATGGACAAAAAGCTGTTATTTTTATCATGTTTTCTGAACGCTCTTTTTCGTTTCCTTAATGGTTATTGTTCATCTTCCTTTTCTTCTTCTGCTCATCTTGTTCATTTCCTTCTCCAAGCAGACCCTCGCGCAAATCAGCATCATTTCAGCCACCCTCTCTCCGAATTGAACCGCCATGCTGTACTCCCCGAACCCTCCGCAGCTCATCCCCACAACCTTCATCTTCTTCACATCAATTGCCTCCAGTACAGCAACCGCACACTGGGCTTGGGATTGCTCGCTCCGCTCGGGCCTCGTTGTGTAGGAGTCTGCAAAGCTGACCGGAGTCGGGGACGTACACGATGATGCGGGCTGCGAGCGGGGAGACGAAGTCGTTCCACTACCACATTCCGTTGGCTCCGATGCCCTGGAGGAGGAGGCGGTTGGGCCTCACCAGCTTGGGAGTTTTGTGTACCCAACATTGCATCACCGTGCCGTCACCGAGGTCGCCAGGTCGGTGACGTTGGACTTGACGCCAGACTGCGGGAAGGAGAAGCGGAGGCACTAGTGCCTCGTGGCCGCGAAGCTAAAACACTTGGCCATTGGACTGAATCTTAAAGCTTGATGCTCTTTTTTGCCCCTGCCTCTCTCCCTCTCTGGAAGCAGAGCAATGGCGGTTTATGCGAGAGGTGGGTGGCGACGCCGATTTGTGGAGGCGTTCGTGAGGTGAGGACATATTTTTGTCTACCTTCAAATTGCTGGCCGTCCAACAATTGTGGAAAAAATTGATGGTGAAAATTACAAAAAAAAAAAAAAAAGACCACTGTGCCGTTAAGGTAAACCGGCTATGACTAACCGCCATGTTAACATTTTTAGAAAAAAATTGACCCGTATAACTATATTGACATTTTACGAAAATATTCAAGATTACATCAACAAAATTTAAAAATTTTAAATTGAATTGATATTTTTATAACGGATTTAGGACTGATTTGAAAAATTTTTAACCAGTGAGAATGGAAGCTGAGAGTAGATGAAAGTATAGCATGGAAGCTACTCTCCCTTATACTTATGTATGAGTACGAAATTGTCCACGCACACACATTAATGTACATAGATGTTGCTATTATTGGTTAATAAACTTCTTTGTCCCTGCAACGACAATGCGCCAGGAACATCTTAGAGGTAGAAGAAAGCTGGACTTATGCTCTCGGAAATAAGAAGCCATTCACGGTGAACCCTCCGTCAACACAAATGGTCTGCCCCGTTATGTAAGAGGCAGCTGGCAAGCACAGGAAGGCCACTAACGATGACACTTCCTCCGGCTCTCCGGTGCGGCCGAGCGGTGTCCTTGCTATCACCTCTTCGTGAAACTTCTTGTCACTAAGTACCTGCAACGAAATTTGAGTTAACATTAGATCATGATGGCGAACATGGTCAAAACCTATGTAGTGAACTATTTTCGAGCAGGAGAGAAAATTTAAAGTCTTCGGAGATCAAATTACAGGCTCGGTTAGCGGAGTCATTATGAACCAAGGTGCAACAGAGTTGCTTCTTATGTTGTCCTTAGCCCATTCGCATGCCAGATTCTTGGTCAACTGGTTCATTGCTCCTGCTAATCAATTCGGATACAAAAACAGTAAGCAAACGCACTTTGTTTAATTCCATATTGACATTGTTTAGATGGTTACTCATGAAAATTTACATTTACCTTTGGTGGCTGAGTAAATTGAACCAACGTTCACTGAAACGACACCGCAGACGGATGATAAGAACACAATACTTCCAGCTCCCGATTCCTTGAGAAGGGGATGAGCGAGTTGGCTTAGATGGTAAGCTGATTCGAAGTTAGTTGTCATGATGAAGGAAAAATCTTCCACTGTGTAATCCACGGTCGTCTTTATAGTGTTGGTCCCAACGTTGTTTATCTACCACAAATGAAAATCAAGAACAAAATCTATTGAAAGACAAGCGCAAACTGCAACCTTGTTAGTAATATCGTTATTAGTTCCACAGGATCTAGGACGACTCAGACTTACCAGGATGTTGAGCTTGCCGTTGAAGAGGGAGGACACGATGAGCATCAGCTTCTCTCGCTCCGATTTTGAGGTAACGTCGCAAACC
This sequence comes from Syzygium aromaticum, assembly GCA_024500025.1. NCBI lineage: Eukaryota > Viridiplantae > Streptophyta > Magnoliopsida > Myrtales > Myrtaceae > Syzygium > Syzygium aromaticum. The sequence goes on from CM044894.1 coordinate 19,211,204, forward strand.
GAACCCGAGACTTGGAAACCCTTGCTCTTCCAATCTTTCAAGCATTCGTTAATTTCGGCTTCATTTCTGGAGCAGGTATACACGGTGGCCCCAAGCCTTGCTAGTTCCTCTACAGTGGCATTCCTAATCACGGTACAGCATTATGATTACCCACCAACTTGTAATTGCAAACAAGAACAGATTAAGCCCTTTTCTTTTCCAGAGGAAGAAATTCCACGTGACAAGACCTTAGTACATGCGATACCCAGGAATGTTAAGTGCGGAAGTTTTGGCTGCATTCGCAAGGGCAGTCAAACTAACAAATAAAGCCTTTGAATGCACTGGATTTTTATTTGGGAAATCACAAAAGGAGAAGCAAATTCTATTAGCTAATGATATTTCAAATCAGCTATGAATGTCTAAAGGCCACATAACTTAAAAAACATTAGCTATGAGTCGGTCACCCAGCAATGACGATCTCAAAGTAATTGAGCTCTCTAATCAAGTCTCTCATCATTTCCATCATATAGAGTTTTAAGTGGTGATAATATCAATTGTCTAGCTTTTTATCCGTGGAGTCGAACATTATTGAATTCAGAAGTATCCGCTATCACTCGGGCGGCTCAAAAAATCTTGATAGTTGGAAGCCGGTTTGACGTGCTCTAGTCGGTGTTGGAAACAAATGGTTTCGAATCAAAAGAGTAATCAAGTCGGACTTTGAGGCGTGATATCACTTTTCTTAAGGATTTATTTGCCCCACGGTGTTGCTAATAGTCACTGGCAAAAATCCTCTAAGATACAACAAAATCTCAAAATGAGAATACTAGATAACAATTCTAGTATTTCTCCAGGATTTCTCTAGAAAACAATTGAAAATGATAGTTGTAGTTTTGAAAGAAGACTTGAAATTGATTTCTATTTCTTGTTTTCAGAAAAACTGACATTTATAGAAATTGGTCTTAAAGAACATGGGCAACTCTTCACGAAAGATTGTAAAGCTAACAAAGATATTCTTTTGGAAGAAGTTGCAAACTGAACAAATACAACCTTTCGAGAAAGATTGAAAAATTGAACAAGTATAACATCCAAAGGTTATCTTGAAAAGACACATGTAAAATTCAGAATAAAATGAAATATATATAAATAAAATTCCGAATTTTCATAATTTTAAAAATTATTTAATAAACAAAAACAACTTTTCAACTAATAAAGATTAATAAAATAACCTTACGAAAGAAAAAAAAAAAGGGATTAGTGCTAATTAAATCGCGTAATTATTCGCGCACCCGCATGCGGGTATTGTGTGGACTAGCACACACCCCATTGTCTTCACTCTAAAGAGCAAGAAAATATTCACAGTTATAAAGTAGCCCACTTTCTCAAAACTTTTCTACGTGGGACAAAAGAAAGAGTTTTATTTTGTTTGTTTTACAAGCAAACATCCAACAGTCGGAACGATTCTTTTGAGGCCAGATGTGACAGAATAAAGTGCTTAAATTTATCCATCTTGGCTAGATTTCTTCTGGGTAGGATTGTGCTCGGCCTTAAAATTCTAGTTTCAATTTGCTCTGGCCGGGACAAGAAGTACGTTTACCCGAGATGGACATAGACAGTGCACAATCCTACTACTATCACTCAAATTATTATGGAGGAATGAGATTTCAAGATTGATCATGGTCTTCAAATGCCTAAATCACGATGTTTTCTTCCCCAACCTAAATCACAACAGACAATCAATCATCGAAATCATCTACACAAAGGACCAAAGTGTCTGGCGGGAGAGAGAGACCCGATTCCTTTGGTTCCGCCGGTGACGAGAGCGGTCATTCCCCGAAGCGACCACCTGTTTTCGCCCTCGTTGTTGCGACTGCTGCATCTACCTGCAGTAGTCCCATTCACCTCTTGAGCCATTCTCTCTCTCTCTTTCTATGCGCACTTGTTTCTTTTTGGGTCTGATGCATCTCTCTAACTCTCCACCAGTGTTATATGTAAGTCCTTCACCGGTTGAGAGAGAGACGGCAATTGGAAGAGGCTTCCTGACCACACAAATATGGTGGACAGACCACTTACGTACGGTCATAAAAGTCTGCCAACATAACTGTTCATTTCATGAATCTTACGTGGGCTCCGCATGATAAGATTTCACAACATCAATAGTTGACGCGTTGCAGTTACCATGTAAGTAGGGTTTCCATGTATCGTTTCGCCCCTTGTGTTCGAACTGATTTTCAGTTGCTTCGAGTCCGAACATTTTGATATTTATCTTTTGCCCTTGAAGTTTAAGATTTGACTTACATATTTACTAATGAATAACCTGACAGTGTAAAAGTATATCGGTAAATATTAACATCTAAGGTCATGTTAAATGTTTTGATTAGAAGTTTTATTAGAAAATTTGCGATTTCTAATTTGAGAAAGCCAAAAGGGAACTAAAAAGTCCTAAATAGGCTCTAAATATATCTAATATAGATAAATTTTCAAATAAGAGTTCGAAGCGGAGTAATTTTTTCAAATGAAGGCCCAAAAAGGATTTTATTTCAAATAAAAGTTCGAAATAGAGTGATTTTCTCAAATGAGAGCTCAAAGTGGACTTTATTTAAAAAAAAAAAGTATTTTTCAGCCGATATGCTCATACCCTTATTTGAGATTAATTTGTTCACTTCACGTAGTAATATGAAACTAACTTGTCCACTTTATGTCGTTATTTGAAACAATGCGCACTTTAGACTATTTTTTGAGAAAATCATCTCAATTCAAGTTCTTATTTGGAAATTTTCTAATAATATATTACCCAAAAAAAGAAGAGTCACCAGTAACACGAGCTAAATCAAAAAGATTATGGCTGGGAGAAGTTGCCGAAGCTTGTGCCCAAGGACCACAGTGGCGTATACAACTCACCCACCGCTCGAGGCCACCTAATGCTGCCAGTCAAATCAAACGATGGGTCGGAGTCTAAGGCAACTCCAAACGTTTGAAATCTCGCTCGGGGTCTTATCAATGACTAAAAACTCAGTTGATTCTTACATGATCCCGTTGCTATGTCCATGTTCATACTCAGAGACTACCAAGTTACAAGTTTTGAATTGACACAGTCAGCAATGCATCAGATGTAACCCCCAAAAAGATTCAAGTCAACATATTTAATCGTATGGGACCTTTTAAATGAGGCTTATTCAGTATCCAATTCAATCTAATTGACGAAGCATGCATGAAAAGGAAGTAAGAGGAGGAGGGGCTACATTCTGTGTTGAGAAATCTCTTCCACGCCCTTTGTGCTTTAACCATGTATTTTGACTATCACAAAATCACCCCTGCAAGAGTGTTTCGGATAGAGGTTACAGAACCAACGTTCTTGAACGTTAGCATCATGAATCTGGAAGCGACTATTTAAGAATCGAAATAAGACAAAGTTTGTCTCGTTGACTATGATCAACTTATAAGAACCACTATTTTTAGGAAATGTAAAAAGTTTCTTATAGTCATTTAATAAAAAATCTTGTTGATTACAAGATGATCGCTTGGTGATTGAAGTACTTACGGAAACAACCATACGAGGATTTGGAAAACTCTACAAAGATTGTGCAGGTCAATCTCAATTCAAGCGATGGCTACGAGATCATCAATGTTCGACTAAGCAGTCCATTATAAGGTTGATCATTTAACTTGAAGGAATTGGGAGATCACATAATAACATTTGCGATTTTCAAGAGTCATTTTGTGCTTATTGTCATGTGTTATAACCAATGGTTGTATTGAGAATTACTCTGGAATTGTATCTTTGGGTAGAGTATCTCTTGTAGATACTTAGTGTTGCGGTATCTATTGTTGCGGTGGCGGAATGCCTCTGTAACTCGTGATCTACTTGATTTGATAGTGGAATTTAGCCTTCGGTGATTATAAGGCGTGAACAGGTGAGCCACTGTACATCATTGACTCCCGATTTTTTTGTCTCAGGCTCCTTTATATTTTTATCATTTACGTTATTGTGTCATTTATCTGTTGCATAGCACCGTTATCCTCTCAGTTATCGAAAAAATAAGAAAAAATTGGGTCCCACTCCTCCTTTGACTCAAACACGCCATTTCAAAAGTGTTTTGATCATATTATTCCTCATGTGACCCAGCAATTAGCATGTTTCAATTAAACTCTACGAAAGAAAGTGGTTCCCTCCTTTTCTTTTCTTTTTTGGTGTAAAATGTCAGTATTATAGAGCGAATGAAGTACAACAGCTTACAGGTATTCCGAGCATTACATATGGCGCTAATAGCTCGAGAAAATAGAGGTGAAAAGTCTCCATATAGTAGCCAATACAACATTTGTTTGAGAAGGTCTTCACTCTACCTCTTATATTTTTACGCATGTTGACCAAAATAATATGGATATTGATTGACTTGTTTCAAAACCGTCTTCAGTTACGCTCCATACATATGCCATAAATGGTTGCTAGAAAAGATACCTTAAGGAATCTAGCCGCCAAATCTTTGCCCTTTGTTATCCTAATCTTTCATTGAAGTTCTTCATTCCTTTCTCCCAAAGGATGCATAATCCCCTGTTGTGCAAGGATACTGCGCCATAAGCTACCTGTCCACTCATACTGGAAGAATAAATATGTTATATTTTCTATACCGACCTTACAGAAATTACACTGGATATCAATTGAGCTCCTCCATTGGACAAGGATTTCTACCGTCGGTAGTCTGTTTCTGCAAACAAGCTAGCCAATAAAATTGTGTTTGCAAATACCGCTAGTCCATATTAGGTCATACCACTCTACAACCAGTCCCGCATGTCTGAGTTCATCATAAATTTCTTGACAATAATACCTTGAGCTATGGATAATCGAGGTTAAACCATGTTGTAATTTAAGGAGACATTACCAACTCCAAGTCATATTGTCATAAATTTCTCAATTGCATAGTTAGAGTGCCTCTGCATTTGGTGTTGTGAACCCATATACTCTAAAGGGAAGAGGATGGACGATTGATGAGGTTCCATAGCATGCGGCCTAACAATACTTTGTTCCATAATTTCAGATCGAGCAATCATAATCCTCCTTTCCTGTGGTTTCCTCTTTTTATTGATCAAAGCGAAGTCCCTCTTTTTGTTTTGTTTCTTTTTTTCTTTTTTTGCGTCCCACTTTCCTTCTTACTCACTTCTCTCTGTTCTCTCTCTCTCTCTCGCAGGCGATTTGCTTTGTGTCTACCAACAACGATACTGTTTGGTATAGCATTGTCAATCAAGGGCTGGTTAAAGGTTTTCTCATTTTGGTGTGGTCGTAATGCCAAGGAAGAAGAGGGAGATGAAATTGTGTTTGGCGGGTAGAACCTAATCAATATGTAGGGGGAACACACGTTTGATCTTTTGACCCAAAAAGGGTAATAGGCGATGTTCTCATCATGGTAAAAGCAGGTGGACCTTGTGCTGGTGTTTGTTAAGCAATTACAGATACAGGGACCTCACTAATGGCTTGCTCCAACTGTGAGTATCCGACTATCATCACCGAAGTCAACCAACTTATTGGAGCCTCTAGTGTTATGAGTGAGGAATGCAAGGCTGTAGTTGTGCATCATGGGAGACCATTGTTCAAATGTTTTTTAGCAAAGGAACGGCCACATAATATATGCTCAGAGATTAGACAACGGGAACCCACACAAGGGGACACCGGAGAGAGTTCATTGAGAATACAGATTGTAGGCCAGAAAAGAGATTCTAAGCAACGCACAAGAGACATTCACGACCAGAAAGCACCCACCCAGATATTTTTCATCACCATCTACGATCCACAAAAGCCACCACCAGGTCGTTTCTATTCCTATTCATTTTTTGAGTTGTTCGTCCATTCAGATTTTTCCTCTCTCATTTTGTCTGTTCTGGTTTCTGGGGTCAGTTTGAATCGAGCCACTAGCATGCTGCGTTATCACCGTTGGCAGTTTAAATCTGAGTTGCCGCAGTTACAGATTTGTAGCTCGGTGGCCGCCTCGCCATATTATCGTTGCTGGATCATTAAGTCCGCTCATCACTGCAGGACAAGCCATTGGTATCAATCCGTGGTTTTGCTAGAGAAAAAGGTTACGCGTTGTGTTGAATTATTTTCGATTCAATAAGTTGGACATCAAGAGCATCTTTTGAAGCATGCTAACTGGTGGACAACACAAGGGGTAATATGATCAAAGTACTGTGAAAGGGAGTGTTTAAGCCAAAAAAGAAATGAAAAAAGCATGATCCAAAAAAACTCACGTATCCGCCAATTTACCCCCCCTCCTCTATTGGTTGCGTTATTGGCATTTCGATGTGACATATAACTAGACATGTATGTTTGCTTAGTCATGGCCACGGTTCGGAACCGGCGGTTTCGATTCGTGGCCAAGTATGAACTGGTTGATTCCGGGCCGGTTCCAGTTTAGGCTCGGAACCGGCATCGGGCGAGGCCAGTTTCGCTAGTTGCAGGCGAGGTCGAGCCTCTCCAAATCTCGCGAGGGTTCAACCTCGCCAGCATCAAGTGAGACCAGCCTCGCCAGTTCCAAGCGAGGTCGAGCTTCACCGGCGTCGGTCAAGGCTGGCCTCGCCAGTTGTAGGAGAGGTCGGCCTCGCCCGACGCCGATGAGGTCGAGCCCTCGCCCGATCTGGCGAGGCCGGCCTCGCCCAGCCCAAGCAAGGGTGGCCCTCGCCCGACGCCAGCGAGGGCGGCCTCGCCTGAGGCCAGCGACCTCTGCTGGCCCCAGCTATGGTCGACGGAGGAAGAAAAGAAAAAAAAAGAAAAGGAAAACGAAAAGAAAAAAAACATAAAAGGAAAAACATAAAGAAAATAATAAAAAAATTAAAAAGTTACTGTTCCGATTGAGTACTTCAGGCCTTTATTTGACACAATGTTCACTTTGGGCCCCTTTTTGAGAATTTAACCCCACTTGGAGTCCTTAATTGGAGTTTTCCCATTATGAAATAATGAATTATTCAATATAAATTGTAATTAAAATGTAAATTGTAATCAAATTTGGAGACAAAATGACAAGAATGAAAGAGAGGGTTTAAACTTAATAAATTATCATTAAGCACATTACAATTCGTTACAACGATCTATAAAAAAAAGGAACACAATATATATGACCTAAAATGACCCTCAAACCTAAGCATTCCGTGCGCAGGGGACCAGAGGTCACATGTCGTCGGATTATATTTCGGTTTCCCTAAACTCACGTGGGCGTACCCGGTATAAGAAACAAGGGTTCCCGAAATATTTGTCAACTCCAATAATTCTTTTACCCTAAATTATCACTACCCGTTCCAGTACCGGTACCGGTAGCGGTAGTATCTCTGTCGTTAAAGAATTCGGATTCATTATTCCGATCTATCTCTTGTTGCCGGTATTGAGCCTTCGTCCAATCAGCGACACAAGCTTGAATCTCCACTGATTATAGAGCCAATCTTGAACGATGTTCGTCCAAAATATTATCTCCAACACTGAATGCTTGTTCGACAGCAACTGTGGAACAAGAGGTTGAAAAAATCTATTTTACAATAAAAGAAAGGATTGGGTATTGGCTTGCGTGCCTCTTTCACCAATCCAAAATTAAAAAATCTGTACTACTTTCGAATTCAGTAAACTTAAAAGAAACTGTTAGATAAATCTCTAATTTAGAAATATTTCCTATTACTCCCTTTTTTTTTCGTCTATGCAATAAAAGTTGGTACCCTCTCCTAATTTTATCTATACTCTCATTTTGTGTCTCCATAGATTGAGAAGATCCAATATCTCCTAAATTATATTTAGTATAAAATTTATTATATATAAATTATACTACGTTTTTAACCCCATTTAGTATGGTTCCAACATTTATCATATCATAATATAAACATTGATAATACGTATGCAAAAAATCACTTAAGCCATCCAATTTGCAATGCGGATAAAAAACATAAACAACTAAATAAATAATGGGAATTTTGCTATAATAATGTAGCTACTTCATTTTCATTGCAACTATAGCATGTTGTAATTCAACATCATTTTCATATTCATAAAAAACTCCGACAATATTAATACACTCTACTAAAAATAAATGTGTAATAGGATAATAAACACCGGACAAAGTATAAATTGCATCATTAAAAACCTTTAAAACATCTAAAATTTTTTTGCAAATATCACACTCTTGCGGGTATAAATTAATCTGAGGTATATTATTAGAAATGAATGCACATAATAAATCTTTATATGCTAAAGATTTACTAAGCAAGTGGAAAGTAGAATTCCAACGAGTTGGAACATCTCTTGAAAATCTTTTTGGCTTTTTGCCATTTTCTCTACAAAATCTACCCCATTCTTTCATTTTTTTGGGATGTTTCCATAAAAATTGAATCGCCGTTTTTATTGGTTGAAGAAAAATATCAAGAGTTTTCAAACTATCTTGTACACATAAATTTAAAACATGACAAGTACATCTAACGTGAAAAAATTTTCCGCCAAAAGCGGGTTTATAAATATTTTCTAAATCGGCAATTGAAGCGGTATTTGCCGCGGTATTATCAAAACCAATTGAAAAAATTTTGTTAAGCAAATAATATTCTTCTAAAATTTGTCTAATTATTCTATAAATATTATTTGCCAAATGCTTACCATCGAAAACTCTAAATGCAATAACTCTTTTTTGAATACTCCAATTGTTATCTATTCAATGACATGTTATGCCCATGTAAGAATAATTTTGCCAATGATCACTCCAAATATCACTACCTATATACACGCATCCATTAAATTGCATAAAAAAGTTTTGTAACTCTTTTTTTTTTCATTTTTGTAAAGATCTTTAATAACTCGTTTAAGTGAATTTCTAGAAACACGTTTTGCTTGTGGAGCGCATGCTTTTTGTACAAATTCATTAAAACCAAATCTTTCTCCAAAATTAAATACTAAATACTCAACGAAAACAAATTTGCCTAATTCTTTTTTATAAGTTTTTTCATTAAAAAGAAATAAAGGGGAAGTGTTAGGATTGACGTATCCGGAAATTTGTTGTTGCCCGATATCGATTCCCATTTCGGTTGGATGTTTGCTCCTAATTGAATGTTCCATATCCTTGTCCACCTGTATATTTATATATTTTCCCACAATATTTACAAATTATATCATACATTTTTTGACCAATATAAAATCTTTCCATTTTCGTGAAATGATTCTAAATGTCAGATGTGAATTCCCGTTCTGCCTCCTTTGTTGTAGATATTTCGGTAGGAGAATGAAAACTTTCTTGTGTCTGGACGCGCTCCACATCGGAAAAAATGTTGATTTCATCATCTTGAAAATCTGCATAATCACGAAGATCAAAAGAATGATGGGATTCCGTCGTGATTTTCTTACCTTTTCCAGTTGGCACTCGACTTCCACTTGCCATTTTTCGAGTGGATTGAAAGAACTGAACGGATTAATTGGGAGAATTAAGAAAGAATTGCGTAGATTGAGAAAATTGAGAGAATTTAAGAAAATTTGAGAGAATTTAGAGTATTGAGAAAATTTGACACTTGAGAGAAGAGAATTTGAGAGAATTGTGAGAATTTGAGAGAATTTATAAGAAAAAAATGAGAAGAAAATTTAGGATTAAAAAAAAAAAAGATAACCGTTGCAATTTTGCAATGGTTATTTTTTTTTTTTATAAATTTTTGCCCGTTGGGCGTTGGCCGTTGCCAGGGCAGCCTTTTTAGGCTGCCCTGGCAACAAGACGCAAGCCCGCAGCAGGGCTTGCAGACGTACAGGCCCTGCTACGGGGGTTTTTTTTTAAAAAAATTTTGTCATAAATTAGTATACATGTGATAAATTTACCCTAAACTATTTTTTTAACTACAAAAAATCACAAACCGGTACACTTGTGACATATTTATCCTAAACTAATTTTTTGATCACTAAAAACCCCGAACTGGTATATTTGTAATAAATTTATCCTCTTTTAAATTACATTAATACTACGAAAAATCATAAATTATTACACATATGACAAACGGAGGATAAAATCCCAAATTGATACATACATGTCATCCAACTCAGAACTTTGACGGTAAAATTTAATGAAAACTAAAGTAGGATAAATTTATCACGGATGAACAAATTTAGAGTTTTTTGTGATCAAAATATTAGTTTTGGATTAATTTGTCACATGTGTACCAATTTGGGATTTTTGGTAGTATTAACCATTTTTATAAAAAAAAAACGTTAAACTATGCTCACTATAGCATATTTATCCTAAACTTTTTTCTAGAACGCCAAAAATCTCAAACTTGTACACGTGTGACACATTACCCTCCGTCAAAACTCTGTCAATGAGAACCATTAAAAATCTACCTACATCTTTATTTGGCCTTTTATATCAAGTCAACCAATAATTGTTGTGCATTGGTGTTACTGGATTCGAGTCCACACAAGTGTTCTCACACATGATGATGAGTCTTAGACAAAGACTCTTACATGATACAGGCAGATTGAAATACACAGAAAGCTAATGAAAATGTGTTGGTCCCGGTACATCAGCTCTTGTGCATTGGTCCGGTGTGAGTCGCTTTTGTTTCCCGGATAATCATCGACTTAGAAAACATTTTTCTTGTTCAAAAAACTGAATGAATGAATATTACTTTTACGATCAGCGAAAACTTATCCAATCGTTATTGATAATGATAAAATTTTCCTTTAACTAATTTTATTAACGATACAAACGATTATTTAGGAAAATCTTGTAGCCACCTTCCTCGGGGACAATCATAAAAAAAAAAAAAAAAAAAATCCTATACCTATTACACTTGTGCCAATTTAATCCAACATTTCAAATATGCCAATTTAATCTTAAACATTTTCACATTTTATCAATTGAGTCTATCCAGTTAATTTTAGCTACAAATTATTATTGAGGACGCCGGCTGTCCTACGTGGCACGGTCTGCGCTAACGTGGATATTTTAAAATAATTTTTGAACTTTTTTTATAATTGTGTATTATTTTTTCTTTTCTTTTCTTTACTTTACTTTACTTTATTTTTTTTTACTGAGGACTGGCGGCCCTTATTGTGGCCGGGGAGTAGGGTGATCAATTTCCGAGCGGTTCAATGAACCGATCAAGTTCAAAGGAAAAATGCCTCGCTCTCCATCACCGAGAAATCTTTTATCGTCCAATAATTAACTTGTGACAACGTAGTGCGCGTGATGAGCATAAACAGAACTCAAGAGAATAATTTGGTGGGTCCATTGAGTTCTGAGCATCTTTGTAAGACATGATGAGGGAGATGATGCCAGCAAACGGAGTGTGATAGCTCTTGTCTCACCTTGAACGGCGCTTTGTCTCCACTCCTGTGTATTCATATGCAAGTGTGACCTTCTATCATATCTGTCTTTGGCTGGTGTGGGATTTTCAAAGCACGTGTCTTATCACTTTGATTTATATGAAGTCTTGAACGATGAGATCTTGGTCAATGTTATTTCGATCAGTTTTGTCTCGCCCACCTTAAATATCGACCTCAGTCTCTGTTGTCTCTCCCCATCTCTGGTGTCACTTGTTTTGTCATTTGTTGGCAAGAGCAAGTTGGCTTCGCTTGCTTGGATTTGGAGCATTTAGAGGACTGAAAACTCCCAAGTCCAATCAAAGTATGAATTGAGGAGGCATGCGTGAGATATTTAAAAAACAAAATAATCGATCCAGTTCGGTTCCCTCCTTGGAACTGGAAACCGGACTGTCTGAATACCGATTCTACTTTTAGGAACCGGGAACCAGATTGGCATTTTCAGTTGGTCTGGTCTGAGTGGCTCCCGGTTTGGTCAGTCCGTCTTATTCGCCCCTACTAAGGATGGCAAGTGGCCCATGCACCCTCACTAGATTTGGGCCAAGCGAAGGTGTCGTGGCTCTTGCTAGCCTCGGGCGAGGCTGCGGTACCCAAATCTGGGCGAGGGCTTGCCCTCTCCTAGATTTGGCGATCGCCAGTCCTTAGTTCAAAAAAAAGAAAGATGTAAAGAAAAGAAAAAAAGATAAAGGATTCAAAACAATTATTAAAAAATGTCCACATCATCAATGCTTTCCGAATTTATTTTCGATCTCACTCGCCAGTCTTCTAGAACGTCAAGTCAGAAGGGTCTTCTAAATGAATTCGTTTTTCATCACATGGGCAAACGACCGGGAGAGATGCGGCAGAGGATACACGGAGGAGGATGGAACCGAAAAAAATTCATTCTCAGGGAAGGAATTTTAAAAGGATATTCGTGATTCATTCTTTCTCAATATCACCATTTTCTCGCGATTGGAGATCTTCCTCTCTATTTCTTCATCATCTTCACCCATCATAGACTCCAGATCCGAGAGACTTCTTCTTAGGTGTCACAGAGCAAGAATATACACAAAAGTTAATCTCGTAAATTTTCGAAGGGAAGTTGTCCATATATAATGAGTCATGGAAGCTTGATAATCATCTCGGAAACTCCTGGTATCACCTTTTCTCCGTCCATTCCGAGTTTTGGGAGAACACGGGGAGTGCTTTGCTCTGCCCTTTTCTTGACTGTGGAGACTCGGAAGTTATTCGAGTCCACAGCTTCATAACCGTTGCTCATCTTCGCAATTGATGTTTTCCGAATCTTCCTTGCGCTAGCTGGACTAGTGATTGTAGTTGAGAAATGGGGGTCGTGCGATGAGGTTGCGGAAGGTGAGGGGAAAGAAGAGAGGAGAGAACATAAAAAGTCAAAAAGCTTCTTGGATGAAAGTGCCTCTGGCCATATAAAAATATGATCGGTAGATCAACTTGTTTTGCGTCATCCACCTCGTTCATCAAATTTCACATCGCTCAGCTATAAATTTTATATGCTCTTTACGCAAATAAAATTATTTTTAGCGGGACTCGAAATTAGCTTTACGCGCTTTTAGAATATATGTATATGTATATGTAATATACTTTGGAATTTCTAAATTAATCTTATGCAATTATTGAGATGTGGGCCCACACGTCCCCATTTTTGTTTTGTCAAACGAACGAGCCCATCATTAGCACCTCCCGATGTAAGCACATATGGAGATGAATATAAGAGAGGCCGTAGCCGGATCGGGCACCACATGTCCCCACCGTAGCAGGATCCGGATTGAACCACCAACGGCGTACTCCACGAACTTGGGATCCGGACCGGTCGGTCCTAACTATGGGCACATAATATCTTCCACGGTAAACAAAAATTAAAAAGCAAATTCATATATTACAGATAAAAAATAATAAACTAAATCCATCAATCATAGAGAGATAAGGATTATTTTATCATCATGAATAATCAAACATCAGTAATGATCCTCAAATTGAAAAGAGGAATAAAAAAAGTACTTTATTTAGGAGTTAGTTCACTTTTTACTAATTCTTTTTGAAGTAATATATATTTATATAAATATAGTCGGTCCGGTTCTCTTTTGAATCGGGAACTGAACCGTCCGGATACCAGTTCCATTTTTAAAAAGCGAGAATCAGACCAAATCGGCCTGTCTGGACCGGGCGGCTCTTGATTTGAATGGTCCGTCCGTTTTGTACAACCCTACAACGAACATTTTTTGTGGCTCATCCCCACAACATTCATCTTCTTCACATCAATTGCCTCCATTAGAGCAACCGCGCACTGGGCTTGGAATTGCTCGCTCCGCTCGTGCCTCATCCTGTAGAAGTCAGCGAAGCAGACGTGCACGATGATGCGGGCAGCAAGCGGGAAGACGAAGTCGTTCCACCCCCACATTCCGTTGGCTCCGATGCCGTGGATGACGAGGAGGCTGGGCCTCACCAGCTTGGGAGTCTTGTGGACCCAACATCGCATCACCGTGCCGTCACCGAAGAGGCCAGGTCGGCGACGGTGGACTTGACGCCAGATTGCGAGAAGGAGAGGCAGAGGCACTAGTCCCTCGTCGCCGCGTAGTTAAAACGCTTGGCCATTGGACTGAATCTTAAAGCTTGATGCTCTTTTTTGCCTCTGCCTCTCTCCCTCTCCAGAAGCAGAGCCACGGTGGTCTATGCAAGAGGTGGGTGGCGACGCCGATTTACAGAGACGCTCGTGAAGTGAGGACGACGACGGTGTTTCAGATGGTCGAATTGGTTGAGCTCGTGGCGAGGGTCACTTCGTCAGTGCTGATTTCTGGATAAGAGAGGTGAGTGTTTTTGAAAAAAATAAAAATAAAAGGATAATGTAAGTGCCATGACTTTTGTACGGCACTCACTTGAATGTCATAATTTTTTTTTATCACTTGAATATCGTAATTTTTGTATAGCGCTCACTTGAGTGGCATAACTTTTTTCAGATCACTTGGGTACTATATAACTTTTTAATTAATCACTTTTTTTTGTCGAATTCAATTGATTAATTGAGTCCCACAACTTTTAAAAAATGGTCACCACAAATGCCATGTCATGCCAGATTTTGGACACTTGGATGAAAGTTTTTCAAAATCCATGGTACTCAAATGATCATTTCGAAGTTATAGCACTCAAATGAACATTTTCTAGAAATTATGGTATTCAAGTGAGCATCGTCCCAAAGTTATGGAACTTGTGGTGTACTTGTCCTAAAAACTATGAACATGAAAAGAAGAAAGAAGAAGATGAATGGTAATCATGAAAGAAAAACATGTCAAAAAAAGAGAGAGTTTAGAAAATTATAAGCAAAAAATTGTGGAAATCCTATATTTGTGGAAAAAAAAGAGAGTTTGTAAAATGTCAGGAAATCCTATATTTGTGGAAAAAATTGATGGAGAAAATAAAAATAAAAAAATGACCATACCATGTAGGACAATCAGGATGAGTGATCTGCCATGTTAACATTTTTAGAACAAAATTAGTCTGAAGAATTATATTGGAATTTTATGAAAATGTTTAAAATTACATTTGCAAAATTTGAAAAATTTAGACAGGATTAGCATCCGCCCAATAAATTTAGGATTCATTTTGAAATTTTTCCGCCGGTGAGAATAGAAAGTGGGAGTAGATAAACATAAAAGTAGCGTAGAAGCTACTCTCCCTTACACTTGTATGATCAAGAAATTATCCACATACACACATTAGAGAAGTCGTCCTTATTGGTGAAAAATAAACTTCTTTGTCCCTGAAACGGCAATGCATGATGAACATCTTACAGATAGAAGAAAGTTGGACTCATGCTCTAGGAAAAAAGAAGCCATTCACGATGAACCCTCCATCAACACAAATAGTCTGCCCTGTTATGTAAGAGGCCGCCGGCAAGCACAAGAAGGCCACTAATGACGACACCTCCTCCGGCTCTCCAGTGCGGCCAAGCGGCGTCCTTGCTATCACCTCCTCGTGAAACTTCTTGTCACTAAGTCGCTGCAATGACAGATGAGTTAACGTCAGATCATGATGGCAAACATGGTCAAGATCTATGAAGTGAACTATTTTCAAGCACGAGGGAAAAATTCAAAGCCTTAGAAGATCAAATTACAAGCTCGGTTAGTGGAGTCGGTATGAACCAAGGTGCAACAGAGTTAGTCCTTATGTTGTCCTTAGCCCATTCGCATGCCAAATTCTTGGTCAATCGGGTTCATTGCTCCTGCCAATCAATTCGGATACAAAAACAGAAAACAAACGCACTTTGTTTAATTCCATATTAACAGTATTTAGATAGTTACTTACAAAATTTACATTTAGCTTTGGTGGCCGAGTAAATTGATCCGACGTTCACTGAAACAACGCCGCAAACGGATGATAAGAACACAATACTTCCAGCTCCCAATTCCTTGAGAAGGGGATGAGCGAGCTGGCTCAGATGGTAAGTCGATTCGAAATTAGTTGCCATGATGAAGGAAAAATCTTCTGCTGTGTAATCCACAGTCGTCTTTTTAGTGTTGGTCCCAACATTGTTTATCTACCACAAATGAAAATCAAGAACAAAATCTATTAAAAGACAAGCGCAAATTGCGACCTTGTTATTAATATCGTTATTAGTTCCGCAGGACCAAAGATGACTTAGACTTACCAGGATGTTGAGCTTGCCGTTGAAGAGGGAGGACACAATGAGCATCAGCTTCTCTCGCTCCGATTTTGAGGAAACGTCGCAAGCCGAACCCGTGACTTGAAAACCCTTGCTCTTCCAATCTTTCAAGCATTCATTAATTTCGGCTTCATTTCTGGAGCAGGTATACACGGTCGCCCCAAGCCTCGCTAGTTCCTCCACTACGGCATGCCTAATCATGGTACAGCATTATGATTACTCACCAACTTGTAATTGCAAGCAAGAACAGATTAAGCCCTTTTCTTTTCCAGAGGAAGAAATTCCACGTGACAAGACCTTAGTACATGCGATACCCAGGAATGTTAAGTGCGGAAGATTTGGTTGCACACTGGATTTTTATTTGGAAATCACAAAAGGAGAAGCAAATTCTATTGGCTAATGATATCTCAAATGAGCTATCAATGTCTAAAGCCCACATAACTTAAAAAACAGTAGGTATGAATCAGTCACCCAGCAATGACGATCTCAAAGTAATTGAGCTCTCTAATCAAGTCTCTAATATCTATTGTCTAGCTTTTTATCCATGGAATCGAACATTATTGGATTCAAAAAGCATCTGCTATCACTTGGGCGGTTCAAAAAATCTTGATGGTCGGAAGCCGTTTGACGCGCTCTAGTCGGAACGATTCTTTTGAGGCCAGATATGATGGAATAACGTGCTTAAATTTATCCATCTTGGCTCGATTTGTTCTGGGTAGGATTGTGCTCGGCCTTAAAATTCTAGGTTCAATTTGTTCTGGCAGGGACAAGAAGTACCTTTACCCGAGATGGACATAGTCAGTGCACAATCCTACTACTATCACTCAAATTATTATAGAGGAACGGGATTTCAAGATTGATGATGGTATTTGACGGAAACAAATTCCTAAAATATCATATAAAATTGAGGAAAAACGTGCCCATTCTACGCTTGAATCACTGATCGTTCGAAGTATATCACGTAAAACGAACATACCTCTTTTGTCACAGATTAAATGCACTTATCGCAGCGTCGAGAGAGGGAACAATTCTTGAATTGTTGAAAGCAAAGTCCTCTTGCTTTTCTTCTTGTGAAAATGCTTTCTGATGGAAAAAATGCAACAACCCTTTTCCCATTACGTGTGTTTTCATCTTATAACTTCAAGACAATAACTGCCAAGTGCAGTTACTTTCTTTCGTGGGCTGGGTTAGCCCATCATGGGCGGCCCAATTTTCACAAATAAAAGCCCATCATTCCATCATCTCCCACTCGCACATGGTGGGCTAAACATTAACTCTCTCTCTCCTTTGCAATATTCATACTAGCAAATAATCCGTGCGACCAGCATACTTCAAGAGCTCATTACGATGCATCTGTTAGGAATACATAGCAGCTCAAAATTGGGTACCACGTTTTCCGAGTAGACATTGTATGCAGTCCCCTAGATCAATCAGTCACATTTATATTTCATTCGATCTCTTTTAGTATCTCATATATTATATTCACAACTATGATTTACTCAAAATCATAATTGGTCGACCTGTGAATACAAAAATAGGATGTGACATCATCAATAAGTTGATCTTCCTCTTTCTTAAACCTCTCTATTTCAGTCCAGCACGCTTTTCTAGAAATGTCCCATTAGATCGAATCATTCATAAACATTGGCAACACTCTAAGATAGCGAACACTAAATAGAAACTTTGAGAATAAGTCAGAGTCCTGAGGGTACTAAATGAGGAACTCATATTCTCAAGAGTCTCACACGGCATAAAGTTGAGATCAAAAAACTTTTGCTACTCTTATCGGTCGACTCATGCATACGTAGTATGAAATACGTATTACGGTATTAACTCCTTTCCCGTGGAGCTTATGTCTTTACATTCAATACCGTACAGATGATTGTTCAGACATACCCAATGTCTAAACTCGAGTTCACATATCTACTCCTCTAAAGAATCCATTAGAACTCACATCTGGCATCAAAGACAGATAAAAGTAAAATATGTGGGTTATTTTACTTTCGGACAAATTAAATATTATGTCATCATCTTAGCACTTAACTAAGGCGACATTTATATTTTAAGCTTAAGCTCTCGATTATCACCTAGATAATAAGCCTAAAAATTGTCTCATCTCTACTTATCACATAGCAAATAGAGGCGATTACTCGTGTGAGTGAGTTAATCTTATCTGTCTGACATACTTACTTGACATAATACACTAAGTATTAAAATGCATAAATAAATAAAAATATCATAGGCATTAACAATGATATAACAATTTCATTCAAATGTGAACATTCAAAGAAATTACAATATTCAGTACATCAACATCTACGCAGTCCTAGAGATTTTACATGACCATTGAAAACATCTCTAGGAATTGGCTTTGTCATAGGATCTGCTATCATTTTATGCGTAGATATGTACTGCAAGTTCACATCTTTTCGTGTTACCATATCTTTAACAAAATTATACTTTGTATCTATATGTTTGGTCTTGCCATGATATTTCGGATCCTTGGTGTATGCTATCGCTGCTTGGCTATCACAATTGACTAACAATGAGCTTGCAGCGTGCTCAACAACACCTAAATGATCCAAAAATCTCTTAAGCCAAACTCCTTCTTGTACTGCTGCTGACAATGCCACGAACTCGGCTTCCATGGTGGATAATGCTATACATGTTTGTTTCTTACTGCTCCAAGAAATGACGCCATTATTCAGTAAGAATGCAAATCCTGAGGTAGATTTCCTTTCGTCTAAATCTCCTCCCCAATCAGCATCTGAGTAGCCTTCAAGTCGCAGATCCTTTCCTTGATAACTCAGAGAATAATCAGCAATACCCTTTAGATACCTCATGATTCTTTTGACGGCTTTCCAATGTGCTTGACCTGGATTGGATTGGTATCTACTTACCATCCCAACTGCAAAACATATGTCAGGTCTTGTACACATCATGGCGTACATTAAACTCCCAATAGCACTAGCATAAGGAACACGTTTCATTTGCTCCTTCTCTTGTGGAGTCTTAGGACACAGTCTTTGGCTCAATCCTTCACCTTTTGCAATAGGAGTGTCAATGGGTTTGCAATCTTGCATATAAAATCGTTTAAGAACCTTGTTTATATAAGTCTCTTGCGAAAGAGACAATAATCTCTTGGAACGATCTCTTGAAATCTTAACTCCAAGAATATATGCAGCCTCACCCATATCTTTCATTTCAAAATTGGACGATAACCAATTCTTTACAGTATTAACCAACTCCTTATTGTTTCCGGCAATCAGTATGTCATCAACATATAATGATAAGATCACGAATTGATCTTTGGATCTTTTGGTATATACGCAATGATCTTCATCAATCATTGTAAAATCATACGCCACTATAGCATTATGAAAACGTATATACCATTGTCTCGAAGACTGCTTAAGGCCATATATCGATCTTAGAAGTCGACATACCTTTTGTTCTTGGCCTTTCATAATGAAGCCAACGGGTTGCTCCATGTAAATTTCTTCTTCTAATTCTCCATTTAGAAAAGCAATCTTTACATCCATTTGATATAATTCAAGATCCATACTTGCCACTATTGCCAAAATAAGGCGAATTGAGGTAAATCTCACTACAGGAGAAAAAGTTTCTTCATAATCAATTCCTTCCTGTTGATTATACCCTTTCGCCACGAGGCGAGCCTTATATCTTTCTATCGAGCCATCAACTTTTCGCTTTATTTTGAGAACCCATTTGTTCCCAATAGCTTTGCGTCCTTTAGGAAGATCAACCAGTTCCCAAACATGGTTTGACTTCATTGACTCCAATTCTTCTTCCATTGCATTCATCCATTTATCCTTATTAGGGCAACTTAGAGCCTCATTTAAATTCTTTGGCTCATTTTCATCTTGCGGAGCGATCATAAAAGTTTCCCCTTCTATGTCAAAACGTCGTCGGGGAACACTTTTGCGACTTGTTCGCCGTAAGGGAGATTGTACACGTAGCATATTATTCCCCATTACGCTCCCACTTGGATTAGATAATGACGGTATTATCTCATCAAATGGTTGCAATTGAGATTGAGTCGAATTTAATTCCTCATTATTCTCATTGCTCCCACTTGGTCGAAATTCATCGATTTCATTATCAGGATCCAAGGTTTCAAATAGTGAGTAGTCCTCACCTATTTCGCCCTTCTTAGGATACTCATTCTCTAAGAATGTGACATCTCGTGATTCAAATTCAGTTATACTCCCACTTTCTTGCTCACCTATAAACACATACCCTTTTGAGTTCTCTGAGTATCTTATGAAAATACTCTTCTTACCTCTGGAACCCAGTTTCCCATATTTATGAGAGGACTCGTGAGTATAGGTAGCACAACCCCAAGGCTTAAGAAAATTTAAATCGGGTTTTCTTCCTGTCCATAACTCATATGGAGTGGAAATAACTGATTTAGAAGGCACACGGTTAAGTATATAGGCAGCAGTTAACAAAGCATCACCCCAGAAGGTGATAGGTAACTTGGCTTGTGCCATCATAGACCTAACCATTTCCAATAGGGTTCTATTTCTCCTCTCGGCAACACCATTTTGTTGCGGAGTATATGGAATAGATAACTGTCTTTCTATTCCTTTTTCATCACATAAATTTCTGAACTCATCAGATAGATATTCTCGACCTCGATCGGATCTCAATGCTTTTATTTTCTTATCTAATTGATTTTCCACCAAGTTCATAAATATCTTGAAGCAACTAAAAGCCTCAGATTTATGAGAAATCAAATAGACATATCCGAATCGAGTGAAATCATCAATAAATGTGATAAAATAAACAGCCCCATGTCTAGCCCTCACATTCATTGGACCACAAATGTCAAAATGGATTAACTGCAAAGGAAATTCAGCTCTTTTTCCTTTTCCAAATGGTTTCCTTGTTGTTTTCCCTGCTAGGCATTGCTCGCAAATAGGCAAATCAACTTTTTCAATATTGCCTAATAAGCCCTCTTTGGCTAATCTTTGCATTCGTTGTTGGCCAATATGACCAAGTCTAGCATGCCACACATTCACATCATTTTCATAAGAGTTGGAAGATGTAAATAAGGAATAACAAACGTTAACATTACCACAGTCAACATCTAGTACAATGAAACCATTCAAAAAATATCCACATCCATAATAATTTGTATTCAAATACAAATCAACACCACTGCTATGAAAGTTCAAATTAAAACCAAGTCGAATCAACACTAACACAGACACTAAATTCCGACGAATCTCCGGAGCATATAATACGTCATGTAGGAACAATGTGCGTCCACCACGCATCATCAACTGGCAGGTGCCAATTCCTTTAACTTCCACTTTGGAGTTGTTCCCTACATAGATCCATTTCGTTCCAGTCGGAACCCGTCGGAACTCCACGAAGGCATCTCTATCCTTCGCTACATGGTCTGTTGCTCCCGAATCTACAGTCCACAAAGGATTAGACTCAGTTAAAAATACAGAACTTGACACATAGACAAAGTTCTCAAGAATGCAAGGGGAGTTTACCTTCTTTGGCTCGCCGCAATCGCGAGCAAAGTGTCCCTTCTTGCTACAATTGTAGCATTTCACCCTCGACATTTTCTTTACAAAAGAACGCTTTCCTTTGTCATGTTGATTGAATCTTGGTTTCTTACCCGAAGAACTTGCTCCCTTGCCTCTCCACCTTCTAAACGAATCAGGACGCTTGCGCTTAGAGCTCGAAGGCCCTTGTGAGCTAGAACCTGCATAGTAAATGTCAATTACCGGCTTATCCGCCAGGAGACGGTCCTCCTCTAGCTCTAAGTGGCGCACTGCATCCTCAAAGGTTTTGATGTTCTCATTGTGAGTTAGGTGCAACTTCATATGCTCCCAACTTTGAGGCAAAGAACGAATCACCGCTTGCACTTGCTGTTCATCAGTCAGAACATGGCCAGCATCCTTCAGCTCATTAATCATGTTTGACATTTTTCTTAAATGTTGTTTCATGGACTGACCATGAGGCTTCTTATATGAATCAAATCTTATAGTGAGCTGTCTAAGCTTGGTTACAGATGTATGACCAAACCTTGCTGCCAATGCTCCCCACATCTCCTTAGCATTTTCAAAACGCTTAAACTCTCGCATGACATCATTTTCCATGCTACTCAGCAACGTGATGCGAGCAAGGGAGTTCTTCCTTTTCCATACAGCAAATGCATCCTTATCTCTCTTATGTTGTGCAGTGTTTCCGTCTTCAGGCTCTTCCATAACCAGGTTAAGAGCTTCGAGAGCCTCTTGCTCTTCCAACACATATTGGATTTTCATATGCCAAATTTCATAGTTATCACCATTAAGCTTCTCTCCTTTGTTCAGTTCAGCAACTATATTCTTTGATGCTGAAGCCATTGAATCTGAACATATCAGACAGACAAGCACGAATTGTTAATGCCACTTATTTATGCATTAATTTTACACAAACCGATTATATTAACGAATAATCTCACATAGGCTTTAGATTCGAAAGTTCACTATGTTTCCAATCATCGTCAAAAAATCCTAATGTGAAATTACCGTTAATGTAATCATTAAGGTAAAATTACGTTCTTTAAAGTTATTAAAACTTTTAGAACTCCCACTCAACTCCATATGATACTAATAAGATAAATATTAAAATAGAATAGTACTTTAAACTATTCACAACATGAATATCAATCAACATTCATTTTCCTAACACTTTGTACATAAGGAATAAATCCATCAAAGGAAATAAACATAAACACCAACATATAGTGAACATATCCATAAGAGTTTACAAAAAAAATAGATAAACACAATCAGGTGATGATCCTCTTTCTATAAACTGGAAATGACTCGTGAAAATCCTCAGGAAATTTTATTTCCTTTGGCATCCAAATGGAGGCACCCGGAAAACCCCTAGATACGGGCAACGTATTGCCTCGAGACCGATACAATGCAAGGGTTGACGTCCTTCTTGCCCCGACCCGTATGTACTCTATCATGAATTGCTCCACAATCATCTTATAGCTCGGACCTTCTAAGGTGTCCCATACCCTATCAATCATTCTTCCCAACTCATCAGGAATTGTGCATTTTAGGGCTCCGACCATCACATACTCTGGCATTAGGAAACCGTTCCAAATGATATCCTATATCATTTGGTTGACCTTGATGATGTGTGTCATCATGTCATCATCAGCATTACACCGGTAAAGAGCCAGTTTGATTCTAAGATTCTCAAGCTTCTCCTTTTGAGCCGCCGTTCTAGGGATAATAGAGGTTCGATACTTTCTTACCATATTTCCTGCAACAAATGCAGAAAAAAAAAATCGAATGATTATTATTTATAATTCATGGTATTTGCAAAAAACACATTCTGCCCCCCTTCAGCCTTTTTTTTTTTTTTTTTTTTTTTTTTTTTTTTTTTTTTTCCGGTCTGGTCAACGCCGGTCAACTGATGACCGGGTCAGGTCAACGGGTCGGACGGGTTCGGGTCGGACGGGTCGGGTCGGGTCAACGAAACCCGATTGGGCAACCGCATGGCTGACGTCAGCCACGCCGCACGCGCCCTCATGGCGCGTGCGGTGCATGGCGCGTGGAGGAACCGCGCACGGGAGGAACCGCCACGCACGTGCCGGCGAGACCGCCACTTGCGGCGGCGCGTGCGGGCGCGTGCGGCTCCTCCCGGCGGCGTGCCACCCATCAAAATTCTCGTTTCGACGAGTACTACAACTCTACACTTTCAAAAATAAGTTTTTATGCATGGAAAACGAGAAACCACTTCGAACAGTACGGCCGGGTGTCGGTTTTCGTACCCGAGCATTCGTCGGCTCCGTTTCACGAATTCCGGCCAAAAAATTCATTTTATGAACATATCAAAAGATCAGGAAACAAGTAAACATGCTCTGATACCAATGACGGAAACAAATTCCTAAAATATCATACAAAATTGCGGAAAAACGTGCCCATTCTACGCTTGAATCACTGATCGTTCGAAGTATATCACGTAAAACGAACATACCTCTTTTGTCACAGATTAAATGCACTTATCGCAGCGTCGAGAGAGGGAACAATTCTTGAATTGTTGAAAGCAAAGTCCTCTTGCTTTTCTTCTTGTGAAAATGCTTTCTGATGGAAAAAATGCAACAACCCTTTTCCCATTACGTGTGTTTTCATCTTATAACTTCAAGACAATAACTGCCAAGTGCAGTTACTTTCTTTCGTGGGCTGGGTTAGCCCATCATGGGCGGCCCAATTTTCACAAATAAAAGCCCATCATTTCATCAGTATTCAAATGCCTAAATCACGATGTTTTCTTCCCCAACCTAAATCACAACAGACAATCAATCATCGAAATCATCTACACAAAGGAACAAAGTGTTTGGCGAGAGAGAGAGACCCGATTCCTTTGGTTCCGCCGGTGACGAGAGCGGTCATTCCCCGAAGCGACCACCTGTTTTCGCCCTCGTTGTTGCGACTGCTGCATCTACCTGCAGTAGTCCCATTCACCTCTTGAGCCATTCTCTCTCTCTCTTTCTATGCGCACTTGTTTCTTTTTGGGTCTGATGCATCTCTCTAACTCTCCACCTGTGTTATGTAAGTCCTTCACCGGCTGACAGAGAGACGGCAATTGGAAGAGGCTTCCTGACCACACAAATATGGTGGACAGACCACTTACGTACGGTCATAAAAATCTGCAAACATAACTGTTCATTTCACGAATCTTACGTGGGCTCCGCATGATAAGATTTCACAAGATCAATAATTGACGCCCCTTGTGTTCGAACTGATTTTCAGTTGCTTTGAGTTCGAACATTTTGATTTTTATCTTTTGCCATTGAAGTTTAAGATTTGACTTACATATTTACTAATGAATAACCTGACGTGTAAAAGTATATCGGTAAATATTAACATCTAAGGTCATGTTAAACGTTTTGATTAGAATTTTTATTAGAAAATTTGCGATTACTAATTTGAGAAAGCCAAAAAGGAAACTAAAAAGTCCTAAATGGGCTCTAAATATATCAAATATAGATAAATTTTCAAATAAGAGCTCGAAGTGGAGTAATTTCTTCAAATGAAAGCCCAAAAAGGATTTTATTTCAAATAAGAGTTCAAAATAGAGTGATTTTATCAAATGAGAGACCAAAGTAGACTTTATTTCAAAAAAAGGCATTTTTCGGCCGATATGCTAATGCCCTTATTGGAGACTAATTTATCCACTTCACGCCAAAATATGAGACTAACTTGTCCTCGTTATTTGAAACAATGCGCACTTTAGATCATTTTTTGAGAAAATCATCTCAATTCAAGTTCTTATTTGAAAATTTTCTAATAATATATTACCCAAAAAAAGAAGAGTCACCTGCAACACGAGCTTAATCAAAAAGATTATGGCTAGGAGAAGTTGCCGAAGCTTGTGCCCAAGGACCACTGTAGCGTAGACAACTCACCCACCACTCGAAGCCACCTAATGCTGCCAGTCAAATCAAACGATGGGTCGGAGTCTAAGGCAACTCCAAACGTTTGAAATCTCGCTCGGGGTCTTATCAATGACTAAAAATTCAGTTGATTCTTACATCATCCCGTTGGTATGTCCATGTTCATACTCAGAGACTACGAAGTTACAAGTTTTGAATTGATACAGTCAGCAATGCATCAGATGTAACCCACAAAAAGATTCAAGTCAACATATTTAATCGTATGGGACCTTCTAAATGAGGTCTATTCAGTATCCAATTCAATCTAATTGATGAAACATGCACGAAAAGGAGATAAGAGGAGGAGGGGCTACGTTATATGTTGAGAAATCTCTTCTACGCCCTTTGTACTTTAACCATGTATTTTGACTATCACAAAATCACTCCTGTAAGAGTGTTTCAGATAGAGGTTATAGAACCAACGTTTTTGAACGTTAGCATCATGAGTCTGGAAGCGACTATTTAAGAATCAAAATAAAACAAAGTTTGTCTCGTTGACTATGATCAACTTATAAGAACCACTATTTCTAGGAAATGTAAAAAGTTTCTTACGGTCGTTTAATAAAAAATCTCATTGATTACAAGATGATTGCTTAGTGATTGAAGTACTTATGGAAACAACCATACAAGGATTTGGAAAATTCTACAAAGATTGCATGTGCAGGTCAATCTCAATTCAAGTGATGGCTACAAGATCATCTCATAAATAATGTTCGACTAAGCAGTCTATTATAAGGTTGATCATTTAGCTCGAAAGAATTGGGAGATCACAGAATCACATTTGCAATTTTCAAGAATCATTTTGTGCTTATTGTCATGTGTTATAACTAATGGTTGTATTGAGAATTACTCTGGAATTGTATCTTTAGGTAGAGTATCTCTTGTAGATACTTAGCGTTGCAGTATCTATTGTTGCAGTAGCGGAAAGCCTCTGTAACTCGTGATCTACTTGATTTGATGGTGGAATTTAGCCTTCGGTGATTATAAGGCGTGAACAGGTGAGCCTGTGTACATCATTGACTCCCGATTTTTTTGTCTTAGACTCCTTTATATTTTATCATTTACGTTATAGTATCATTTATCTGTTGCATAGCACCATTATCCTCTCAGTTATCGAAAAATTAAGAAAAAAAATGGGCCCCACTCCTCCTTTGACTCAAACACTCCGTTTCAAAAATGTTTTGATCATATTATTCCTTATGTGGCCCACCAATCAGCATGTTTCAATTAAACTCTACGAAAGAAAGTGGTTCCCTCCTCTCTCTTTTTTTGTGTGTAAAATATCAATATTATAGAGTGAATGAAGTACAGCAGCTTAGAAGTATTCCCTAGCATTACAAATGGTGCTAATAGCTCGAGAAAATGAAGGTGGGAAGTCTTCACATAGTAGTCAATACAACATTTATCTGAGAAGATCTAATGTTTTGGGTGAGTAAAGCTTTACCTCTTACATTTTTACGCACGTTAGCCAAAATAATATGAATATCAGTTGACTTATTTTGAAATCATCTTCGGTTGCGCTCCATCTATATGCCATAAATGGTTGCTAGAAAGGATACATTAAGGAGTCTAGCTGCCAAATCTTTGCCCTTTGTTGCCCTAATCATCCATTGAAGTTCCTTATTCCATCCTCTCAAAGGACGCCTAATTTCCTGTTCTGTAAGAATACTGCGCCATAAACTGCCTATCCAACTCTCACTAGAAGAATAAATATGTTTTGTCTTCTATACCGGCCTTACAGAAGTTACGATGGATATCAATTGAGGCCCTCCATTGGATAACGATTTCTGTCGTCGATAATCTGTTTCTGCAAACGAGCCAGCCAATAAAATTGTGTTTGCTAATATCGCTGGTCCAGATTAGGTCATACCACTCCACAACCGGTCCCGCATATTTGAGTTCATCATAAATTTCTTGGCAACAGTACCTTGAGTTATGGATAACCGAGGTTAAAATATGTTGTAATTTAAGGAGATATCGACAACTCCAAGTCATACTGTCCGTAATGTTGATCTGCATAATTGGAATGCCTCTGTATTTGGTATTGTGAACCCATATACTCCAAAGGGAAAAGGATGGACGATTGATGAGATTCCATAGCATGCGGCTTAACAATACTTTATTCCGTAATTTCAGATCGAGCAATCCTAATTCCCTGTGTTTCCCTCTTTTTATTGATCAAAGCGAAGTCCCTCTTTTTGTTTTGTTTCTTTTTTTCTTTCTTTGCGTCCCACTTTCCTTCTTACTCACTTCTCTCTGTTCTCTCTCTCGCAGGCGATTTGCTTGGTGTCTACCAACAATGATACTGTTTGGTATAGCATTGTCAATCAAGGGCCGGTGGTCGTAATGCTAGGGAAGAAGAGGGAAATGAAATTGTGTTTGGCGAGTAGAACCTAATCAATATGTAGGGGGAACACGTTTGATCTTTTGACCCAAAAAGGGTATGGGCGATGTTCTCATCATGGTAAAAGCAAGTGGACCTTGTGCTGGTGTTTGTTAAGCAATTACAGATACAGGGACCACACTAATGGTTTGCTCCAACTGTGAGTATCCGACGGTCATCACCGAAGTCAACCAACTTATTGGAGCCTCTAGTGTTATGAGTGAGGAATGCAAGGCTGTAGTTGCGCAATATGGGAGACCATTGTTCAAATGTTTTTTTAGCGAAGGAAGAGCCACATTATATATGCCCAGAGAATAGACAACGGGAACCCACACAAGGGGACAACGGAGAGAGTTCATCGAGAATACAGATTGTAGGCCAGAAAAGAAGTTCTGCGCAACGCACAAGGGACATTCACAACTAGTATTGGGAAAACTCAATTCCCGATCAACACATTCGAAACGTATTCGAAACGAATACGATTAATGCAGAAAACGTGCCCAAGATTCATCAATCTGTATAACCAATCATACAGGCATATTACATAACGAACATACTCGGTATTGTCACAGATTAAATGCCATTTTGAAACGAATGATTATGCCATTTTGCGCTTGAGAGTTCTTCGATCGTCTTCCGTACTCGCTTTCGTTCCGAATTGTCAAAGAATATCGTCTTCCGTTGTCTTTGGAAGAAGTGCGTTTGCTTATGGAAAATCTTGTTCTGTTTTTCCAATGAGTGCTTTCTATTATAGTGTTAGACAAGTAACTACCTCGTGGGCCCTTGTGGCTCACGGGCCAGGCTTGGCCCATCTTGGGCAGTCCACCCATTATGTCTTTCATCTCCCACTCGCTCATGATGAACTAAGCACAACTCTCTTCCTTGCAAAGTTTATATTGGCAAATAATCTGTGCGACCAACATACTACAAGAGCTCGTTGTTATAAATTTGTTAGGAATATATAATAGCTCATATTGGGCATTATCCAGAATAGAATTAGTATGCAGTTCCCTAGATCAATCAGTCATATTTTATCTCTCTTGATCTCTTTTAATATCTCATATATTGTATTCATAACTATAATTTACTCAAAATCATAATTGGTCGACCTGTGAATACAAATATAGAATGTGACATTATATATTAAATTGATCTTCCTCTTTCCTTAAACCTCTCCGTTTCGGTTCAACTCGCTTTTCTAGAAATGTTCCATTAGACCGAATTATCATAATCATTGGCAACATCCTAATATAGCAAACACTGAATATAAATTTTGAGAATAAGTAAGAGTCGTGAGGGCACTTTTATTGAGAAAAAACTATTTTCCTCAAGAGTCTCACATGACTAAAATTGAGATTGCAATTTTGTCACTTCTTATCGGTCGTCCCATGCATACGTAATATAAAATACGCATTATGGTATTCTCTCCTTTTCCCATAGAGCGTATGTTTTTACTCTTAATACCGTACAGATGATAGTTTAGACATACTCAATGTCTAACTTGAGTTCACAAATCCACTCCATTCATAAACGTCTATCAGAATTTCCATCTGGCATTTAAAGACAGGTAAAGTGAAAAATGTAGGTCATTTCACTTTCGGATGTAATAATCTATATATCATCATCTTAACATTCTGTTAAAGCGACGTCTATGCTCCAAGCTTAAGCTCTCAATTATCACATAGATAACAAGCTTGAAACTGTCTCATCTCTATTCATCACACAATGAGTAGAGGCGATTACCCGTGTGAGTGGGCTAATCTCTCATCTGTCTGACATACCTTTTCAATATAATGCACTCAACATCGACATTCACAAACGTCATACAAACTTATAGGCTTTGATAATAACAAACTTCATTAATAGTGAACGTTCAGGGAAAATTACAATATTCAGTACATCATATTCTATACAGTCCTAAAGATCTCACATGACCATGGAAAACTTCTCTAGAAGTCGGTTTCGTCATAAAATCTGCTATCATTCTTTGTGTAAATATGTACTTCACGTTCACTTCCTTTCGTGCCACCATGTCCTTGACATAGTTATATTTGATATCTATATGTTTGGTCTTTCCATAGTACTTAAGATCCTTAGTGTGTGCTATTGCTGCTTGACTATCACAATAGACTAATACTTGGTTTGCAGCATTCTTAGTAACACCTAAGTAATCCAAAAATCTTCCAAGTCAAACAGCTTCTTGTGCCACTGCTGATAGAGCCACGAACTCGGTTTCCATTATAGATAAGGCTACACACTGTTGTTTCTTATTGCTCTAAGATATGGCGTCATTATTCAGTAAGAACACGTATCCAAAAGTAGATTTCATTTCTTTTAAATCTCCTCCCCAATCTGCATCAGTATAGCCTTCAAGGTGTAGATCACTTCCTTGATAAGTCAGCGCACAGTCGGCACTTTCCTTTAGATATCTCAGGATTCTTTTGACGGCGATCCAATATGCTTGACCTGGATTGGATTGGTATCTATTTACCATTCTAACTGCATAACAAATATCAGGTCTTGTATACATCATAGCATACATCAAGCTTCCAACAGCACTAACATATGGAACTTGTTCCATTTACTCCTTTTCTTATGAAGTCTTAAGACACATTCTATCGCTTAATGATTCGTCCTTTGCAATAGGAGTATCTATTGGTTTACAGTCTTGCATATGAAATCATTCAAGGATTTTATTCACATACGTTTCTTGTGAAAGGGATAGGGATTTCTTTGATCGATCTCTTAGAATCTTAACTCTAAGAATGTATGCAGCTTCACCCATATCTTTCATTTCAAAATTGAAAGATAGCTAATTCTTGACTGTTTTAACAAACTCCATACTGCTTCCGACAATTAGTATATCATCAACATATAATGATAAGATTACAAATTGATCTTTAGATCTTTTGATATATACATAATTGTCTTCACTAATCATAACAAAATCATATGTCATTATGGCATTGTGAAAACGTATATATCATTGTCTTGAAGACTACTTAAAGCCATATATTGAATTCAATAGTCGACACACTTTGTGCTCCTGGCCTTTTGCAATGAAACTAACAGGTTATTCCATATAAATTTCTTTCTCTAATTCTCCATTGAGGAATGCAGTCTTTATATCCATTTAATATAATTCAAGATCCACACTAGCTACTATTGCTAGAATAAGGCGAATAGAGGTAAATCTAACCACAGGAGAAAAAATTTCTTCAAAGTCAACTCCTTCCTGTTGATTATATCCTTTCGCCACTAGGTAAGCCTTATACCTCTCTATTGAGCCATCAGCCTTACGCTTTATTTTGAGAATCCACTTATTCCCAATGGCTTTGCGTCCTTTTGAAAGATCAACCAATTCTCATACATGATTTGATCATAATGACTCCATTTCTTCTTCCATTACAAGTATCCATTTTTCCTTATCAAGGCACTTTAGAGCATTATTCACATTTTTCGGCTCATCTTCATCTTATGGGGCAATCATGAAAGCTTCTCCTTCAATGTCAAAACGTCGACGGGGAATCTCATTACGACTTGACTGTCGTATGAAATGTTGTACTCCTGATGATTCACCACGTTCCATTTCACTTCCACTCAAATTAGATAATAGTTGTATTATCTCTTTAGGTGGTTGCAATTGAGACTGGGTTGCATTCAACTCTCCATTTATCACAATGCTTCCACTAACTTCACTATCACGATCCACGGATTCGTATAGCGAGTAATTTCCACTTACATCGCTCTTTTTAGGAAATTCATTCTCTAAGAATGTGACATCTCGTGATTCAAATTTAGTTATACTTCTGCTTTCTTGTTCACCTATGAATACATATTCTTTTGAGTGCTCTGAGTATCTTATAAAAATACTATTTTTGCCTCTTGGCCCTAATTTTCCATACTTGTGAGAAGACTCACGAGTATAGGTAGCACAACCCCAAAGTTTTAGAAAGCTTAAATCAGGCTTTCTGCCTGTCCATAACTCATATGGAGTAGAAGCAATTGATTTAAAAGGTACATAGTTAAGTATGTAAGTAGCAGTCAACAAAGCATCACCCCAAAAGTTGATGGACAAGTTAGCTTGTACCATCATTGACCTAACCATTTCCATTAAGGTTCTATTTCTTCTTTCCGTAACACCATTTTGTTGAGGAGTATGTGGAATAGTCAGTTGTCTTTCTATTCCCTTTTCATCACATAAATTTATGAACTATCATACAGATATTCTCGTCCTTGATCAAATCTTAATGCTTTTATTTTCTTATCTAATTGATTTTCCACTAAGCTCATGAATCTTTTAAAGTAATTTAAAGCCTCGGATTTATGAAAAATCAAATAGACATATTCGAATCGAGTATGATCATCAATGAATGTGATAAAATAAACAAACCCATGCCTTGCTTTTATATTTATTGGACCACAGATGTCAGTATAGATTAACTGCAAAGGAAATTCAGCTCTTGTTCCTTTTCCAAATGATTTTCGCGTTATCTTTCCTTTTAGGCAATGCTCACATATGGGCAAATCAACTCTTTTAATATTGCCCATTAAGTCATCTTTAGCCAATCGATTCATTCTTTGCTGGCCAATATGACCAAGTCTAGCATGACACACGTTCACATCATTCTCATAAAAATCAGATGATGTAAATAAGGAATAACTAATATAAACTTCATAATAGTTAACATCTAATACAATGAAACCATATAAAAAATATCTTGAATCATAGTAACTTGTACCTAAAGACAAGTCTACACCATTGTTATGGAAGTTTACATTAAAACCAAACCTTACTAAAATCAACACTGAGACTAAGTTCCAACGAATCTCCGGAGCAAATAGCACATTATGAAGGAACAATGTGCGTCCACCGCGCATAAGTAGTTGACGGGTGTCAATGCCTCTAACCTTTACTCTTGAATTGTTCCCCACGTATATCCACTTTGTTCCTTGTGGAATTCGTTGGAACTCCACGAAAGCTTCTCTGTCTTTCGCTACATGGTCTGTGACTCCCGAGTCTACAGTCCACAAATGATTAGATTCAATTAGAAATACTGAACTAGACACATAAGCAGCATTATCAATAATGCTAAGGGTTTCTACCTTCTTTGGCTCACCACAATCGCAAGCAAAGTGACCCTTTTTGCCACAGTTGTAACATTTCACTCTTGAAATATTCTTCTTGAAAGGACGTTTTCCTTTCTCTCGTTGGTTGTGCCTCGGCTTTTTCTCTGAAAGACTTACTCCCTTACCTTTCTACTTCTTTGACCTAGTAGGGTGCTTCCTCTTGGAGCCCGAAACTCCATGTGAGCTAGAACTAGCAAAATAAATATCAGTTTCTGGCTTAGCCGCCATAAGGCAATCCTCTTCCAATTCAAGATGCCGCATAGCATCCTCGAAGGTCTTGATACCCTCATTGTGAGTCAAATAAATCTTCATGTGCTCCCAACTTTGATGCAAGGAGCGGATTACTACCTGCACTTACTGTTCATCAGTGAGTATGTGGCCGGCATCCTTAAGCTCACTAATCATATTCGACATCTACCTCAAATGTTGTTTCATGGTCTTTCTATGAGACATCATGTATGAGTCGAAACTGATAGTGAATAGTCTCGGTTTGATCACAGAAGTTTGACCAAATCTTGATGTCAGTGCAGCCGACATGTCTTTGGCATTTTGGAAACGTCCAAACTCTCGCATGATGTCATTATCCATGCTGCTCAGTAACGTAATGCGAGCAAGAGAGTTATTTCTTTTCCAAACAGCGAAGGCATCTTTGTTCCTCTTGTGTTGAGCAGTTGTCCCATCTTTAGGTTCTTCCATAATCTGTCTTCCAGTACATATTTAATCTTGAGACTCCAAATGTCAAAATTGTCGACATTCAATTTTTCTCCCTTATTAAGTTCAGCCACTATGTTCTTAGTTGCTGAAGCCATCGTATCTGAACATATCAGACATATACGCATGAATTATTAAAGCCTATCTAAATGCTTCATCAGCATCATGATTACATAAATTAATCATATTAATAAATAGTTTCATAAAAAGATCTTAAAGTCGAAAGTTCACTATGTTTCCAATCATCGTCTAAAATTCTTAATTTGAAATTATTATTAACATGATCATTTATGTAACGAAATTGGTTCTTCAAAAGTTATTCAAACTTTTAAGAACATCCCACATATAATATGGCAATATAAAATGAGAAATCACAAAAAGAATTCATAGCCATATATTTATTGCATAACACATTCACAATTGTTTAATAACATGTAATATCAACTTAAAATATGCACAGAATTAGTTCCAAATCCTAAAAGAACAATATCAAGTGTACTAATCCAACACATAGACAAGAAAAGACTCATAAAATTCTTTAGAAAATTCTACTTTCTTTGGAACAAAAATGGAGCCTCCCGGAAAACTCCTAGATCCGGGCCATGGTTCGCGCCGAGACCCATTCAATGCAAGGGTCGATGTTCTCCCTACCCCGACCTTTATGTATTCTTGCAGAAAATTTTCCACAAGCATCTTATAGCTTAAACCCTTTAAGATTTCTTTAACCTTATTAAGCATTCTTCCCAACTCTTCAAGAATAGTGCATTTTAGGGCTCCGACCATTACATATTCCGGCATTACAAAACCGTTCCAAATGATATTCTGGATCATTTTGTTGACCTTAATGATGTGTTTTATCATATCATCTCGAGCGTCTCATCAATAAAGTGCTAGCTTGATTCTTAATTTCTCAAGTTTTTCTTTTTGAGCCGCCGTTCTTGGGATTATCGGAGTGCGTCTCGAATGTACTATTGTTCCTGCAACGAATGCAGAACAAAATGATTACTTATAATCCATAATACATCAAGATAAGGAATGCTTATTCATATACATATGGTTTAGCACTTGTATTTCAAAAAACTATAGAGAAATACTAAAGAAAATGCCAAAAATTATACCCCTAAGCACGTGTACATAGGGTTTATTGTGCATTTTCGCATTCATAAGTGTAGTAAACATGCCATATGAATATACCATAATGTAGAGCATTCCGATACAAGCACGTCGATACCAAGAACATCCAAATCAGAGTTCAAATGAGCTCGTACGGGTCGAAAAACCACAATGGGTCATTCTGCCCGATTTGAACTAGACCGGTTCGACCGGTCAACGGTCAATCGGGTCGGTCAACGGTCATCAGGTCGGGTCAACCGGTCAGGTCAACGGGTTGCTCTCCGATGACGTCATCGTCGGCGGTTGTGGGTGACCGACACGCCGTTTCACACAAAGGCGCGCGGGCCTCATGCACCGTCGCGCCGTGGCTCTTTCCGGCATGTGAGGGCACGTGCGGCTTCCTTCGGCGATGCACCGCCCATCATTTTGCTCGTCTCAACGAGAACTTTCTGTCTATGCAATAAAATTCAAGTTTTGACGAAAAACAAAAATCGAAACACACATAAACAGTTCGGCAATGCGAAGAAAACGAACCAAAAACGAGTCCGAAACAAAAAAAAGGTAGAATACACTACAATATTAGAGACGGTACACATGTATAATCGAGAAACAATTAAAACGGGCTCTGATACCAATGTTGGGAAAACTTAATTCCCGATCGACACATTCGAAACGTATTCGAAACAAATACGATTAATGCGGAAAACGTGCCCAAGATTCATCAACTTGTATCACCGATCGTACGGGCATATCACATAACGAATATACTCGGTATTGTCACAGATTAAATGCCACTTTGCACTTAAGAGTTCTTTGATCGTCTTCCGTACTCGTTTTCGTTCCGAAGGAAAACCAGCGAATACGTTATCTTTCGAAGAAGTGCGTTTGCTTATCGAAAATCTTGTTCTGTTTTTCCAAGGAATGCCTTCTGTTATAGTGTTAGACAAGTAACTACCTCGTGGGCCCTTGTGGCTCACGGGTCGAGCTTGGCCCATCTTAGGCAGTCCACACGTTATGTCTTTCAACCAGAAAGTACCCATCCAGATATTTTTTTATCACCATCTACGATCCACAAAAGCCACCACTAGGTCGTTTCTATTCCTATTCATTTTTTAAGTTGTTCGTCTGTTCGGATTTTTCCTCTCTCATTTTGTCTGTGTTCTGGTTTCTAGGGTTAGTTTGAATCGAGCCACTAGCATGCCGAGTTGTCACCTTTGGCAGTTTAAAGCTGAGTCGCCGTTGTTACAAATTTGTAACTCGGTGGCCGCCTTGCCATATTATCGTCGCTGGATCGTTAAGTCCACTCATCACTGCAGGACAAGCCATTGGTATCAATCCGTGGTTTTGCTGGAGAAAAAGGTTACGCTTTGTGTTGAATTATTTTCGATTCAGTATGTTGGGCATCAAGAGCATCTTTGTTGTTATACACAAAGGAGTGGAAAGAGAGAATTGCCTGAAATGGAGAAGAAGGTGAGGGAAAGCAGTGGGAAACACAAGGGTAATATGATCAAAGTATTGTGCAGAGGAGTGTTTAAGCCCAAAGAAGAGTGGAAAAAGTGCGACCCAAAAATATTCACTTGTGACATCTAACTAGACATCTATGTCTGCTTGTTGCACAAACTTTTGTAAAATATATGAAGTGATGACTAAATATATAAAAATTATTGTACATTTTAGAGCAATTCATTTTATACAAGAGTGCTGGATGGCATTTCTTATTGGAAGTGTGTGTACATATCTATAATTTTATAAAGGTTAATATCAAGAAAAACCATAAACTGGTATACCAATGATAAATTTACCATAAACTATTTTTTTGACCACAAAAATCTCAAACTGATACACTTGTAACAAATGTACCCCAAACTAATTTTTTGATCATTAAAAATCTCAAATTGATATATTTATGATAAATTTAGCCCCCGTTAAATTGGATTAATACCACAAAAAACCTCAAATTGTTACATATGTGACAAACGGAGGATAAAACCCCAAATTGATACATCCGTCAACTGTCACGTGTCATCCAATTTAAAAATTTGATGGTAAAAAACTAACGGAAGATAAATTTATCATAGATATACCAATTTACAGTTTTTTGTGATAAACAAATTCATTTTGGATAAATTTATCACAGGTGTACCGGTTTGGATTTTTCGTGGCATTAACTATTTTTATAAAAAAAACCTTAAACTATGTTTATTGTGGCGTATTTACCCTAAACTTTTTTCTTAACACCAAAAATCTCAAACTTGCACCTATGTGACACATTGTCCTCCATCAAAGTTTTGTCAACGAGAATCATTAAAAATCTACCTACATGGACGTCACTGTGTTAACATAACAACGCTCAAGTGGCTTAAGTGACATAAAAATAACGTTGTTTTGATTGAAAAATCATTTAACAGAACATTGATGGAGGGTAAATATGTCAGATAAATACAAGTTTGAAGTTTTTTACGTCACAAGAAAAAGTTAAGGATAATTATGTTACAATGAATATAATTTGGGGTTTTTGATGAAATGTGTCACTATGTGGGAGTAGGGGAACATAAGGGTAAACTGAAGCTACTCCCCTTCGTACTTATATATGTGGTCAAGAAATTATATATATAGACGCATTAATGTGCAGAGATGCTGCCATTATTATTTAATAAACTTCTTTGTCCGTGCGACAACAAAGAACGCTGAACATCTTAGAGGCAGAAGACAACCGGACACATGCTATAGGAAATAAGAAGCCATTCGCGGTGAACCCTCCATCAACACAAATGGTTTGCCCCGTTATGTAAGAGGCTGCCGGCAAGCACAAGAAGGCCACTGCGGTGAACCCTCCATCAACACAAATGGTT
This sequence comes from Syzygium aromaticum, assembly GCA_024500025.1. Lineage (NCBI taxonomy): Eukaryota > Viridiplantae > Streptophyta > Magnoliopsida > Myrtales > Myrtaceae > Syzygium > Syzygium aromaticum. The sequence continues at coordinate 19,248,836 of CM044894.1, forward strand.
TGCCCCGTTATGTAAGAGGCTGCCGGCAAGCACAAGAAGGCCACTAACAACGACACTTCCTTTGGCTCTCTTATGCGACCGAGCGGCGTCCTTGTTGTTGCCTCCTTGATGAACTCCTCATTACAAAATAGCTGCGGTGACGGATGAGTTAATGTTAAATTACGATTGCAAAGATGATCAAGATTTATGTGGTGAACTATTTTTGAGCAGGATGGAAATCTAAAGCCTTGGGAGATTAAGTTAGAGGCTTAGTCAATGGAGTCAGTATGAAATAAGGTGCAACAATGTTGCTTCTTATGTTGTCCTTAGCCCATTCGCATGCCAAATTCTTGGTCAACTGGTTCACTGCTCCTGCCAATCAATTTGGATACAGAAACAGAAAACAGACGCATGCTTCCATCTCCCAAGGCCTTGAGAAGGGAATGCGCAAGTTGGCTTAGATGATAAGCCAATTCGACATTTGTTGTCATGATGAAGGAAAAATCTTCCGCTGTGTAATCTACGGTCGGCTTTGTTATGTTGGTCCCAACATTGTTTATCTACCACAAATGAAAACCAAGAACAAAATCCATTGAAACACAAGCACAAACCGTGACCTTGTTATTAAAATTGTTATTGGGTCCACAGGATTGAAGACAACTTAGACTTACTAGGATGTTGAGCTTGCCCCATTAAAGAGGGAAGACATGGTGAGCATCAGCTTCTCTCGCTCTGATTTTGAGGAAACGTCACAAGCTGAACCCGCGAACTCGAAAACCCTTGCTCTTCCAATCTTTCAAGCATTCATTAATTTTGACTTCATTTCTGGAGCAGGTATACACGGTCTCCCCAGGCCTCGCTAGTTCCTCCACAATGGCATGCCTGATCATGGTACAACAATATGATTTACTCACCAACTTGTAATTGCAAACAACAACAGATTAAGCCCTTTTTTTTACAGAAGAAGAAATTCCATGTGACCAGACCTTTGGACATGTGTTACCCAGGAATGTGCGGAAGATTTGGCCGCATCGCAATTGAAGTCAGACCAATAATTAAAGCCTTTGAATGCACTGGATTTTCATTGGCGAAATCACAAAAGGAGAAACTAATTCTATTAGCTAATGATATGTCAAATGAGCCATCAACGTGTGAAGGCTACAGAATTTGAGAAGGTTACGTACGAATCAGTCACCCAGCGACGACAATCTCATAGTAATTGAATTATCTATTCAAGTCTCTCAAGATAGACATTTCTATCATATAGAGTTTTAAGTGGTGATGATACTAATTGTCTAGTTTTTTATCCGTGGAATCAAACATTATTGGATTCAGAAGCATCGGCTGTCACTCAGGAGTTAAAAAAATCTTGATGGTCGGAAACTCGATCTAACACGCTCCGGTCAGAAAGATTTTCTCGAGTCCAGATATGATGGAAATAACCCACTTAAAGTGCTTAAATTTATCCATCTTGGCTCGATTTGTTCTGGCTAGGACTGGGCGCGGCCTAGAAATTATAGGTTCAATTTGTTTTGGCTAGGACAAGAAGTATCTTGACCGCGGATTGCCCTAGTCAGTGCACAATCCTACTACTATCATTCAAGTTACTATAGAAAAACGAGATTTCAAGATTGACAGTTTTCGAATACCTTAATCACGATGTTTTCTCCCCTGACCTACATCATTTTGATGATCGATCGTCAATACCGTCGACATAAAAGAACGATTTGTTCAATGAGAGAGAGAAACAGACCCGATTCCTTTGGTTACACTGGTGACGAGAGTGGCCATTCCATGAAGTGACCACCTGTTCTCGTCGTTGCTGTTGCCGCTGCTAAATCTACTTGCAGTCCCATCCCCCTCTTCAGCCATTCTCTTTGAAGGGGTAAAGGAAGATGCAACAGACTATTTGAAGAGGCTGTGTGCCAAAGAATTTGGGAATCCACCCAGAAAAAGACCAAAAAAAATCTCTAGAAATCCATGTATTCTCTTCAATTCATTAAATATGGCCAATGGGCATTTATAGAAAAATAGTTGATGAGAATTGTGAAGCAAAATCTGCATTTTAGACCATATGACTGGCTATAGATACAGAGATTAAGTGTAATTGATGTAACTTTCCATACGAGCTTCTATACAAAGCAGAAAAAAGGTAGGTGGCGTGACAGGATATGCAAATTAACCAATGAGTTTCAAGTTGTACCTTCACTTGCGAACGAATTGCCTTTCCAGATATGTTCCTTTAGTGTCCCATATGATGTCTTAATATCATAAATTGACAAATAACATTGTTTAGGAAATTAGTGATTGACTTTATAAGCGGTTACAATCTTTTGAGGCATATCAATAAATGACCGAGTGCGATAGAGGAACTTGTTAAAGAAAAATCATTTACCCCATAAGATTGCCCTCAACGTTTCAACGAATCTCAGTGATTGATATATTTAGAGATTAACTTTAAGATTAATCTATTTTGTAGTAACGATAAGTTGGATAATTGAAGCATCAAACGTAAGCATGGAAATAGAAGTAGAAATGATCTACACCCTTGTCTCGTAACAGATCCTCTCTCGTGGATGGAGATCTTCTTCCTCACTCCATGTTATTAGGCTGCGTTTGGTCGATCGGATAAAAGTCAGGATAGGATATGTTTTATCCTATCCTGTGTTTGGTGGCGGTCTAGGATAGGATAAGGTCGGATATAGACCGGATATAACCCGGATAAAAAAATCCGGGGGAGGAGGGGTGGGATAGACCCGGATAGGATTTCTAATGCCTATTTTTCCAAAAACGCTACACTTCACTCGCCGTCATCTTCATCCCCACACCTTGTGCGCTTTCACCAAAAAAAATTTTCGGCTTTTTTTTCTTCACTAATTCCTCCGAACCCGTGAATAACAAAAAATAAAAATAAAAATTATCCTATCCAACTTTAAATCCGTAGTCCACCAAACAATTGACATAATATAAAGAAATCCTAGTATTTCTTATCCTATCATATCCAGTTCTATCCTGTTTAGAAATCCGGACGACCAAACGCAGCCTTTAGTGTATCTCAATCACTTCTCTAACGTTGATGCGTTTAAAATACTAAACACCAACTAATTCATATTTATTGATATCATTATTAAAGTACCATGCCTCTAGACGATTTATGTTTGGAAATTGAAAACTTTATGTTCCTACCGGCTTGCTTCTGCTCATGCTACAGCAGCGTAATCCATCACTACATAAAATACCTTCATCGATCTTGTCATCTTCATTCATTCAAATTTGATACTAAACATCTAAGTCTTTTGACGAACAACTTAGAAGTAGAAAAAAGTTGGACTCATGCTTTAGGAAATGAGAAGCCATTTACGATGAACCCTCCATCGACACAAATGATCTATCCCGTTATGTAAGAGGCCGTTGGCAAGCACAAGAAGGCCACTAAGGACGACACCTCGTTCAGCTCTCCAATGTGACCAAGCGACATTGAAGAGCCGATGGCAAATGACCAAGATTTCCTCTTCACTAGATCTCTATAGATATTGCCGATAGCTCGGTCCACAAGGATATTTAGGACAGTATGCATACCCTCAAACCCCTTATTGGGTTTATAACAATAGTAAGTATCAATTGCTAAGTCATCCTCCAATAATTCACAAAGCCAATCTGAAATTCATAATATAAATCAATTCACAAACTAAAACAAATAATCTTTCACAACTCGGTCCTAAATAATTTCTCAAATCATTTCAGAATTCATTTCATATACTAGATCCGCAAAGTAGTATTTATATTCCTTTCTTAAAACGTTTCTCAAGCTATTCACAAATACCAAAAGGTAGTCGATTTTAATTCATATCACTTCAAGACATGAGTTTAAAAAGTCACAAAAAATATAAACACCATTCATTTGAAAAATTCCAAACCAAATCATGAAAGTTATCTCAAGCCGACGAACTTGAAATCCTATAAATTAAAGGAGAAACGTTATCAAAACTCGAGTAAATAACCACCTTAACACAAAGAACAAGCACTCGTGCTAAAAGATACTGTACATTAATTGAACTATGCTTACTATTAAAATAAACCCCCTTTGAAGTACTAAAAGATACTAAACTTCACCGACTCAAAAGACGGGCCAAAACAAGCGAAAATCATTACCAAAAACAAAAAATTGGAACTGGGCAGTCATGCACGTGAAACTATAAAAATTCAATCCAGGCAAATTGTAACTCGGAATCGATTTCCGTAAAATCTCACGGCTCCACAAACCCTAATCTATCATTTCCACATAATTTCACAACCAAACAACTCTTAGACTAGATCCAGAACTCAAAATTCACATGAATTCAAGTTTAGGACTCAATTCAGAAAATTCCATTGATTAAACGAACAAAGAGTACGAATGCTTATCGGGCTCTACAAAATAGTGTTAATTTAACTCTCTAGGTCTCCAGAGTGTGCACGCACAAAAACCCCTTCTCTCTTTCTCCGCTCTCTCACTCTCTCATTATTTATGCCCAATGAAGAAGAAGAAAACTTATATATGATTAAGGCATTGGGCTTAATTGAGACTTGCAAATAGGCTTATTTTCGTTTTGTTCATTTAAGCTCACTTGATACACAAATGATTTCCACATATGAGATTTCTAAGATTCAGGAGGAAAGAATTAGCAACCGGCCACTAATTTTTGCTAACAATTGTAAAAGTTCACATTTAGTATTTTCCAAGAGGATGTGAATGATTTTAAATGCACTATTACCATCATCTATTATTGACGGGTTTTTAAAAAAGCAACAAGAAAGATCTTAATATTGCCAGCTTTCCTACTTCTTTTCTTATTATTCCCCTTTCTCTTCTTTTTCTGCAAAGGTCTAGTATTATAGTTTCCTCTGTGGCCTTGCCCTAAAACAAGCATATTTTCTTTCATGAGTTCCGCGGCATCAAACTTCTTAATAGCATATATTATGGTTGTATCTTCGAGTTTTGCCTGCAACAAAGGCTCAAAAAAATTATCCAACGGAGTGAACAGCATGACGCAAGATCAATGGGAGTATTACTCACATAAACAATCGAGATGATTAGAGGTACCAGAGTATGATAATCAATTGTTTTAGCCAATGTTAATTTATGCCAGTTTCTCTATTTCATTTACTTTTGGCACAATCCTAGACCAAAAATGGTACCTACACAATATAAGTAACTCTCCATTTTCTATAGGGAGCACGAGTTTAATACTCACCTCCCAAGGCATTAACCTGATAAAAAAAAAAATTCTTACATCAGATACTTGTACATTAGAGATACTATTTTGTAGTTCAATAACATACTTCTCCTATTACAAAAGAGTTGTAGAATAGAACCTTCCTTATGAAGTATCTCCATAACTTCGCCATTTCTTGTTCACTTTAATGATCTAATCATCACATTGTTTTTTGCATGAAAAATCTGAAAGTAATGGAGTTTTATTGAATGTTAAGAGGGAGAAAAGATCAGAAGTTGAGACATTAGTTAGTAGGAGACCTTCCTGCGGAATAAAATAAGATGTCTCATCGTTAAGAATGATTTGATCCTCTATAAAATAAGACCTTTCGGTAAGTAATCAACCAACTTAGGTTGTTTTAATAGCTGATTCATCTGTGACCAACCAATAAGGTCGCTCCACTTTCGCTTCGGAATCCATGATAAACCTTGCAAACAATGCGTTTATCTCATATATTTTCCCTAAGTGCTTCGGGTTTTCAGATGAAAACAAGCTCTTGTTGAAAAGCCGTCTAGTTTTACGCCAATTCCCATGAAAAATTGATAAAGCATATGTCAATATTGATAAGCTACCCTTGAAACCTAACCCAATATACCTAATGGGCCCAAAATGGTTCACGACATCCGAAACTTTAGCACAAGTCTTTCCACGAATTCTAATAATTTGAAACCATTAATCAAACACAGTGGTCAAACTTTATTTATTCATCCAGACTTGCATCCTTTAATATGGACCGTGTTCATTCATCAGGCTCAAACTTGAGACATAATATAATTTAATTAATATTTTGACTTTTATTAGCATCACAAACTCAAAAGCAAAGTTGTAGTTTAACCAATGTTATCAAAAGTTCAAGCCATTAATTTATTACCTCAATACCCTAATACATCAGCTATTGTAGAAAATTCCGGATGTCACACGGCACGGGTCATTAATGCTTATGCCACGGGTCAACCCGTGGCCTAAAGTAGACTTTCTCAACATGAATTTTATCCGCATCATTAGTTGCATGATTTTCTAAGGCTTTGAAAAAAACTTATTTAGCTTGTTGAAATTTTTTATCCTCTATTTCTATTATTTTTGGCATGTCTTTGGTATTGTCTATAAGTCTTATGAATATTCTATACACTACCATCTTCTCTACAACTATCATTTATGTGCCTCAAGAATCGGAAGATTTTCGAAAACTGGGTGACTCCTAAACACCAAACACACGAGAATATTGTCTACAAGAATATTATCTAGCATGGGATTGCACATTATTACATCCAATGCAAATACCGAAATCATATCAATATGACTCATGTCAATACAATTATTGTCTTATCAATTATGAAAATAGGGAATGAGATCTATTCCGGAGTAGTTGTGCTCGGGGTTAATAAAAACAATCTAGTAATCAAGTGAATGGGGTGATCCAACAGGCAAGCAAGCATTGTCCTTGTTGGAATCGATCTTCAAGAAGCCTTCCAAGAATGACTTGGCCTGGCACATGCTTTTGGAGAATATGCTGGCTGAGAGAGGTTTCGTATTCCTCGCAACCCTACCTCTTCTGAGAGATAAGAGAAGCTCTCCCATGATCCATTAATCATCCAACATGCCACAACATTCTCCAAATCTGTCTCAAGCCAAATTAACACATTACACCATATTAGAGATTTCAACCTGAAGCCACTCTTTCCTCTTCGCATCACTCAATGAAATCCAATACTCCCCAACAATCTTCTCTCTCATAATCCTATGATTCCCTCTTTTCTTTGCATTTTTTCACCACTAAATTCCTCTCTTAGTCTCGGCCTCACTTGTTTCTGTTGACAAAATCGGTGGATGAAGGGGCCTTATTTGAGTACTCTTGCTAGTTGCAACAATTATGGGATTAGAAATTGAATTAAGACACTCAACCATCACTAAATGTGAATTCCATATAATTTTTTTCTCAACTGGTGCCGACAACTTATAACGAAGGAATCTACAGATATGATGTGCTCGTTTCCTAAGGATTTTCGATAGCTAGTCCTCACTCACATTCAATAATTACTCTTGCGTAGTCGTCCGACTGATTCACTAGAGATAGAGCAATTTCACACAAAAATACGAGTAATCGACCAACTAAGGTCATAACTCAATGGTTGTGATAGATGATTCCTCCGCAACCACCCAATAAGTCGCTGTGGGTTTTTAGACAAGGACAAACATTTGTTGATAAACCGCCAAGCTTTGCACCAATTCCCATTGTAAGTCGATAAAACATATGTCAACTTGACAAGCTACTATGGAAACCAGGTATCAATGAGTATATATATAAATATATATATTCAGAAAAGTCCAAACATTAATCTTTTTTGTATCTTAATTACATTGATTTGCTGCATTATTTTAATGGTATCACTTATCATTAAGAAGGGATAATTCATAAATGTAAAGGAATTATATAATGAAGAGAGTGAGAAATGGAAATTATATTAGAGTGAGAGAGAAGAACTCTTATGTCTCCAGCTAACGCAAAATGGCTAGAAAATTCTTGATAAATTGACACTAATAATCCCTAATGATTAGCCTAATGTATAATATCATCCCTAAATTTTTAATTCATTCAATGCCCTTTTTGAACTATTCATAACTATTCAATATAGCCCCTAAACATTCAATTTTCTTCATTCTAGTCCTTCCAAATTTTCAACAAAGTCAAAATAGCTATTCAATACCATTTACAAGTTCCAATAATTAAAGTAATGCCCATATTCTATAGAATATTTTTAAGCCGGTCCTTTTCCTAAATCAACAAAAGATAAGGCATCATGCTATTATCTTTTTACTTTTTTGTGTTTATAAATATTAAATTAGTCTCATTTAAGAAAATTTTAAGTTACGATTTGTATAATAGTAAAAGTGGAAACTCGTTTAGACTTATATTGGATTGACATTCGTATTATTTCAAGTACAAGTATTTTCATTAGGATATCTAGGAATAATATCAATTTATATATAAATGCTCATACTTATATAAATCTAAATCTTGTTCCTCATTTCTAGATCTATAATTTTTAATAATCTAAATATCGTTCTTAATTTTTTTGAATTGATAAAATTTTTAATCTTTTGTAATTCATGTTCTCTAAAACAAGATTTAGATTAATTTATAGATTAATTGATTTTGTACTAAGATATCCTCATGAAAACGCATAAACATAAAATAGAAGGCATATCAACTATATAAAATGTAATCTATATTAGCGAGATGACTGGATATGCATTAAGAATAATATTTTGAAAAAAAATTCCTAAAAATAATTGGGATATCATTAAAAAGTTCAAAAAACTACTTATTTAAATTAATAAATTATGTATCGGATGAAGTATCACGGCTTAAATATTTGATAAGACTGGAAGAACATAAATGACTAGAAAAGTGTCAAATTAACATAGCATTGGCAAACACGATTTTGATACCAATCCATTTGTTATGAAACATACTTTGTCAATTTGACGTCAAGAATTAACAATAAATTGCGCATTATATTTTAGGGTTTAGGATTTAAATATATAGAAACGGATATAATATATATATATGTGAATCGAACTACATTTATCTTGTGTCAAAAAAAAGTTATATTCTCGTATAGTGCAACTATATATCAATGTTCGTCTTTTCAATCATTGCTTGTCAAGATTGTAAATTTTACTTTCAGGCAAATGCATGCTGGTGAGAAAAAAATTCACTGAAAGTAAAGAGAGATAAAGCTCGAAAGAGGTAATAGAAAGTGGGAGTACGATGCTCTCCCTTAAATGTGGTCAACAAATTATCGACGTACATATTTTAGTGTACCGCGAATGTTGCCATTATTGGTTAATAAACTTCTTAGTCTCTGCGACGGTAATGCATGATGAACGTAACATCTCAGATGCAGAAGAAAGTTGGACTCATGCTCTAGGAAAGGAGAAGCCATTCACGGTGAACCCTCCATCGACACAAATGGTTTGCCCCGTTATGTAAGAGGCCGCCGGCAAGCACAAGAAGGCCACTAACGACGACACTTCCTTCGGCTCTCCGATGCGACCAAGTGGTGTCCTTGCTACCACCTCCTCGTGGAACTCCTCGTTACCAAACAGCTGCCGATGACGGATGAGTTAATGTTAGATCACGGTGGTAAAGGTGATGAAGATCTATGAGGTGAACTATTTTCGAGCAGGATAGGAAACTTAAAGCCTCGGGAGACTAAATTACAGGCCCGGTCAGTGGAGAGTATATGAAATAAGGTGCAACAGAGTTGCTTCTTATGTTGTCCTTAGCCCATTCGCATGCCAAATTCTTGGTCAACTGGTTCATTGCTCCTGCCAATAAGTTGAGAAAATAAGAAACAGACGGAATGTGTTTAGCTGCCTATTAAAAGTGTTTAGAAAGTTACTTATGATACTACCAATTCACCTTTGGTGGCTGCATAAATTGATCCGATGCTCAATGAAACAACACCACAGACAGATGACAAGAACACGATGCTTCCAGTTCCTGAGGCCTTGAGAAGGGGATGCGCGAGCTGACTTAGATGATAAGCCGATTCAAAGTTAGTAGTCATGATGAAGGAAAAATCTTCCGCTGTGTAATCCACAGTCGGCTTTCCGCTGTTGGTCCCAAGAGTTCCAGCGTTGTTTATCTAACACACAAACCAATCCCAAGAAAATGAAAACAAATCAAAATCTATCGAAAGAGAAGCACAAATTATGACCTTATTAATGTTGTTATTGGATCCACAAGATCAAAGATGACTCGGACTTACTAGGATGTTGAGCTTACTGTCGAAGAGGGAGGACACGATGAGCATCAGCTTCTCTCGCTCCAATCTTGATGAAACGTCGCAAGTCGAACCCGCCACGTGGAAACCCTTGCTCTTCCAATCTTTCAAGCATTCATTAAGTTCAGCTTCATTTCTGGAACAGGTATACACTGTAGCCCCAAGCCCCGCTAGTTCCTCGACAATGGCACGCCTGATAATGGGACGACATATGACTATTTACCAACTCGTAATTGCAAATAAGAACAGATTAAGCCATTTTTTTCTTTGCGAATAGCAGAAGTTCCGAATGTCGGGGCCCTAGGACATGTAGATTCAGTTGCACTCGCAATTGAAGTCTAACCAATGACTAAAGCCTTTAAAATGCACTGGATTTTCATTTGGGAAATAACAATAGGAGAACAGAAATTCTAGCAGCTAATGACATGTCAAATGAGCTATTAACATCTACCACAAAACTGAAAAAAACAAAGTACCCATGAACCAGCCACCCGAGCTCTGAAATCCTCGAAGTAATTGAGCCGTGTCAAGTCTCTCATCATCTTCATCGTATATATTTTTGAGTGATGATGAAATTAGTTGTCTAACTTTTTTATCAATGAAATCGAACATTTTTGGATTCAAAAGCACCCGCCATTACATAAGGGGCCTTCACAAAATCTTGACAGTTGAAAGCCCTGTCTGACACACCCGACTCGAATTTTTCAGGCCCGGATAGGCCTAAGTTGGGCTACTATACCCATTTTGCTACAATAAATATTCCAAAATAAAGATAAAAAAAACACATAAAACGGATAATTGCCGAAAATATATTTTTTATTTTAAGTACCCTGAGTTGGTTATTTTCCCCTTCTCACTTCATTTTCTCGAAGAGAAAATATGGATCCCCTTTTTTTCATTGTTCTTTCTTTCTACTATGGTTCAGTACTCCTATATGTATTTAGACACTAGAATAACTGAGCACCAACTCACATGCAAACGTAGATATATCTGAATAGTTTTGTTTCGACAACTAATTTGTCTTCAATGAAAGCGTCAGGAGAAAAAATAGAATAATATAAACCAGCACACTGTGTTATCGTCACATGTTACAATTTTAATGTCTATGATTATTCACTATACGTTTGTCTTCATTTAACAATGACACTTTTGATTTTTGGAATTAATATAAATAGATAAGTATATAATTGAACAAAGTGAGGCATTAGCATAGCATCATTAAAAGTGTGTATGACATAAACCTTTTTTTCAATCATACGGTCTGGTACACAAAGCATTCCATTCACTTGTATCGAGTAAAGCCCCAATCATTGGTCGACAGGCATAGCCATTACTATGGGTAGGAGACTCTAGGAATCGAGAACAAGATTTACCGCGTTCGAGCCAAGCCCTTTACCACTTTTTTTTTTGTCAGAAGCGCTTTACCACTTAATTTTGCAACATTGTAATCTATTATTAATTAAGATTGTCTACTAGAAATATAAAATATTGAAATTAGCATGCATGATATGGTTCTCAAAGTTATCATGAATAGGAGATGTTATTATTCAACCACAAGATATGCAGCATCAAGCGGTTGGCCAGGTATGCTTGCTACTTTAATAATTAGGAAAAAAACCACCAAAAACCTCAAATTATATCATATGTGACACATTTACCTTGAATTTTTTTTATGACACAAAAAACCTCAAACTATACTAGTTGTGACACATTTACCCCATTGTACTTTAGTTCATGGGCATTTTCTTTTTTTTTTTGCTTTTTTTTTCCTTTTTCGTCCTTTTCGGTGAGGGCGGCCCTCGCCGGCGTCAGGCGAGGCCAACCCTTGCCGGCATCGGGCAACCCTTGCCGGCATCGGGCAAGGGTCACCTCGCCTGGGCTAGCGAGGGCAGCCTTCGCTCGACTCAGCCGAGGGCAACCCTCACCCAATGCTGGCGAGGGTCGCCCTCGCTTGAATCGGGCAAGGGCCGCCCCTACCTGAGTCGGGCGAGGGCCGCCCCCTCCTGAGTCTAGTGAGGGCCACCCTCGCTGACGTCAAACGAGGGTGGCCCTTGCTAAATCCGGCAAGGGCCACCATCGCCGGAAAGGGAAAAAAAAAAGCAAAAAAGACGAAAATATCCATGGACTAAAGTACAATAGGATAAATATGTCACAAATAGCATAATTTGGAGTTTTTGATGTCACAAAAAAAAGTTCAAGATAAATGTGTTACAAGTGACATAATTTGAGATTTTTTGTAGTTTTTTTCCTATTAATTATGATTGATCAGGATGGTACAAATTGAGAAACTTGATGCATTAGAAATATAGAACCCCTGAAATTAACATATATAGATTTATATGACCGTAGCATGGCGCGGGCTATCGCTAGCTACACTATATAAGTGAGAAATGATATGATAGCAGGAGTAAAGTTCGATAAGGTGGCATGCTGAAAAGGTTTTTTTTAACGGTCGAAAAATAGCATCAAATGCCTTTACCCTATAGCCTCACGGTGTTGAGCTCTCTGTGGGAGCTTTTTGACGCGTAATACAAGGCGCATAACTCCATCTGGATCAAATCTTACGTCTAGTTAAAGTCGAGGTCTGCGAAATTCAGGCGTAAGCTAGAAAAGCCCAAATTGGACACGACCGATTCATTTCGGCTCGGCCTAGCATAGTAAAGGACTATGCCCGACCTAGAAATCATACGCCCGATTTGTTCCGGCTGGGCCAAGATATTCATCAATGTCCTGGCGGGCACAATCCTACTATTACTAAACTATTAGAGGAACGAGATTTCAAGAATGACAGTTTTCAAATGTCTAATTTACAATATTTTGTCCCAATCTAAACCATAACAGATTATCTAAATCAACAAATAAAAGAATGAAGTGCTTGATAAGAGAGAGACCCGATTCCTTTGGTTCCACCGGTGACAGGAGCATTCATTCCTTGAAGCGACCACCTGTTTTCGTTGTCGCCGTTGAGGCTGCTGCATCTACTTGCAGTCCCATTCCCCTCCTGAGCCATTCTCTCTCTCTCTTTCTGAACTGTGATCTTTCTCCTGAACTCTCCTTTTATTTCTTTTCGGGTCTGATGCTTCTTTCTAACTCTCCCGCCTGTGGTTTATATAAGTCCTCACTGGCGGAGAGAGAGAGAGAGACGGCAATTGGAAGAGGCTTCCTGACCACACAACTCTGGTGGAGAGACTAAGCAGCACTGCTTACGTGCTAGGGGTTCGAGTGATTAGGCATGGTGTGCATTGGTTTTTCCCCTTGATGTCTCTCCATTTGTTCTTTCTGGGTCGAATGCGTCGCTCTTCAACTCTCCCGTGTTACACATTGGTTTCCCTCCAATGGCCGACAGAGAGTCGGCCATTGGCAGAGGCTTCCTGTCCTGACCACATAAATGGACGATGGGCGATTGACGGTGGGAAATCATAAAATGCAGGGACCCTCGACAATATCAAATCTTAGCATTCGCGTTAAATCACGCCAGCCAAGCAAGTCCAGAGCTTTGTCTTTTATCAAAGCACCACGTTACTCAAGTCCAGAACTTTGTGTGTGTGTATATATATATATATGTGCGCGCTTCATTTTATGTCAATTAATTAATTAGAGAAGAAAAGGAAAACGAAAAAGGAAAGCAACAAATAAACAAATACACGTCAAGTCGACATTGACGATGTTGAACGGTCCAATTACCATGGGATGTTTGAATTTTATATTGAAGAGATCGAACTCTTCGATCGAGCACATTCATTCGTTAGTATTTGGATCTTTGAATAGGTTTTTTAAAATGCTGACAATGATGCGTGAAATTTTTATTGCTTGAGTCATTTCTCGAGTCATTTCTCTTCTTCTCCGATGGAAGTCTTACATATATTGATTTAGGCTGCGTTTGGTCGTATAAATTTTTAGTCATGATAGAACTTAATAGGATATAATAAGAAATTCATGGATTTTGCTATATTATATGATTCATATCCACTATTTGGTAAATAGTAGTAATAAAGCCGGAAACTTTCATATCCTATCATGTCTATTGTTTGATATGAACAGTTTTTTAGTGTAAACAAACCTAAAAATGCACAAATAATAATAAGAATCTCTTATGATTCGCAGCTAAAGAAACAACAAATGCACAAATGAAGATAACTCCCATCAATCAGTGTTAAATAGCAAATGAGCTCAACACAAGAAATGTAGACGAGCACCAGCAACATCGAAGAGGTAGATCAACCAGCCAATGTCAAATCTAGTAATAGAGAGAAAACATGATTATTTACCTATGTGAATCGAAAAGGTATAGTTCAACTTTTTTGCCACTTTCGTGAAACTTTAACAAGAATCATAGAGTAATGGAGGAAGAGAAGTTTCAACTCCCTTGCTGCTTTCGTGGACTTTTTGACGTGGACCAAAGAGCTAAGGAGGAGAAGAAGCTTCGATTCTCTCGTCATTTTCATGGAGCTTTGACATGATCCTAAGAACTGCAGAGGAATCGCGAAGCTACAACTTGAACCGAGATACGAAGGAGAAGGAGACAAAGAGTGCAAGGTTTTTTTAGAAATCTCATTGCTCCTTATTCTTCAAGAATTATAAAATTCCATTTCAAGTTTGCATTTGTTCATTGAAAATCTAGGTTCAAACCCTCCCCATGGCTAAAGGTTGAAGGAGACGATGGCAAGAGAAGAGAGAGGGAGGGGAAAAGACTTCTCCACTACTGGTAGCGCTCGCTAATCTTAGTTTCTTTTTTTTTCTTGTCAAACGCTAATCTTAGTTGAGTGGGTAATGAAATTGACAGCTACCCTTCCAAGGCAACCACTTCACGTAGAGTGGACCCTAATTTTACTAATCGTAACTTGATTTTTTCAATTGATTATTCATGCAAGATTAGACTAAAAAGTCACCACTAACCTATTATGGGCCGGATAGAAACCCAAATAGGATGTAGGAGTCCATCTTACCCTTGAGAACCAAATTTGTTTACACTAAATTTATTTAATGTCATTTCAGTATCCTTTCTCTTTATGAAAACGTTTTGCATGCTATCTTCGTCAATATTTTATTGCTTGAAGCCTCTAACATGTGTAAAAAAGATCATACATGGAACTCAAGCAATTAAATAAACAATCAAGCAATTTTGGCCCTACATGGGAAAATCCATGCAAAAGAGACCTTATTTTTATCACATGAGATGCATCCTAAAGATAACCATTTTGGCCCTACATCGCATCCAAACGTGGACAGCTCGCATCACGGATTGCACTCAAGAGTTCGGTTACCTGACATTCAAGTGAAGATTTCATGTAAGACACCAATCCCTCACATCGTCCAATACTGTTAAATCAAATATAGCGAGCTAAGACAAATCACATTCAGGAACCACGTATAGAACATTCATAATCAATTCCAAAGGGTAGTCGAAGTTAGGCACAGGTTCAAATCAATAATGTGCACCTTTCTCTGACTGAAACTTTGCGCGATTGACTTGTCAAAACTTTATTAACAATCGAGAAGATCCAGAGGAAAGTAATAGCTGATTATACCTGAACAACCGCGCGAGCAAATGGACAGTCTCGCCGTGTTCATAGGTTGGATATTTTAGTACTTTTGAAATATTAAAAGCTATTATTTTTGTAACAGTTTATTACCTCATCAATTTGTAACCGTTTTTGTCTGCCATTAATCTATAACGGTTGTGTAACGTTTTAAGATGGTTTAGTAACAGTTTTCTAACGGTTCAGATTGTTATCAATTTGTAACGGATTTGTAACGTTTTTCAATTTAATGATAGAATTGATGATGAAAACGGCTTTCTCTCTCTTTTGCCTACAAATTGTTACTCCGAACATAATTGAGAAGGGATATACAAAAACATGAAAATCTTTATTTATCTTTCCTTTTTTTTACTGGGTTATATACATTAAGTTATTCATGTTCCTTCTATTATTCCATACGAAATAAAAAATAAGGTTTGTTGTATCTTGGAAGCATAGCTGCTAGAGCCTATCACTCCAAGTTTCATATTCCAAATGGCTGAATTATCCTTAAGGACAATGCTTACACCTCTTAGATAATTAATCTTATTTTCTCATCTTTTTCAACCTATTTCCAGCAACTCGTATTTTTCATATCATCTAACAGTTTTCCAACAATCTTAAGGATAATCTCCTTATGGATTCACAAGCTAAAATTGCCGCTACTACCACTGCTACTGGAATTAAACGAGGACTCAGAGATGGCGAAGGACAAGTATTGCATATTCGTGGGCAGTTTGTCGTTGGATAGTACCGAGCATCAGCACAAAAGAGCTTCTAGTCATTTCGGTAAGGTCATTGAGTATCAGGTAAAATCGCTCTTTGGGGTTTCGATACCTATGTTTGTTTTTTTCGAGAGCAAGTTGGACGCGTTAAGGTGTTTTTTATATCAAGTTCGTGATCTTTGTCTCAGTAAGCATGCATCTGCGACCGTAAATTGGTGAGGCATGTGGGGACTGCTATTTGTTGGGTTTCTCTAGGTGTGATTTTGAGCACTTGAGCTCTGTCGTGGGTAAAGCTCGCCTAGCCTCTTTGGATGTAAATTAGGTTTTCGTATGCTAAAACTCTGTTTTTCAAAAAAGAAAATGGACAATTCACGTGAGAAAGTGTTTTATTTCCCAAGGACTGGTGACTTAGTGAGGCTTTTTTTAGTTGCCCGGCATAAGGTATGTTAGAAAGTTTATCCGTCCTTTTTTATTGATTTCTGATTATGTTGGAGGATTTAGAATTTTTCTACCTGTTCTTGGTAAATCTTGTACTTCTGGCAGCATTTGGAAGTTTACTGGGTTAATATGGAGGGCCGATTCAAATGGAATAATCTGGGTAGGTTTCTCAAAAGAGAAATGCTAGTGTTTTACCATGTTTGCTGTCTATGTTACCGAATGTAGAATCCGATGATCTTTAGTTTGGAACTCCTACTTAAGTATCTTTTTAATTGGATGTGCATTCACGAGGCTAATTAATAGCAAAAATTTATGATGAACTGGTAAAAAGTCATTTCGAGTAAAGATGTGAAGTAATAATGAAAGGGTTCGGGAGCATCGGCCATAGTCAGATTTTCTCTCATTTTGCTTCATGATACGGTTATTGCATTTGTCTTAATGGTTCTACAGCATGACAATGTGGGGGAAAAATGGAGTCCACGACACAAGTAAAAAGAATATGAAGGTCAAATATGGACTTCGGAGTTGTAATTTTGCAGCCACATGAATATAAAATTATGGCATTTCATATAGTGGATTTCCCGCTCTATCAGAAGAAAACAGTGATGCTAACTGGAGCTTTGATTCAAATGAGACAAAATCCACTATAGGACATGTGTTCACCTTTGGTGGAGATCTGTAATTTGGATATCAGCCAAAAAAATTTGTGGGGGGAAATAATAAACTTGCTTAACCAAAAGACTCACCTAAAGCAGATGATTCCAATGACATAATTGTTGCGGTCATTTCTCAAGCCAATATTGTGGCCAATGTGAAAGAATGTATGGTAAACGTAGGTGCTACAAGGTAAATATGTTAAAATAAAATGTTGATCCTCCTACACTCTAGTAGGGCAAGGAGAAGAAAATATTTATCTTGGCGATTTGAGAACTACTCAAGTTCTTGGGAATGGGAATCGAACCAACACCTTACATGCCTATGCATTGTGATTGCCAAGTGGCAATAGCCATTACAAAGCAACAATAGTAATAAAAAAAAAATGAAACTCTCAATTAAAACGCGATGTAGTAAAGCAATTGCTTGAAGATGGAATTATGTCCATCGATAATGTAAAGTCATAAGTGATTTTGGCCGATCCTTTGACTATACATCGAGGGGAATAGAACTTAAGCCAGTTAAAGAAAATTAATGGTGATAGTAACCCAACCTATGTGATTGGCAATTCCATGAATTAGGTTCATATGGGTAATAATATGTCGCTTGTTGATCTAGTGATGCACTATCAAAAATTTACGTAGGAATAAGAATAGTGCAAGACTGCAAGGAAAAAGAGGCTAAGCTAAGCTCTTAATGAATTTCATAGCCATTATTGGTGGTGTATTAAACTGCAGAATATGCTTGATGAAATCACCTATATAAGTGTAGAGTGGGGCTACTCCTATGAGAATTATTGACAATACTCACTAGAGCACTTATGAATAAACCAAACACTCACATGGCCTATTAGCGCTAAACCGTGTTGAACAACAAATTTTGTGGGAGTGTAATGTAATTGGTGAAAATTATGATTCACAAAAAGAAATTATTGATTTATAGTATTTTCAAATTTCACCAATGATTTTGTAAGTTATATTTCATTTTTTCTAGTACTAGTTCATAGCCTAACAAGCATCAGTTTCGATGCATTACACTCCAATAACCCAGTATTATTCTATTTTTTCATCTTAAAACCTTTTGAAATATGTGGGAATTGTTGGATATTTCGATCGTTACGAATATTGAAAGCTATTATGTTTGTAACAATTTTATACAGTCATCAATTTATAACCTTTTTTGTCTACCATTAATCTATAATAGTAATGGTTTTGTAACAGTCTTGACTGCTATCAAATTTCAATAGATTTGTAAAATTTTGCAATTTAATGCAAGAATTGATGATGGAAAATGGCTCTCTCTTAATTTTATCAACAAACTGTTACTCCGATCATGACTTAAAAGAGATATACAAACACATAAAAATATTTAATCTCATTCTACTTATCTTTCCTTTTTTGCTGGGCTATACATATAACGTAGTTCCTATTCCTTCTATTATTATTATGTGTGGAATAAAGAAGAAGGTATGTTGTATCTTGAGAGAATAGCCGCTAGAATCTATTACACCGAATTTTGTACTTAGAGGAGCAGAATTATTCTTAAAGACAGTGCTTGCATGTCTAAGACGACAGCTCAATTTTGTATCTTAATTTTCTCATTTTTTCAATTGATTTCTAGCAATTCTTATTTTTCATATTATTTAACATTTTTCCAACACGACAGCTCAAAGAGGATGGCAGCGACTCGTTGTCTCGATCGACTCAAACTAGCAAACACAGCTTCACGATGGGGACTATGACTAAGAGTGAAAAGATTAGTGAAGGCGATGACGACGTGCTATCACTAAGGAATTGTTGTAGGGGCTATCAAATTCAGCAACACCCTCGGCAGTGCGGTGCCTCGAGATGGATGCGACAATTGCAATGTGAATGATGCAGCTTGATCAAATCAAGACGAGCAATGGAATTTGAATGTTGCTTGTATTCTTTCTGTTGTGTATTTAATTTGTTTTTGGTCGAGAGTCTCTTCACAATTCCACTACATAATCTGTTTGTCCCAACCGAGAATACATGCTTTCCATGGCAGAGTATGTTGTGGTATTTGCTGAAATCCCTTGCCTTGAAACGTGTTGGCTAAATTGCATTTGAGGGTGGCCGGGCTCGTGGGAGCTCGGTCTTGAAAATTGGAATGAGTTTATCTCCCCTAATTCAAGCTCGTTTCGCATGTCGGGCCAGTTCAAATGCAATTCACAACCAGGCCAATTTAAACGAGATTCATTCGATACGGACATGTTATCGCTAAACAAAAAAATTTCATAATGACTTAATGCCATGCACATGCAAAATCATGTGAGCGATGTTTTGTTTAAGGGAAAATTCCAAATAAGGGCCTGAAGTGTTTTTATTTTCTCAAATAAAAGCCTAAAGTGAACATTGCATCAAATAATGGCCTAAAGTAACATGTTAGTCTCAAATAAGGGCTTGAAGTGGCCATGATAGTTTCAAATAAGGGCCTGACCTCGCCGATCGCCGGCCGACGAAATATTCCAGCTGGTCAAGGGCATTTTCGTCCAAAGATAATGTTACTTTTAATTTCTTTTTTTTCTTTCTTCCTTTCTTTTCTTTCTTCCTTTTTTAGGTTTTATGTTTGTTCATCGCCGATGGTCAGCCAGCTGGCCACCAGCGAAGCTCAACAATAGCTAAGGGACGGCCTGGCCTAGGGGTCGCCCCGCTTGGGTGAGGCAGGCCATCCCTTGTCGACCATGGGCGAGGCCGACCTTTGCCGAGGTAAGACTAGCCTCGCCGACAGTTGGCAAGGTGATCCTTGCCCAAATCTAGTGAGGGTCGCCTCACCCAGCCCTTCCCAGGTTTCGCCCGTGGCTAGCCAGCCACCAGCAAAGAACAAAGAGAAAACCATAAAAAGAAAAAAAGAAAGAAAAAAGGAAAAAATAAACGAAAGGAAAAGGAATGGAAAAAAATTCAAAAAAGTAAAAAGAAGAAAATGCCCTTACCATCCAAAAAGTGAGGCCAAACAAAAAATAGTCACTTTATGCCTTTATTTGAAACTAAATCTACTTCAGACTCTTATTTGAAAAAATAAGGGCACTTTAAGTCATTATTTGACACAAAGTCCAATTCAAACCCTTATTTGAAAAAATGATGCCACTTCAGGTCCTTACTTGAAAATGTCAAGTTTGCTTCGCATATCGGGCCAATTCAAATGCAATTCACAACTAGACCAATTTAAATGAGATTCATTCAATGCGAACATGTTATCACGAAACAAAAAATGTTCATAATGTCTTAATGCCATGCACATGCAAAATAATGGGAGCGATATTTTGTTTTATAAGTCAAAGTTTGCCGTTATTGACAAATTCAATTCTTGAATTTTACGAAATGTAGGAGATCTTTAGGTAAAAATCCAAGTGTCAACAGATAGGATTTAAATGATCTTTAATCATTTTTCGAGGAAATTATCATTACCTTCACCCTTAATTAATGTATGTTTGCCATGATAATAAATTTGATCATTGTAACTAATTATCATGTCCAATTTGTTAGCTGATACGTACTCAGTATGAGTGAATTATATTTTCTCTTTAAATCTACAATTTCAAGCAACTTTCAATCAAGCGTTCAAGATATTATAAATTTGATAGGAGTGTTGGAATATTTAAATATTAAATCATGTTTTCATCTAAAAGTTTAGACTTTTAGAAGGCTAGTAGTGATCTCACAAAAAAAATTACATGTTATCAAAATAGGAAGTCTAGAGTCCAAATATTTCTAGACCACTTATCCGCCTCTCTTTCTATATATTTTATCTCAAAACCAAACTAGATGAAGAGATAGTATTATGCTTAATATTCGTATTGTCAAGGATATCAAGTACTTGACCCAAAAAAAAAGAATATTAAGGATGTGAATGATAATCATTCTGTTCTAGAAACAATTCCTTGAACAAAAATAGATTTTTCTATTTTTGTTCCTAGGACGAGTTTCTAAGAAAAGAAATCCGTTTGATAACAACCAAAAATTTCTATTTCTGGAACAGAAATCCGTTTGATAACAATATAAAATTTCTATTTCTTAGAACAGAAACCCGTTTAATAACAACATAAATTTCTATTTCCCGGAACAGAAATTCATATTTTAGAAATGGTCTCTAAAATGAAAATAAATCAAAACATCCAAACCCTAGTAAAACCCTAAAGGCTTATTCATTCAAAGGATTGTGTTGTTTTTTAGGGTTTTAGGATTTTTTAAGGGTCAAGACCCCTTTTGGGGGTTAAACCCTTTTAGGGTTTTTTAGAGGTTAAAACCCCTTTTAAATCCCTAAACTAAGGAGTCTTCAAAAATATCATTTGGGCACCTAAAAAAATTTAAAATTTCACTCAAAGTGGATGGCCACAAGTATTCTAAGTTATTTTGTCAAGTTTTGAAATTTTTTATTTTTTTATTTTTTTAAAAAAATTCGCCAAATTTCCTCTTTTCCCGAAATCTGACTTTATTTATTTTCTGGAAATTTTTATGAATTTTTCTGAAATTTTTCAATTTTTATGGATTTTCTAGAAAATTTTTTTTGAGGTTTTTAGGAATTTTCCAGATTTTCTAATTTTTTATGAATTTTCTGAATTTTTTTATTTTTTCTGATTTTTCTATTTTTTTTATAATTTTTTTATTTTTACCGCCAGGAATGAACTGGATTGAATTAGTTTGGATTAGTCTAACTAGATCAGATCGGGGCCAAATTTAGCAAGAAATGTGTTTTAAAGAGAGAAGATAGGTTCTTTTAGAAATGATTTTCATTTCTCGTCAGAAATTAAAAAAACCTACTTTTTTTTGTTATGATTTTTTGTCCAGAACCAATTCTGGAACAAAAAGTTGTTCTAGAAATAGAAAAATTGAATTGCGTTACCAAACGGATTTTTGTTTCAAACCTATTCCCGGAAACAGAAAATTAGTTCTTGACGAAAACATAATAGTTATTATGCTCGTCATAAGTAACTCAATGTTCATAAAATGCTTAAATCTAGTCTATATTGAATAATGTAAATATACAAAGATTATATATATAATTAAATTTATAATCATAGCATAGGCTTCGTATGCGCCTACTTAAGTATTTGAATATGACCCATTTATTCAAATATCCAATGACAATTTAGGAGGCACTCTTATAGGTCAATATTACATAACAATCCCTACATTCTCGTGCTTTACCCTCAAGTTTTGCCTTCTCAAGTGATTTTTTTTTTTGGTCCTTTCGCTTAGTGAAACATCGACGCTCCACGGCTACATAATGCTTTTGTCAAGGATCAAACTCAGAATGCCTCCTTGTCCCCCTTCACTGCCGCGAGAGAGAGAGAGAGAGAGAGAACATTGGGCCTCATGAAGGAGCCCAATCAAATGAATGGGCCGTGTGAAGGAGCCCAGAGCAATGAACGGGCCTCCAAGCCCAAGAACAAAGAGCGCGAAGGGCCCAAAGGCCTTAAGACTACGTGGAGGCCGGGAACGAAGCCAACCTCCGTCCAAAATCCGGAATCCGGATCACGTGCGAGCGCGCGCGTGGGTCGCTCCTCCTCGAGTCCGGAACAGGCAAAGCAGAGTGAAAAAAATAAAATAAAAAATAAAAAAATCAAAGGCGACGTGCAGATCTCGACACGTGGACCCACGCGCACGATCGGATGCAAACATATTTATATTCCACTCTTTAATTCTGCCTTTCTCGTCCGCCCTTCCCTCATCTCTCTCAAGCATTTTCGCCAGAAACGCACAGGCCTCCCTCCCTCTCCCTGCGAACCCTAGACCTCCGACCTCCGTCCATGCCCGTCACCTCGGAGCTGCTCCGCCGTTGATTCTCGGATCGGATCGCCGTTCGTTCCGCTCGGTTTTCCCGGGAGGAAGAGGAAGAGAGGAAAGAAGAGGGGCCAGCTCCTTTCCCCCGGCGAATCTCTAAGCGGATCGAGAGACATGGCGGCCCCCTCGATGACGAGCTCCGTGTACCTCCACGTCATCGAAGACGTCATCGCCAAGGTCCGGGAGGAGTTCGTCAACAACGGCGGCCCCGGCGAGGATGTCCTGAACGAGCTCCAAGGGGTAATTTTTTATTCTCCTCTTTACCTCAATTCGTTGGATTGGATTGTCGAGAGGATTCTTTTGGCGTGTGATCTGCGAGGGTGGAGTTTCGATTTCATTTTGAGATTCTGGATGAATTGGATGCTGTATTAGATCTGCCGGGCTTGTGGGTTTAACCTGATTTAGGGCTTCCAGTGTGATTTCTCTCTCGTTTTTTTCTTTTTTTTTTTTTTGTAAAATTTGGGTCTAATTTTTATGCGGAAAGTTGGGTCTCTGTTCTCGATGCGTCCGATCACCGTCGGGGGATTCTTGATTCTTGTTGAATGCGGAATCCAACAGATTTGGGAGACGAAGATGATGCAGGCGGGTGCTATTCTCAGTCTAGTGGACAGGTCGGCCGCCGCCGCTGCGAAGCCTCCACCGGGTGGCGCAGCTGCTCCTGTTCATGATCTCAATGTACCTTACGAGGGGACGGAAGAATACGAAACTCCCACAGCTGACATGCTCTTCCCTCCAGTGAGTTCGGTCCCTTGTCCACTCACCCCATGTCGTCTTGCTCGTTTTTTTTTAAGTGGCTCGGTTCTGAATCTTGTGGGTGCTGCCGTTTGATTGGGATTTCCTTGAGATGTAGACGCCTTTGCAGACTCCCATTCCAACCCCGCTACCTGGGACTGTAGATAGCTCGATGTACAACATTCCGACCGGATCTTCTGATTACCCTACTCCTTCAAATGATGGTGTCGGCAATTCCGGTGGCAATACTGAGATAAAAACTGGGCGACCCAGCTCTTACATGGTATGGTAGTTCTATTCCCCAGGACATTGAAAATCAAAGTAGTTTTTGTTGTATTCTATACCATGCCACATACGATACTTCTCGCTCTTGACTTTCGTATGGTTAGCAATTCAGCTTGGTTCAATGATTTTCCCAGCTGATTAACTAAACCACCAGACCTGACAAGCAACCGTTGTTCTTCAATAATGCAAAGCTGTTACTTTTTTGCTTAAAAAAAGGATAAAGAAATATTGAAAACCTATTCCTGTAAGACTGAATGGTTATATCTTATTTGGTATCTTACTGTTTTGATTTTTAGTATACGTAGTTGAGTAATGGTTAAGTTGATTTCGTCATGCTTGTTTACATAGTATTTTTCAAGAATGCCTCTGTATGATGGCCAATTTTAAGCTCATAACTCTTCTTTTAGATGATTACGGGAGGATAGTAATTTTAGTTGTTATATGTTTTGATGTTTAGATATACAAAGGCTCAAACGTTAAGCCATATTTATATGGACAGTAGAAACCTATCAGAAATGATAACAAATAGAATGTAGGTTTGGTTTCAGAATTTTATGATTGTCTGCTGAAGTCAATGTTCATGCACTCGTTTTGTGCTTAACAGAATTTCTAATCTGTAACACGTGCTCTAGTGTTTATGGAAGGATAGATTTTGTATCACTGAGAATGCCACATCTAGCATACCTGGAGACAAGCCCATTATGAACTATCCCCTTTGCAAACAGCCCTCTTTGTGCAACTGCTATTCAAAACCTTGTCCAGTACAATTTCCATAAGCAGATTGGTTGTTTTTTTTATTTGGCAGCATCCTCCCTCACCTTGGATGAATCAAAGGCCCCCCTTGGGTGTCGATGTTAATGTTGGTGAGTAAAATCTTGGAGCTGCAACGGGTTTCAATCTAATGGTCCTATTGTAATTTCTCTCTTATCCTAATTTATGTAGCTTATATGGAGGCTAGAGAGGATGGAGATAGAGGAACTTCTCGTCAGCCCCATACACAAGTAAGTTTTCGCCTCATATTTGTCTCTAATTTTTTACTTTCACATAGCTTCCTGGATGTCTAGTGAGTGGTTGTCTTGCCTAAAATGATGGTAGTATTATCACTTGAAGTTTGAGCAATGATCTTGATGTTGAAAAATTATAGGATTTCTTCATGTCCTCTGGAAAGAGAAAACGTGAGGATGTTGTTCCGCACTATCAGAATGGTGGATATATACCACAACAGGATGGAGCTGGAGATGCTGTATTTGAGGATTCACAGGTCTAATTTGATTTTCATTGCACATATTGTTAGTATGTGATCTTTAATTCTTGTGAAAATACCTAGGTATACTTATTGTTATTTGGTTTGGCTGATATTTTTGCTCTATATTGCTGATTATTGCCAATTGCTAATGCCAGTTTCTTTATGCTCTCAGTCGATTTAGAGAGAGAGAGAGAGAGAGAGAGAGAGAGTCTTGTGAGTGAAGCAGATTTTGTTTGTGCAATCGATGGAATGAGTTTAGCTGGTTGCTTTTGTAACCAGTTTTTTCAGTGGTTTAAAGCTCTAGCAAAAGATGCAGCGTTTAGATGTTGAGCAAGGAAAGTGACTACTGACATGTGCTCAGTTTCCAAAGGCATTGGAAATCCAGACCGGCTTAGAGAATCACTGGCGCTAGCGCAACATGAACACATTATTTCTGGTCTTGTATGTTGCTATAATGCCATTTTCTCAGGCCTTGATACTTCATAGTCTCCACGAATTACTTTGTGTCACTGAATGAGCCAGATGAATTTGACCTAGGGAGAGTTTTGGGAGTATAAACATGTAGATCTGGTGCTTGAAGTTTGGTTATTGTTTTCTAGTTCAATTGTTGAAGCTCTGTTTTTTATTGTGGGCCAGTGTCTGTACTGTTTACCAGCCACAGGATATGCAATCCTTTTCCTGGTGGATTTAGTTTCAACATCTGTTTTGGAACTTTTGTAATTTGCTTAGTCATACATTTGCTAACCCAGGTGTGGTAAATTTCCAGATCACAGAGAAGACGACTATTCTACCCTCTGCAGACACCGCAAATAGGCAGATGCTGGCACATGTGGGGAGGCCACTGTCAAAGATACCTCAAGTAGATGGGCAAACTCCTGATCCATATGACGAGATGCTTTCTACTCCCAATGTGAGTTCCACTTAAGATATTGGAACATAGAATTGAATGCTTGATCCTCTCCTCTGCTTTTTCTGATAATAGAATTCTGAATTTTTGCATGTTCATGTGTTTCCTTTTTTCACTCTGTGGCCAGAAAGTTCTGTAGTTGCCTTCAGGATCCATGTGATGAGTATATCTTGCTAGTATATATCTAATAGCAGACCTTAGAGAAGTCTTCATAAGGTGCAAGGGTATACCATTATCTGCATTAAAAATCCATGCCCTGTTCATGTGTTTTGTTTTCAATAGCCACATCTGCAGAGTCATTCAATTCGAGATGAGTAATTTTCCTCAAAAAATAAGATAGATGAGGAGCAATCTCACTGGCCGGTTCCCTTCTGATGTGTTTCCTTTTCTTGGCATTGAAGATATACAATTATCAAGGAGTCATGAATGAAGATTACAACATTGCTAGTACACCGGCTCCAAATGGTATTTACGACTTTTGCAAGTTTATGATATTTGAGCCAGTACTTTGATGTCACTGGTGTAGTAGAAAACTCAGATGATCTCCTTGTTTTTCTTCAGAATTACAGGCAAGTACCCCTGCTATTGGAGTTCATAATGATGTTGGAGACGATGAAGATGAAGATGAGCCACCGTTGAATGAAAATGATGATGATGAGGATGATTTAGATGATGTGGACAAGGGGGAGGAGCTAAATACCCAGCACCTAGTTCTAGCTCAATTTGACAAGGTGACGGTTGCTTCAGGATGACAATGATTATCTGCCTTGGAGCTGTCATACTTTGTTTAGGTAGAAACTATGTTTTTAGTTTGTATTTTTGTGTGGATAGGTGACACGGACGAAGAGCAAGTGGAAGTGCACGCTTAAGGATGGCATAATGCATATAAACAATAAGGATATCCTTTTCAACAAGGTCAGGTTCTAGAGTTAATTGATTTCACTTTTTTCATGCTTTATCTGTTCTCTACATTCTTTTTTTTGTTTTAAACATGAACCTCTGGCGGCTTTTTTTATGTTGATTTCTGTCAGGCAACAGGAGAGTTTGACTTCTGATGATGTTCGAGTATTATTAGTTCTGCTGCATAGCAGGAATTTACTTGGAAGAGACAATCGAGATATGTAATTGGTGTTTCGTATTTTTTCCCCTTCTATCAATTAAATATCGTTCGTAGGTGAGAGAGTGAGGGAAGTGAGGTCGAGGCCATCAAGCCTCGGTTGGATGGTTTGGCCTATTGTACATAATGAAAGAGTTTTATTCTATTTTTTTTCCCTTATTGGCCTTTAAATGGACGGTCAAATTCACGACTCTTTTGGGAATTTTTCCATTTCCCTAATGAAGTGCGATCCCAGCATCTTATGTAACCTGTACTTTTGACTTTCCGAGACTTTATGTAATTTGTTCTGATTGCATTTCTTTACCTATGAATCATGATCTTATGTTGATCCTTTGGTAACTTTCTAGAGCACATTGGGTAGCATTATTTTGCAGCTCTCCTTTTCCCATTCTTTCTTTGTTAATAAAAGTCCTTCATGCTTAAAGGGTCGGTTAAGACATCTATTTGTAGTTTTGGTGGCTGGCCTTAGAATTTGGTAAATGTAATATATGATAGCCCATTAACGTACTGTGCTTTAATGGTGTGACTGTTATATATAACTGTCCTGCTATGAACCAGTGTATAAGGTAGGTGTGCGCGCACGGCACGTGTCCATGTGGGCAACTCGGATTGCGGAACCGATAAAAATGAGCCGCCATTTTAGGGAAACCTCATAAATGGCTGCCGGGGATTCAATCTTGCGTGAGACTGCCAATATATTTCCTCAGTTGCCCCTGTTCCATTGGCAACATAACCGCGAAAAGATCGAGTGAACGAATATTATGAATTCAGACGACTAGCAATAAAATGAAATGGGATCCATCTCGTCCACATGATAATGAATCTCACAAAAATATGACTCGAGTGTGTCTTTTTAAGAGAAGTTTGTTTATGGCCTTAGGCTGCATTTGGTCGACGAGTCAGATCATGGACAAATGAACGATGAATATAATCGTCCGGTTAGAACCATTCGATTCGCATAGGTACCACCGTGACCCTGAGCTCACGTCCTTGGCTTCAGGGATTCAGTCTTTCATCAGTACATTGATGGGGGAGTGTTGACGTTCGGTACCTTGCTTTGCATTGATACATTGATGTGGGAGTGTTCCTGTAGAACTTTTTCTCTTGAATGTTGGGATCACAGAGATTCAGTTTTCGTCAGCTTGTGATTGCATAATTGGAGATAAAATGGAGGGGCCCGGTCCTTCTCCAGAGGCACACAAGTCCCATTCAAATACCCGTCTCACGACCTCCATTTATCTAACTCTGATTTTGTTAGAAAGTCTTCCTTTTTTTCAGTGGCCAAGAAGCTCTGCGAGAATGTAACTGGGGATATCGTGTTTCGTCTGCACATGAGAATGGCCTCCAGGAGGTGCCACGTGTTCTCTCATCCAATCCCGATTGTATGGACGTTAGACTCTCATAAAGCTCGTCACTATAGCCCGCAACTTCCCCCCAACACTTTGAACGAGAAAAAAGCCGCGCTCCGAAACAGCAGTTGAAGCTTCTTTACTATAGCCCACATGGCTGCCGCAATTTCAACTGTCGGAACCGTTAATGGGAAGCCGGTACTTCATTTTGCCCTGTTTCCTCTATAGGGTCATTCTTGTTTTGTTCGGTTCTTTTCCGGAACCTGTCGCTCTGTTCCAGTTGCTGATGTTTCTTGGTTTTCTAGCTCATAAGCAAATCAAGTCCGGTAGATTGTGATCCGTTCTTGGATTTTTCATTCTTTAATCATAGTTGATTCTGTAAGTAGTATGATCCCTAGCGGAGCGGATTATACGAAAGAAATACGAATCACTGAGGTACTATATGTTTTCTTTGAGAGATGGTCTTTGCCTTGGAGAGACATTCTAGTTCCAGTGGACTTTATGTTGGCTTGTGTAATGGAGTTCATGTGCTGTGATGCAGTTGAGCTTTAACAACTCGAGCTCGAGCTTCTTGGGCAACGGCCTGAAGAAGGTGAGCTCCAGAATCACAAGCCTGAAGCCTTCATCGCGAAGCTTCAGGATTTGTGCCGAAATTGACGAGGACAAGCAGACCGAGAAGGACAAATGGAGAGGCCTCGCCTACGACACTTCTGACGACCAGCAAGACATTACCAGAGGCAAGGGCATGGTCGATTCTCTGTTCCAGGCTCCTATGGATACCGGAACCCACTATGCCGTCATGAGTTCCTATGAATATATCAGCACCGGTCTTCGCCAGTAAGTAAATGAGGGATTTACATGGTTATTCGATTCACACAATCAGAACAAAGTCAAATAATCAACCAAACTCGATTGTCATACATACTGATTATATGTTCCCCTTGAGTTAGATATAACCTGGATAATAACGTGGATGGATTCTACATCGCTCCTGCTTTCATGGACAAGCTCGTTGTTCACATCACCAAGAACTTCATGACCTTGCCGAACATCAAGGTTAGAAGCCTGAAGTTCCTGTTCTGAGAAAAAAACGTGCACAAATTTGGTCGACTAGTCTGAACTAAATTACTTAAATAATTAATCTGGTTTTCGATCAGATACCCCTGATTTTAGGTATCTGGGGTGGAAAAGGTCAGGGTAAATCCTTCCAGTGCGAGCTCGTCTTCGCCAAAATGGGAATCAAGTGAGCTCTCCATCTGAAATCTAACCAAAAGCCTCCATCCTTGATTAGACATGACTTATGGTACTGTCCGTCTACTCTGACTACTTGATGAAATTTCAGCCCCATCATGATGAGTGCTGGAGAGCTGGAAAGTGGAAATGCAGGAGAACCAGCAAAACTCATCCGGCAAAGATACCGTGAAGGGGCCGACATCATCAAGAAAGGGAAGATGTGCTGCCTCTTTATCAATGATCTTGATGCAGGTGCGGGTAGGTTTGGTGGTACCACGCAGTACACGGTGAACAACCAAATGGTGAATGCTACACTCATGAATATTGCTGATAACCCGACCAATGTCCAGCTCCCTGGTATGTACAACAAGGAGGAGAATCCTCGTGTCCCTATCATTGTCACGGGTAACGACTTCTCCACGTTGTATGCCCCCCTCATTCGTGACGGTCGTATGGAGAAATTCTACTGGGCTCCCACTCGTGAGGACCGAATTGGTGTTTGCACCGGTATCTTCAGGACTGACAATGTCTCTGATGAAGCCATCGTGAAGCTTGTTGACAGTTTCCCTGGTCAATCCATTGGTAAGCATGGTGTAGATCTCTACATACTCTGCTCATATTGCAAATTCAGTACTAATGTGAAGAAGAAATATTGAGTAAACTATCACGTTCAAAGGCAATTATGAACTTTTTGCTAAGTATTCTTTATGTAGGAAAGGATGACATATATCAATTACTCCACAATTAAGATCACACCCAAATCCCAAAATCAATTCAAAAGAGCATAACAAAGTTGCGGGAGCATTGAAAATTACTGGGTCCTGTTAGAGAAAAAATGGTGATGCAGATGGGGAAATCTTATAAATATTTTCTGAAGTGCCATCGCGTTGAATTGTAGTCATCACAAACTCCAATCTTCTTTGCAGACTTTTTTGGTGCTGTGAGAGCAAGAGTCTATGACGATGAGGTTAGGAAGTGGGTATCAGGCGTGGGAGTCGACGGCGTCGGGAAGAAGCTCGTAAACTCAAAGGAGGGCCCCCCAACTTTTGATCAGCCCAAAATGACTCTCGAGAAGCTGCTTGAGTATGGCAATATGCTGGTGCAGGAACAAGAAAATGTGAAGAGAGTCCAATTGGCCGATAAGTACTTGGCCGAGGCAGCTCTGGGAGATGCCAATGAAGATGCTATGAAGCAGGGAACTTTCTATGGTTAGAACCCCGGTATCTCTGAGGTTGTTTTTAATGGTTAGTTGCACTCTCTTTACTTCGGTTACAAGTTTTTGTTTAAGCGTCCTACGGAAAACAATAACGCAGGCCAAGCAGCCCAACAAGTCAATCTTCCTGTTCCTGAAGGTTGCACTGACCCAGCTGCGACAAACTTTGATCCAACAGCCAGGAGTGACAATGGTAGCTGCCAGTATTAGAATCCTCTGTTAGCGAAGGTTGGGATGTCCTAAAAACGATATCCATAAGTTCACTTCCTGTTTATATTACGAGATTTTCAATGTGACAGTCTTCCTGTTTGTGTTACTGGTTTTTTTATATGACATATGCTTCTCATTTACTCTTGAGGATGATTTTGCTTTTCCATATCTATTATCTTTTAAAGCATTGCACTCGCACTTATTGGGGATGAAGTATACGTTAATTTAATAGTCACTTCAATTCTTAACGGAATCGCGATAGACTATGCTAGGTTACATTTCCATAATTTCTCAGACGAAACCACCTGAAGAAGTTTGCATTTATCCTTGGAAAGGGATGAGAGTGAAAGCGTAGCCACAGCTAAGACCACACATTTATGAGGTCCTGCCATCTTCTCTATATCTCAATTTTGTCCTCAGTAGTCATATTACCATTTTCAGCAAGTTGAAAAGAAGTAGTTTTTGGGGACAAAAGGTATAATGGACTCCTTCACCTCGTCACTTCTTGACATACCCCTAAAAAGAGATTTGTGCTTCTGGGGACCAACGAAGGTAAACATTAATTTCTCCTTACTTAAATGAGGGGGAAAAGATAGCTACTCACATGTTCTGACTGTTGACACCTCCTGCGATAAGGTTTCCATGTCCCAGAAAAGAAAATTCAGCATATATCCTGCTTCAGAGCTAAAGCCAACTAGAACCCACTTTCTTCTGAACTCTTCTATCACACATGAGCGCCCGTACTTCTGCAGCATCAATCCATTCGCATCCTGTTAGCAAAACATTGGATAGCAGAACATAAGTGGCAGGATCATCAGGGTACAGCTCCAAAAGCTTCTTTGCGGATCATAGAGCAATTTCCTTGTTTCCATGAATTCTGCAAGAGCTCAGTAGAGCTTTGTAGACCGAGGGACCTGGCTTCACTGGCATGCAATAAATGAATAACTCTGCTTCTTCGAGATGTCCAGCTCAACCCAAAAGATTGACAACAGGAGCATAATGCTCCAACTTTGGTGGCTCGAGCGAATCACTGCTCCTCATTACAGAAAAGTATTCAAGTCCCTCCTCAACCAAACCAACATGACTGCAAGCTGTCAGCACAGCTAGGAAGATGGTACTATCCGGTTTAATATCAGTTCTCCTCATTTGCTAAAATAACTCAACAGCTTCCCTGCCAAAGCCATGGTGTGCATAGCCAGATAACAATGCGTTCCAAGATATAACATCACGCTCCTCCATTGATGAGAAAACCTTTTTTGCATCACCATGAAGGCCACATCTAGCATACAAAAGGACAAGTCCATTCTGAACGTACATGTGAGAAGCATGCCCGGATTTAAAAATTAGAGCATGGATTTGCTTCCCCTCTTCAAGAGCAGAGAAAGAACCTACAGCTTTTAGGGTGCTTGCAAATGTGAAAAACTCTGTACAAATTCCGGCCTTTCTCATTTTGCAAAAACAGTTCACAGCTTCTTTCCCATCGTCAAGATTAGCTTATCCAGCGATCACTGCATTCCATGAGATTTGATCCCATAGTCTTATACCCAAACAAACCTTGTGAAAGTCCTCCAAGCTACTACTGCACTCAGAATAGACAGTCACTAGTGAGACTGCTATATGCATGTTGGACTCCAAACCTTCTACAATCACCCTACAGTGAACTTGCTTGCACCAATTCAAATGATCCGGATTAGAAAACGAGCAGAGTATACTATTATAAGTGACTTAGTTTGGTCTGAGATCTTGACTCATCATATCTCTTAGTAATGCCATTGCCGCACTTGGCTGTTCACTCTGCGCATACCTGATAATCATCGTCCTCCAGGTAGTATCGTTTCTGCACACCATCTGGTTAAAAACCCTCCTCGAATCTTCCAAATTTGTGCATTTGGTGTACATGTCAATCAGGCCAGTCCCAAAGACAACATTACGCCCAAACCCTGCTTTTAAACCCAAAGCATGCATCTGTCTCCCAAAATCTCCGTCTTTGAGTTGAGCACAAGCCACCAAAACAGTGGAGCCACTCGGTGGCGTAGGAGCAATTCCCACTTGGTGCATTTTCAGAAACAAGTCCCCGGCAATCAGCGGCCAACCCACGTGAAGATAACCGGAGATCAAGGAGTCCCAAGTGACCGCACTCCTCTCGCCCAGCTCGTCAAACAGGTCATGGGCGTGCGAGATTCTGCCTCATTTACCTTACATATCGACGAGAGCACCCAACAGATAGACGTTCGAAGTGAGCCCCATTTTGACGACGACGGAATGGAGCTGAGCCCCCCGCGTCAAGAGAGACCCATTTGGCGCAACAAGATCTGAGCTTGCCGAGCACGCGAGGCGCTCGCAAAAATGCATGCCCGCCGTTCCGAGATGCTTCCCCAGTCGAGCTGCTCTGACGGAGTGCCATCGAAGCGAAGCGGGTGGCGGCTGTTGAATGAGGATTCATTCTCGTCTTCTGCGCAGTGTCGACCGAAAGGTCCTTGTTACGGCGGAGGGAGAAGAAGATGGGTGGCCTCTAGCTGCCGTCGGCTTCAGGAAACGAACAGCGAAATCCGGTCCCATTCCATGGCCATCTCTTGCCTCTTGAATTCCTGCCGCTTCGCTATTCCACTGGGACTGGAGCTCGAAAATCTCCATGTAAAATCTATTTCAAAAGATCTTATGTGGCGCATGAAGTTGATCGATGGAGTTTAAGCTAAAGGTCGTGGCCCTCACCTGTAGCGCGCAAACGCAACGGTTCATCGTGCTCGGTGCATTCGTTCGATCTTACAGAAGGCGATTGTCAGTCTCACGACCGTGGAATCACATACATCTCGGGTATTTATTAGTCAGTAGCAATTTCATTGCACGTGTCAAAATTTCAGGGCACTAGTCTTGCATGCAACCCCATGTGGTATCCAAGAACACAGTCAACATCTCCTACTCTTTATACCGTGGGATTAACGAAAGAAACCTTCGGCACCTTTAAGTTACGGAAAAGAGCCGCGGCATCACATAAAAAGGCTGCTTTTTTATTGTATTCCGAAGGCAAATGTATGCAACTGCGGCTGAATGTCTTCAGGCAAATTACGGGGCATGCAAACGGCACAAGCAGACACGACCGGTCCACCAGGGCCTAATAAGGAAAGACTGACGCAAGTTTGATATAAATTGAACTTTTCAGACAATGTCACGCCCATTATCATGATGGAAAACAAATGCATGGTTACTTGGAAATTATAAATGCAACCACCACGACATGGAAGTGAAGACAGCAAATACAATGATAACAGTTTTCCAGGTCACATTACTCAGATAACTGCCTAGAAACCGTACTTATAAGAATGTTCGAACTTGAAAAAAAAAAACCACCTTTTCTTCGATCAATTAGATTTGAGCTCCAAAATTTCTACAGAGCCGTACCCATTATTCAATGATCTTGCAGGACTTGCTCTTAATCTCCCAGTCCTCTCTTTGCCTTCATCGCTGACCTTTTGTCAATTTCAAGAGTATTGTAGCCACATGTATCACGACATATCATATCTATACAAACACAACATGAGTAACGGAATAAAATATGCGGCACACAATTATCATGAATCGATTACAGGCCTAATTCCTTTTTCAACTGAGCTAGAGTAGCTTCTATGTCATCAATATTTTCCTCGATGCTGCTTCCGTTGCTAGCTTCATTTTCACTAGCATTATGCGTACCGTCCGTCCCGTAACTTTTTCGTGACCCATCATCATACTGATTTGCTTCCACCTCTGAATCAGTTATGTTTAGCTCCTTCTCTAGAAACTCCACAAATTCTTCACCAATTTCCTTCGAGCAACAAAATTCAAAGCATAAGGTCCTAGCCTCAAATCATGTCTCTCAAACCCCAAGGATAGGAGACATTAGATTGAATGATTCTGTATTTCTCTTACTTGTTGCCATAAAAACAGGCTCTGAAAAGAATAGTACAGAAGAAATTTTTTTTTTTTCCAAATGTAGCAACATTTTAAAAGCAACTCTCACCGCCAATTCCTCCCACAAGCTCTTCGGCTTTCCTTGTGAAGACGCACTTGCATCCCAGTTACTAAATTCTTCTTGTAGATCTCTGAAGAAATCCTCTGCTATGCGAAACAAGATGGTAAAAATCGAAGCAAATTTTCTAAATACAGGAAATGATATAGGCTGTTAGATTAAAAAGTAACAGGTAAGCCAAGAACTAGACGGCACTTGCAATGTCTCATAGAGAGAACTATCTACCTATTGTTATCTGAACATCCCTGAAAAAGTTACCTGCAGCACAAACGGGTTAAACATAAGAACATACAAAATCCCCTAAACTAACATACACTTGGAACCACATCAGAAAAGAAGCTTTGCTCTAGACAATCACATGCCAAGGTCAATCTAAAGTTGACGGAACAAAAGAAGAGCTAGAACCAAGCTCAAGAACAAGTGAGGTGTACTCCAAAAGTATTTCTTCAATAGAAATTCGCAAGGGCCATACCCAATTTACATTATACTGTGTTGCATATCCATGTGTCCTCTGCTTTCTACTGCACTATATCCAGACATTAACCGAGAAATTAAATTACTAATGACGGTCAGGAAATAACCTACTATTTCATCTATTGAAAATATTGCCTTTCCACAACAGACCGGATTTTAGGATGTCATTTTGGTCAAAACATGCTAAACCCACCTAAGCCATGAAAGGGTTGCTGTATAATGCACAAAGTAATGACCGCAGCTTATTATTGCTTTTACCAAGTCCATAGAATTCTTCATCTAGGGTGCTGCTATCCTCAGTGGAGTACGAAAACCCAGATGCACGATTTCCAGTGTTGTATCTCCTCTTGGAATCCGAATCATGAGAATTAAGGAGAGTATTGTATGCATGTTTAATCCTCATGAACTTCTCCTGTGCATTTGCCTGAAATATGAAACACTTTGACATGTAAGATAATTAAATTTTAGCGAACAGCAATTTGAGAAAGCAAACTACATCACATTGCAAACAACCACTTTTGTTGAATTAATCGTGAATTTCTTTTAGAAGGAAATGAATCATAAGTCTTTCATTATTAAAAACCAGATTCATCAGGGACAAATGCAGTGCTACAAAATGATGTACCCACAAACTACAGACTAAGTTTCTCCAATTTTATTGACCATTACTTGAGTGGGCTTCTTCGTCTGTTTTTCTTGACAGAGGCTGCTATTGCAACAAAGATCTTGTAAGGATATAGCTAGGAAAGCTATGCAGCTAGGAATATTCTGCAGATAAAAAAAACAAGCTCTAAGCCTTTTTACTTACTTAAAGGACTCAAATGAGCAAATGTCCATTGGAGATGAGGAATAACCCATTTGTAATTGTGTACAATGGTTAAAATCACTACATTCTCAGCGTGTATTGCTGATGAAATCAATGCCTGGTGACAGGAAACAAGATAAGCACAGATGAACTAAAAGATCCTACTCAAAGTCCTTATGTCAACCTATTTTCTAAAGGGTTCTCTAGGAAATGCATCTGCATTTCCCAAGACGTTTTTGAAAACCCATACCAAGAGCAAATTGAACTACCCCTGCCCTGGCAACAATAATGATTCAAATGTCTCTTTCTTCATCGTGCATGGTGGAAAATGGCATTACCAAGGGATATTAAGCATAGATTAACAGTTGACAAGTACTGAAACAAAACTATTCCTCGAAGGATGATAAATGCATCTATCCACAGCCACTAAACTTGCATTCTGTAAGTATGATCGCCTAAAGAAGAGGCAAACTGTGTGAACAGATCAATCACTGACAACAAGACAATTCCCACACTTCCACTCAACCAGTCGACAATTTCACCACAGCATCAAAGACAGGTCCTTGCCATTTTTCAAATGCCCATACAAGAAAGGCGTTAAACAGATGCAAGATGATGTGAATAGTCCCAATCCCTAATATTCAGGGAGCCTATGTAACTACTCTATATAGCTCGTTTGATAGAACTGAAAGATGAGTGCTGAAAATTTAAACGCTAAACGGTAAGTGCTTAAGTTTTAAAGTACTGAAAACAAAAATTAAAAGTTCCATAACACATGAAAACTAAATTTTAACTTTCTTCTTGGTGTCTTACCAAACTTGCAATAGCAAGTGTCATTGAACTGTTTGACAATATAATTGGTAAGATCTTACTTTCCATTGTGTATTTTATCAATTAACCAATTAAGTGCATTATCTCACTTACACATTAAGTGACTTTTTACTTAAATCAACTAATAAAATAGTGTGTAGTTAGTGGTTATCAAACACACTAACTGACATAAAGTGCTAATGGAGTGTTATTTTCAGCACTTAATGTGGTTAAACACACCTGTCTCTGTGTAGAAATTGGAACGATATTTGGTTGAAGATATTCGTCTTGATGTGAAAATGTTGCGCTAACAAGTCTGAGAACACACTAAATGCAACAATGCACAGGGAGAATCTCCATATTCCTCTGTCACTTGTCTAGAGTCAGAGTGTGAAGTTCTCCAGAACAAGTAGTCAGGGTCCATGAGATTTAAATGACTTTATACACTGGAACAAACTTGTCAGGATCTATGAGCCCTACCGGCTTTTGTTATTAAAATCAGAACACTCCGTTGACACCTTCACCATTGAAGCACATAAACAGTTTACAGAATCCAAACATTTGTTCAGGCTGAATTCCAAAAGTTGGATAACTTTGACCAGTCCATGCTTACTATTAAACTAGTTCGTAGAGATGAAAGATCAATGAGACCAGAAGGTCGGAATAAGGCAGGCTTTAGTGCTACACCTGACTTAAAGATGCGATCCTAAAAGGTCACGTGAAGGAGAAAATCCATCATTCTGTGATCTGTTTGTGCGTTACATTAGGAGCATCAATGCAGACTAACTTCCAGCTTTAGATCAACAGAAAGATAACCCATAATTCAAATAGATTCCACCAAACACTACTTCTCCGCCAAACTGCTGAATGAAAAAGGCACCCCAAGCTACATAGTGCTGTAATCTTAATTTCTTCTAGCCATCTATCAGCAACAGAAAGATGAGCACTTGTCTGCAAGAGCGATAGCAAGTCTCATGCCAGACTGCCAGTGGGCCATATTCCACGCCGAGTAAGTCCAGCATGTAGCCTATCTGGCACAGCTTTCCAGTTTTTGCTGTGAAAAGGGACTATGCAAGTTTACTTACAAGGTATTGAGCAAAAGACCAACCAGCTGTAGGGCCAACACAGCTGCCCACCCAGCTTCAAGGTATTGCAACTCTAAAAAAAAGGGACCAAAGACACGGAACAACACGAGTAACTGCAACAGCTACAGTAAAACCATTAACCACACCCAGTGAAATTTTTAATATGTCAATGAACCAGCACCGTATATCTACAATTAAACCAGAGGGACAAGCAGCAGCATAGCTAATTTGAACCCACAAGCATCGACACGGTTCATCCCGAGCTAAACACACCAAAACGCGTGGAAAAATCAAGCCCGTCATCGAGACACCGCTCATACCTCCTTGTTGACATCAGGGTGATACTTCAAAGCGAGCTTCCGATAAGCCCTCTTGATTTCATCGGGAGTCGCGGAAGGAGAAACCTCCAGAACTTCGTACGGAGACTCTCTTCGGCTCGCCCTCAAGAGGGTGCTGCGCGCATTCGCCCGCCGACCCTTCTTCCGGCTCGGCTCCCCCGGCCAAACAAACGACTGCGGAGCGGACACGAGAGGGCCGAGGGCACGCCCACGGCCGTGCCCGTGGCGAAAGAATCGATCCCGATGGGGATGAGAAGAAGGGCAAGGAAGAAAGTCGGCCGTGGAAGCGAGGTGCGAGCAGCGACAGGCTCGGGGTTTCGGAGGCGAAACTAATCCATGATGCATGTTCGTCAAAGCCAGCGGGTGCGTGTGCGTGCTGGTGTGCGTGTGCATCTCATGCCATGGAGAACTGCGGAGAAGAAAAAAAAAATGGAATCTTTGTTCTCGAGACGTGTCGGCCCGACTGCCGAGTACGAATCAGACTCTTGTAAGAAAACCGATCCAATCTGCACAATCAAACCACCTTAGATTCTTAGGTGGAGAGACCAACAACGTCAGCCGTTGGATTGCACAGAAAAATAACACAAATAATTCTCGAATTTTGATGCGATGTATAATATAATCTCTGAATTTTTAATTTATTCATTATAGTCGCTAAATTTTGACCTAATATATAATGTAGGCCTTAAACTTTTAGTTTATCCAATGTGATTCATGAAAATTCAAGGTCAAAGACTCTACCGAACATTTTCGTATAATTCAATTACTACATTTAATATCTATCGAAACTCCATGAATCACATTGGACAAAATAAAAATTCAGAAAATATATTGAATATTAGCCTAAAGCTTAAGGACCACATTGAATAAATTAAAAATTTATGAACTACATTGCATGTTAAGCCAAAATGCAATGATCAATTGTATCATTATCCCTTCATGTAAAATACATATGATCGAATAACATGTAAAATACGGTTAGCTTTTCATAGCATTAGGTTTTTCTCTATCCACATTACCAATGAAATTTCTCTCACCATTATCTTGATCAGTTTGTTATAAACATACAAATCTTCGATATTTTATGGATCGAGGTACTCAAAAAGGTTATCCTACCAGACCAGATAAAATACCACGTAGATTGTAAATAAATTTACTATACCCTAGAGATTAAAAAAAAAAAAAACCTTCAAAACACATACCCTTTCTCCTCTAGTAACTTGTGCACCGGCTATTTTGCCTTGCCACATCGACATCGCGACTGCCTCTCTCTATCATGTCCTTGCACTCCATCGTCATGACTTGTTATTCGACAAAATCACTTCCCTCTTTTTCCCTTAGGACACTCCATGAACCTAGAAAGGGAGTAGCCCGCGCAACTGCCATCTCCACTGTGATTACAATTATTACTGAAAAAAGCGAACCGGCCTCAAGCCACCTCAAAATTTGGGGTCACGACTTCCCCATGGCTTAACCTAGCAACATTCGAAGAGAGAGAGAGAGACGGTAATGAAGGAACTCATTTGAGCAACCACGGCTTAAGAGTGTGCAGCAGCACAACAACAACGCGTAAACGGGGAGAGAGAGAGAGTGACGTATGGCTAGGTCCGAAATGAACTGGATTTAACAACTAAGAGGGAGGTGAATTAGCTGTTATAGGATTTTTCGAAGCTATTTCATGCTCAAGTGCAAAACACCGTGGAGGAGATGAAACGGTGTTTGTAAACGAAGTATGCGATGAAAATAAAATATCTTCCATCAACAAAAATATAAAACGGAATACGGGACAGCGCGAAGCAAATTTATACCGATTCGACCTTTTCACTCAGCCTACGCCGATTCGCCCAAACTCTCACGGTATAAGAAACAAGGTCGGACCGGTTCGGAGGGATATTGAACCGGATGATGAAGGTACATGGGAACCGAACCGCCGCCCTTCTCCGATTAGAGCAAAGCCAGTCTCCGACCGGTTCGGAGTGGTAGCTGTTTTGATGTCTCTCTTCACCAGGTGCCTCGTACGGAACCAGAACCCGCGTGGAGCTCCGTCGATCAAATGTTCGTACCACTCTTCTTTCGATGCCTGCGCCGAGCTGATCGACGCTTGTGCTCGTAACCGAGCACTTGGCTCGGGAAAAGCGCTTCACGCCCATCTGATCGTTACGGGTCTCTGCACTTCCGCCCACATTGCCTCCAAAGTCATCGGCTTCTACACCGACTGTGGAAGCACGGTTGATGCACGACGTGTGTTCGATGAAATTCCTGAAACGGATGTCCGCCGCTGGACCGTCCTCCTCGGTGCCTTTGCTAGGCGCGGGTACCATCGGGAGGCTTTCGATGTGTTCCTCGAGATGAGGAGGCAGGGGATGGAGCCCAACGAGTTTGTGTTGCCCAGCATCCTCAAAGTCTGTGGGCAGCTTTCGGATAGACGAGCCGGAGAGAATGTGCACGCTTTGGTTCTGAAACTGTCGGTCGAGGACGATCTGTTCATCAACTCCGCGCTGATTGATATGTACTCTAAATGTGGGCAAGTTGAAAAGGCTCGCACGGTATTTGATATGATGGTAGAGAAAGATTTGGTCACATCCAATGCTATGGTTTCAGGTTATGCTCAAAATGGCTTTGCTAAAGAGGCAATTGGATTAGCGGAGGACATGAACTCTTGGGGTCTGAAGCCAGATATTATAACCTGGAATACATTGATTAATGGGTTTTCACAGAAGGGCGATCCTCTGGCTGTTCGAGACCTGCTCAAGTCAATGAGCTTTGCTGGTATTGAGCCGGATGTGGTGTCTTGGACTTCTATTATATCTGGACTCGTACAGAGTTCCCGACATGAAGATGCTTTTAAGACATTAAAGGAGATGATGGCTTGCAGGGTTTACCCCAATTCGGCCACCATTAGTAGTCTCTTGCCTGCTTGTGCTACATCTGCCAATGTGAGGCTTGGGAAGGAAATGCATGGTTATGCAGTTGTGCTTGGAGTCGAGAACGATATCTTTGTGAGAAGCGCTCTTCTTGACATGTATGCGAAATGTGGTCTTATAACGGAAGCTAAGTTGTTATTCTATAATATGGCTGAAAAGAATGCAGTCTCTTGGAATTCCATGATCTTTGGGTTGGCTAGCCACGGTTATTGTAGCGAAGCAATTGAAACTTTCGCTCAGATGGAGAAGGAAGATAGTAAGAGGGTCGATCACCTGACCTTCACGGCAGCTCTCACTGCTTGTAGTCATGGAGGTATGATTGAACTTGGACAGAGTTTGTTCCACAAGATGCAGGAAGCTTACAAGATAGCACCAAGGCTTGAGCATTATGCTTGCATGGTGGATCTTCTTGGTCGAGGTGGAAAACTATCGGAAGCTTATGACTTTATTGAGGCAATGCCTGTGGAACCTGATTTGTTTGTCTGGGGAGCCCTACTAGGGGCATGTAGGAACCACGGGAACTTGGAACTCGCAGAAATAGCGGCTCAGCATCTTTCAAGCCTGGAGCCTGGAAATGCCGGGAATAGTATGTTGCTGTCTGAATTATATGCCAATGCCAGTAATGATTGGAATACAAGGTTAAGAATGAAAAGAAGAAAACTTATTAAGTTTCTTGGTTCTAGTTGGATAGAGTCTGTCTGATGCTCAGACACAGCATGAAGCGAATGCTACTATGTTATCTCCATCCTGAGAATGAAAAAGTTTACTCTTGCACATTAAAACAGGTGCAATTACAATCAGTTACAACTACATTGTTACAACTCAGTACGGGACTGCTGTGGAAGATCGGATGACGAGCAGAGATAATTGGTGATTCCATCGGATGGTTCAGATCAAGTGCAACCATTTGAAAGGGGAGATAGGGAAACTGAGAACTTGCCAAGAAAAAAGATAGATCTATTGCGGTGAGAGCCATATTTGTTGCATATATCTCAAAATCCTAGTTGACACTATCGACTGGTGACTAGATTTGACATGCCCCACGGGGTTTGTGAAGGAAGGATTGGCATTGAGCCATGTCTTGTGGTTTGATAGGAGTGTCAACGTGGAACCTGTTTGATTAGCCAAGCAGCATACTTGTTTCTCATCGTCTGAGAAGTTAAAACACATCTTATTGCAATTGTTATGAAAATTGCAACAAATGGGCCAAATAAGAGAAATAAGTTTGTGTCCAATTCTCCAAATCCTATTTTAAGCCCATGAAGATACACCCCAGCGCCCTTTCCTCAGCCAAATTTATCATTTTTTTTCTGCAGCTGGTGTTAATTTAAAGAAGAGGAAAAGAAGTAAGCAGAGAGGGAACGAGAAAAGAAAGAAATCAAGAGAGAGAGGAAGGGTTTTGGTTCGGCAAGCCACGGGCAACTTGACATGCAGAATCAATGTCGTTTTGAAGCGCTCGGTAAGAATTCGAATTCTTGATTTCTTTAATTGAAGATAATTTCTTAGTACAGATGTAATTTACAATCGTGTTGTATTTTGAGTTGCTAGGTTGGTTCTCGAGGTTGGTGAATTGAGAAATCATGTTATTAAGAAATTGCAGGGTGTCGTGAGCGTGTAAAATTCTATAGAAATTGATTTGTGTGTACAGTTTGGTCCGAGTGAAATTTTGGAGTTTATTGCGCATTGTTCGTACCAAATTTGAAGTATTGTGTTTGGCGCCAATTTTGACCCGCTTCCGGCCATCTTTTAGTGTGTCAAGTTAATTTACCAATGACTCTGGACCCTCTTGAAACGAGCATAGGTAAAGTTCAAGAAAACGGTTTTAAATTCGGCGCATGAGCTATTGCAGTACAGCGGACAATGCTTTGGGTGAGCTTTCTGTTGGTTGTCAAAGTGGCTTTGTCACCAAATAAGCTTAGTTTTGTCAAATCTTAGTTAAGGTCGTTATTTCCTTGATTTTGATATACATTTGTCACGTAATTGATAAGATGTAGAGTTATTTCACTCGAGCTACTTCAAATTTTCAGGAGAGTGGTGCTTATGTTTTAAAGGAATTGTGA
Source organism: Syzygium aromaticum (assembly GCA_024500025.1). Taxonomy (NCBI): domain Eukaryota; kingdom Viridiplantae; phylum Streptophyta; class Magnoliopsida; order Myrtales; family Myrtaceae; genus Syzygium; species Syzygium aromaticum. The sequence goes on from CM044894.1 coordinate 19,292,794, forward strand.
CTTCATGTCTTCAAAATGATAGGAAAGGAGGCATCACACAATATGATTTACATTAAAAAGAGAAAAAGGTTTGTGGTACTTAGAGTACATTTTGTCGCATCAAGCTAGATCATACCCTTTTGGTTATTTGAACTGGCATAGTAAAGCATTTCTTGAAATTAGTTGATTATTTCTAAAATGGTCGGAGAAATGCTATCTAAAATGTATGTTGCTTGATAAATTGAACTGGGAAAGGTTATAGGTTTTGGTTTGTGTTCCGATTTATAAAATAGATTTTGGATGGGTTTTGTGAGTTGTTGGAAAATGAGTTGGTGGTTTTATGCCCTTATTTAAGTGCTAAACCCATTTGAGAGGTTATGTATGCATAATGTCACCGGACGCCCTATTCAGGCCAAGACACCGACTGATATAGGTGGAGACTTACGCCAAGGGAGGAATGGTCGTTGTCATGGGACGTTAAACGTGAACATAGTTTGATAGTAAGCACTATCTATATTGATTGATGGACTGAATCACTGATGTTTGCATTAGTATTGTTGATCAAATAGATATATTTGAAGTGATATAACTCATCTTTAATCTTGCACGTATATTATATACTAGATTTGGATAAATGTGTTTGGATACCATTTGTAAATATATAAAATAAATGCTCAATTTGCTTAGAAGAGATTTATACTACTCATCAAGCTGTGATTTTTGCTCATACCATTTCTATCAACTCTGTTCAAATTTTACAGCTACGGCAAATCAGACGAGGACATTTTTGAGAGTTGGATTTTGGTATAAGTTAAGGTAATTTGTTAGTCATTGGAGATGTATATATTCTGTTTTGTGGACTTTAAAACTCCAACCAGCTTGCTGTTATGTAAATTTTGTGGATGTATATAATGTTGATTATGTCTGTGAGGCTGCGTCCTTCGGATAGGAGAACGAGAACGGACAAGTCATTTCCCCTGTACTTGGAGAGTTGGGGATGTGACGAATGATCAGCCTTAATTATTCCATCGATTAATCAACAATATGGCAAGATCAAAGCTGACGTCTGATACCGAAGATTTGAAGAAATGTTAAATTAGAAGCATGTCTCTAAAACTATAGCTAGAGTCAAACAACTGAACAATTGTCCCATTTTCACCCTTCTTCAGCTACAGCATTTTATTCTTCCCATCTCTTTGACCTGCTTCACAGTAAGAGTTCCAGCAGGATGCTCCTGAAACAATAATCACCAGTGAGAATGCTTGCATGACAATAATGCTGGAAAGGAGGTTAAATAATCTAAGAGAAGCTCTTCCACTGGATAGAAGTCTGAACGGCTTTGAATAGGTGAATCTGCCTCGATATTCAGCTTACAGCTCCTCCTACTCCACTCTTTTTGTGCTTGCGCAGGGAAATGTCCTCTGAAGCAAAATGACAAAAATCAGTGTTTGTTAGTGTATGTATAGCGATAAAGCAACATATGTAGAAGTTCTCCAGCCACCCGGTTCAGGTCCAGTGCCTCTAGCATTTACACTAGATGCGATATTCTCGATAAAACCCTGTCACCAAAAGGTAAGATACGTGTCTATTGAAGTTGTAGGCTACCTTTGTTATCCTTAAGATACTTGTTCTTTTTTTTGGGGGGTCAAAAATTAAGGTGCTTGTTGAAAAGATGTGGAACCAACTCATCCCACAATTAAGCTAAGGTTGGAGTGGAATCTTTATGCGAGATTGAGGGGCGTGGGACCATACAGCTTCTTCCTTTTCTCCCAGAAGTAGAGTCAACTAGTGAAGACACTTAAGTAAGTTCGACCTATAGTATCGTTTTCGGGAAACAGTCAAGCTGAGGATAAGGTCAAACAAGATAAGAGCATCAGGTACAATAAATGCTGACATTTTTGTGAACACGATGGCAGCTTCCTCTTTCCAAGAAGCACCTTGATGAACAGTCTAAACTAGGAAATCAATTCAAGCAGGATTATTGCAAGTTGACGAGACCAGCAGTATCCATTAAGGTTCATAGCACAGCAAACTTCGCTTTCCACCACCTTGCGCAGATATATTGACTACGGGTCTGTAGCACAAATAGAAGAACTTCTATAATCCTTTTGGCCAGAAGAAAGACTATCTTGGTAAACAAATTGATTTTTCGAGAAGGATTGAAGCAAGTACCAAAATTTTCATAATCAAATAAGCCCACGAGATTTCAGATGCGGAGGCATCGTCTACCAACCCAAAATGCCAAACAGAGTAGAATGATGGAAGTTCATCGCAATTCAATTCTCTGCTCAACTTTTAACAAGCGATCAAGCAAAAGCCACGATGCCACTTCATCCTTGATGTCTTATCTGTATCCGCGGGTCCTCCATCACTGGTACCACGTGAATTAGAGGCTTTTAAACAGGCCTCTGTGACCCGGCTTCCTCTTTCTCTAGTACCAAAGGGAGACAACTTTTCCCAACATGCCGAAGATATTTCTTGACTCATTTCTAACCCACAAATGTTCACGCCACTCCAAAGGGCAATCACAATTGTATATAAACAGTGACGAACGGAGGCAACCCTGAACGCGTATGAGTTACATTAAGCAATGGCAGAAACAATTAATACTTGTTAATGGAAAAGAATCGCAAGTTCCACTTCTTCGTAAAGAAAGCACTACAATCACCCCAGCAAAAACAGAGCTCGTACATGGGCCACGATCATAAGCTATGGCAAAATCTGATGGTACAGTGAATAACTGATGAAAGCAAGCAGCTCATCTCAAACCACCAATGCCATGTAATTCAGGAATACAATCACTTATCATTAGGACCAGAGCTTGGATATGATACAGCCGATCCACATCTATTTCCCGACCAGTCCACCTGCGGTAACATGTACGGATTCGACTGAAACCCCTGCGGATTAGCCATTTGCATCCCCATATGCCCATATACAGGCATCGGCATATGAGGCGGCACGACATATGGCATCGGCATGGGTATCGGCACCGCCGCGTGCCCGTTCCCATGCCCACCTCCACCGCCGGTGGTCTCGTGCAAGCTCTGCGGCACCGGGGTCGACGCGAAAAGCGGATCCGATGAGGATGGGCCCTCGGTGGACAGCCCCTGCATCCTCTTCAAATAAAGCCTGTACTTCTGCAAGTGACTGGCGACGTTCTCGCGGGTCAATCCCTCCACGTTCATCAGCTGCATTATTGTCTTCGGCACGGCGTTCTTAATCCCTAGGTGCGCCACCACCTCCACGAACCGCTTGTGCAATTGAGGCGTCCACACCAATCGCGGCCTCTTCATCGCCTTCGCCGACGGATCCTCCACCGAATTGTCCGTCCTCATAGCCGAATCCGCCTCCTCGGCGGAGTCGATCTTCCTCATCTTCCTCAAATCGGAGCCGTCCCCGTCCCCGTCCCCGTCCGCCTCATCGGCGACCGCCGCGTCCCGATCCTCCGCGAACGACTTGAACTCGTTGTTCGACGAGAACCCCTGGGACAGCGACCGGTGGCCGCGCAGGCCCGCCAGCGTGCTCTCCGACGCGCGTTTGACGTCGAGCAGGGTCCTGGACGGCTCCAGCGTGATGCTGAACGCGGACGCCAGCTCCGCCGAGATCAGCGGCTGCGAGAGCGGCGCCAGATCGTCCGCGCCCGGGAGGCCGGCCTCCCACTCGGAAACCCGATCGTCGCCGCCGCCGCCGCCGCCGTCGACGCCGCCGCCGTATTCGCTCATCCTCACCTCCTCGCCCATATCCGCGCCCCCCGCCACCGTCGGAGAAGCCCGAGCTCCGATATCGAACCCTGAAACGGCCGGAATCCGACCTTGGAAACGACGGATGCTCCGCGGATTGCTCGGCCCTGAGATCCGAGAGTCAGAGAGAGAGAGAGAGAAAATGATCGAGAGAGATGAGGAGGAGGAGGAGGAGGTTAAAAAAGGGAAAGATAATTCGTGAGCGAAAAAGGGCGAGAGAATTAAGAGATTTTATTAAACAATAATTAATTCCTGCTCTTTTTGGTGGAAAAAGTGCAATATCTGATTCCCAGTACGCTCAACCGTGCCGACGTGGACGACTTGGCGCAGATATTTTAGATCCTCTTGCCCCCCCCGCCCCGCCCCCCCCCCCCCGCACGCGCACTCGCCCCCTCCGCCGTCCACGTGCCCCACGGACCCGACCGGATCGCGCCACGCGGGCGGCCTGGTTCGGTGAGGGTGGCGGAAGGGGGGCGGGGGTGGCCAATACCGGAGTTACCCCGAGGGCCATCTTAAAGTCGCGTGCCATTCGCGGCGAGTGGCCACGTCGGCGGTGCGCTGCGCTTTCGGAGGGCCTTTTTGGTAAATTACCGATTGGCGATTTTTGTTCCTTTTCATTGGTGCGGCGGCCGGACCAATGGGGTAGGAGGATGTTGGTGTACAGCTGGTTCGTGGTACGTGGGAGGTTCTAGAGAGCAAGCAAGGAACACGTGTGGAGTTCCGGATTAAAATATTACGGAAGTTTTACAAAGCATGTCGAAAACAACCGTGATGATTAATTATACCGCTCGAAAAAATTAATCAAAGAGTTAATGGTATCTCATAACTAGTCGATTGAGCAGCAGCTCATGGACCACCTAAAAAAGAATGTTTTATCATTTGATCCATATCCCGACATAAGCAATCTTATGGGATCAAAATTGGAAATGGCAATTCATATCAGATAAAATAAGGTGATAACTAAAATGAATTATTGAATAACGTGGTAAAATAGATAAAATCGCCATGCAGGATGCTCTTGTACCGAATAAACCAGTATCTCCTCTAGATGGAAAAGGACCCCTTTGAAAATAAGTTTTGTCCCATCTGCTAAAGCTCAAAGAATTCCCAAAGGGGCAAGGCATCCGGGACCATTGTTGTATTCCCGCAAATATTTCTCTTTCTAGCCACACAATCACGAGTACATCTATTGTGATTCCCAATGCAAAAGTTAAAATATAGCGGAAAAGATAAATGAATTTAACATGTACGTGTACTAAAAAAATTCACAAACTCAAGAGATACAAGAATTGAAGATATTCATAAATTGAAGAGATTCGTGAACTTAACAGATACATGAACCGAAGAGACACGTGAACTAAAGAAGCATGTCTTGTTTTGCTCACATGCATTGATCCATAAACCCATAATTACAACAATTCGAACATTTTAATTCGATTATGACCTAAAGCCCAAAAAAAAAAAGATTCGATTATGAGCTAAGGCTTCCTGCACCTCATGTGGGGATTTTGTTAGCAATTCTTTTTTACTCGAGTTTACATGCGATTTCGCGATCCTAATTACACAATTCACCGAGCAGGAGATGAGCTAGATGAGCTGAAGGAAAATGTTATGAAATCTCTGCTCTAAATTACGGGGAATTTGCGTCAACTCGCGTTATTTTCTCGCTTGCCAATGATAACCGTTCTAATATAAAAGCATCGAGACGTGTTTTGCGCACGCGTGATTGTCGGCAAATTACTTATGAAGAGAACGAAATGGTCTTTTATTAAAGGAATTGAATATGAGTGCGGAATAGTTATCAAATATGTGGGAATTGAGGGGCAATTTAATGAGAGAGAGAGAGAGAGAGAGTAATAGGCAGTCTAACAGAGTAAAAATACAAAGAGGAAAGAGTCAGGATAGGACATTCCCAAAAAAAAATTTGAAGCGAAAATTTATATCGAAATTAACGAAAAATGAGACTAAAATAAGTTCTAGCTTAATTAAGCGGATTTGGTTGCAAGCAGCTTTAGGCCTCTAGAGGATATCGAACTAAAGTTTCGGTGTTTGGTAACCCAATCTCAGGGACCTTCGGTGCAAAATCTTACTTTGCAAATGCTCAAGGCTCAAGACAAATCAACCTTGATCGGAAGCTTTAACATTTTTGGAGAGAGAGAGAGAGAGAGTATTGCATAGTCCCAAGCCTATCCTCTACGATGAAAAGAACAAGACTCGATCGTGGCTGGGAAGCTTCGCGGAGGAGGTAGAGGGATGCCGGCATAGCTTCGCCGAGGGTCGGGTGACACCGGCAACGGCAAGGCTTCGCCGAGCATAGATACATGTGTGAATGCGTGCGGTTGGAAACCGCCGGCACTGGGCTCGTCCTCGTGCCGTGCAGCCTCCCGCGGAAAGCCCGAGCTTCTTCACTTTGGACCGCAAGCCAAAGCCTTCGGAGGGCCCAAATACGATGCCGTATCTTGACCGCTGCGACCTTTTGTTTTCCTGTGCATCCCGATAAGAAGTTGCAGACCAGCGGATGTGCCATGGCCACGTCTCTCTTTCCATCTCCTTCCTCGCCCCACCTCTCCATTTTCAAGCTGAAATACTTCGCTCCTCCCAAGAGCTCCGCTCTCCCTTTGCCCGTGGCCTCATCGCTCTCTACATCTTCCCAAAGAACCGTCAGAAGCGGCTCGCCTCTTAAGGCGTCCGAGAGGAACCCCAGAGCCGGAAGCTGGAGACTCAGCGCCGCCGCTGAAGATGCGCTGGAGAGTTCGCAGCAGATAGTGTCGTCCGCCGGCGGCGGCGGCGGCGACGGCGTGTCCAACGCCGTCTCGGTCCTGCTCCTCATCGCCTTCGCTGGTCTCTCCATTCTCACAATTGGGGTAACACTAACACAATGCTTCATTTTCCATGTTCAGGTCTTGTTGAGTCATGCGTGTGTGCAGGAATTGGCTCGAGTTGAGATTTTTCTGATGCGGGTTTGTTGCTGAATCGCGGGTTTGAATAGGTGATCTACATAGCGGTGACGGACTTCTTGCAGAAGAGGGAGAGGGAGAAGTTCGAGAAGGAAGAGGCGGGGACGAAGAAGAAAGGTGGGAAGAAGGGGAGGGTCAGGGCGAGGGCTGGTCCGAGAGGGTTCGGCCAGAGGATCGACGAGGACGAGTGACGATTGATGATTTGCTTTGATTGAGAGGAATTGCACTTCAGTAATCATGTGCTTTGGATAATTTTGTTTTTGAATGGAATTAATGGACAAGAAGGGTGTGACTGCATATCTTGAGTTCTTTACAACGTTCCACAAGCTCTTGAATTTACTTGCCTACGAAATTGACTTCTATCTCTTTGAGTCCGATTAGTTAGCCACGCTAATAAGTTAGTAGATAAAATGTTACGGCGTGTAAGCCTACTAATCATCAATTTTATAGGGCTCAAAAAGGATACCGCACGTTGAAATACTGAAGAAGAAAGAGCAAATCGATGTTTCTTCGATCAAATCGAGTCCCGACTACTTAGCTCGTCATGTGATAACTGGCAACTCCTTTCTAGGACGCAATCAATGCTCTACCCTTGAACATGTCAACCTAAGCTAGCACTCAGGCTAACGAATCAATACGTAGTCTCTAGACCTGTCAGAATAGGTCATAGACCCATTGCTTAACTCAAATATGATATATCTAATTGTTATATGAGTTAGTTATATTTTGTAAGGAAAATGATACTTTGGTACAATGTGCAACATGGTGCCTGATATTTTAATTTGTTCAATGTCGTTTTTGAAATTTTTGTACATGTTTGATTTAGTTCATGAATTGTATGAAAATGTTCGATGTAATCCTTTCATTAGTTCAAACTCAGAGACTACATTGTACATTTTCATATAGTCCATGAATTATATTGAACAAATTAAAAGTTCAAGGACCACGTTGCATATCGAGTCAAAGTTCGAGAACTGTTTGTATCATTATCCCTATTCAGTAAATGGGTTATAAATGGGTTTAAGCATAATATAGATGTTAAATAGGTCATACATGGGCCATAAAATGGATCATAAATGGATTTATAACTTATTTAGACCCGGCCCACATCTATGATTCTTTCTTTATTTTCTCTCACTTTTCACTCGATCTGACTCACTTACTTTATACTTTCATCTTAGTTTGGGTATGAATTTCCCTAAATCGAATTAAATATGGAAATGTTTTATTGATATAAGTTGGGTTAAGTATGCACCGTTAGATTTGCATTGCATGGAAATATGGATCAAAACGGATTGAGTTAGTCTATTTAGATCGGATCGTATCATCCGACCCATTCATCTGACGGATCTAATGACCTCGCATCTGTGTTTGCCTTTCCTAGTGGCCCTTTTGATCAAGACTCTCGAGATGGGAATGATGTCTCTGCATTTTCTGGCGTGGACCATCGATCTTCTCCTTCATATCAACATGTGCAGTTCCGGCAATCATACTCCTCTTGAATTTACTTGCCTACAAAATTGACTTCTCTCTCTTTGAGTCCGATTAGGTAGCCACGCTAATAAGTTAGTAGATAAAATGTTACGGCGTGTAAACCTACTAATCATCAATTTTATAGGGCTCAAAAAGGATACCGCACGTTGAAATACTGAAGAAGAAAGAGCAAATCGATGTTTCTTCGATCAAATCGAGTCCCGACTACTTTGCTCGTCATGTGATAACTGGCAACTCCTTTCTAGGACGCAATCAATGCTCTACCCTTGAACATGTCAACCTAAGCTAGCACTCGGGCTAACGAATCCATACGTAGTCTCTAGACCTGTCAGAATAGGTCATAGACCCATTGCTTAACTCAAATATGATATATCTAATTGTTATATGAGTTAGTTATATTTTGTAAGGAAAATGATACTTTGGTACAATGTGCAACATGGTGCCTGAAATTTTAATTTGTTCAATGTTGTTTTTGAAATTTTTGTACATGTTTGATTTAGTTCATGAATTGTATGAAAATGTTCGATGTAATCCTTTCATTAGTTCAAACTCAGAGACTACATTGTACATTTTCATATAGTTCATGAATTATATTGAACAAATTAAAAGTTCAAGGACCACGTTGCATATCGAGTCAAAGTTCGAGAACTGTTTGTATCATTATCCCTATTCAGTAAATGGGTTATAAATGGGTTTAAGTATAATATGGATGTTAAATGGGTCATACATGAGCCATAAAAATGGATTATGAATGGGTTTATAACTTATTTAGACCCGGCCCACATCTATGATTCTTTCTTTATTTTCTCTCGTCTTCACTTGATCTGACTGACTTACTCTACACTTTCATCTTAGTTTTGGTATGAATTTCCCTAAATTGAGTTAAATATAGAAATGTTTTATTGATACGAGTCGGGTCAAATATGCGCCGTTAGATTTGCATTGCATGAAAAAATAAATCAAAACGGATTGAGTTAGTCTATTTAAATCGGATCGTATCATCTGAGCCATCCATTTGACGGGTCTAATGACCTCGCATCTGTGTTTGCCTTTCCTAGTGGCCCATTTGATCAAGACTCTCGAGATGGGAATGATGTCTCTGCATTTTCTGGCGTGGACCATCGATCTTCTCCTTCATATCAACATGTGCAGTTCCGGCAATCATACCCCTCCACTTCGAACGACAAAGGCCGACCGCCATGAGAGAGGCGCTGCTCATCATTTGTCTTTTCGGGGGAGGTCGTAAAAGCGAGAGAAAAGCGGGGGTGGGGGGTCTGTCTTTTCGCGCGTGTCATTGGCCATGGACACGTGCTCCCACCACCACCAAGCATGCTTGTCGAGAAGTAAAGATCCAAGGGCGAACGAACGAACGGCCGTCGCGACTGTGTAAAAGGCTCCAAAGCAGAACGGAAATCGCCACCGCGGCACACCGCCGGTGGCGATCGATCCGATCCATGGCAAGGTGAACTGCTTGTCCTGTGAGACAGTTGCAGGCCGAGAGGCTTGATCAAGGAAGGTGGAAGATGATAAGGGTGGCTATGGAATATAAACCTGTGGCGCTGCTCGTTGATTGTTTGGAAAAATACAAAATGTGAGAGTGTTGGGGGTCTTGTTTTGAAACCTTGACTGAATTGAGCCGATCTAGTTCGGAAACTTTTCGACTGAATTGAGCTTGAACTTGATAAATTAAGCTCAACTTGAGCATCAATCCTTTAGAATTTGAGCTTGAGTGGTAACCGTGCTGACTCGATTTCACTCGATTATTCAAAAAAATTGTTGTTTTTTTCCTACAAAAGCGCTATTTTAAGCGCGGCATGTCAATTTTGTTCTTCTTCCTCTTTTTTGCACCAACCGATGCATTTCGACCGATATCCGATCGAATTTTTGGACAAACAGCCGACGTGACAAACACCCGGGCCACTTCCCCAGACATTGCTCGATTGTCACCTGGGCACCGGGTCGGCATCCCATGCTCGCGAGAACCGAATCCGGTAACCCGGCCATAAATTTCGACTCCCTGAGCGAGTGGGCAAAGATCTTACCAAAGTGAACCGATTTTGAAAAGTAATGCGTCCCGTGTTAACCCGGGGCGGAGCCCAAGCAGAGACCGGGTGGGCGGGGGGGGGTTGGACGGGACTAACGCGGCGTGGGGAGGAGCTTCGAAAGAGGAATCTTCCTCCGGCGCGTGCGACCGCGACTGGCGACTGGTTTTTTGAATTTTCAAACTCGGCGTCTAGGTAGCGTCAAGTCAACATACTCCGTCCCGCTCCTTCCCCCCCACCCCTCCCACGCGCTCTCCCGATTTGTCTTCTTTCTCTCTATTTAATAGAAAAAGGAAAAAGAAAAGAAAAGCAAAAACAAAAAGCCATTTCCTCTCTGACTGCGTTCAACGTACCGGTCCACCCCCTAACGCCGTCGCCCCCTCCCGCCAACGAGACGCCGCCACGTGGCGAGGAAGGCGTGATCCGTCCTTCGCCGTTTATCCTCCCCCCCTTAAAAGGCCACCGCCCCTATCCTCCTCTCTCCCATTGTCATTATTACTCGAAAGTCGTTCCGCTTTCTCTCTGTCTCGCTCCGGCCATCCCATACCTCCCTCCGACCATCACCGCCGCCGCCGCCGCCGCCGCCGGCGGATCTGAAACGTCCTGTCCAGGGGCGCGACCATGCCAGTCTCGACGGCGACCTATTGGTGCTACAGCTGCGTCCGCTTCGTCACCGCCCTGCCCCGCGCCGGCGGCGACGTCGATGGCGACGTCTCCTGCCCCTTCTGCGACGGCGGGTTCATCGAGGAGATGGCGGCGGGGGCGGCGCTGCCGGGCCGCCATGCGCCGGTCAACCCCCGCCGCCGGTTGGATTCTCTGCCCGAAGATGACCCTCACCCGGATCGCGACGTCAGCGTCAGGCCTCGCCGGAGGAGGGCCAACGGCGGCGGCGGCGACCGGTCGCCGTTCAACCCCGTCATCGTCCTGCGCGGGACCGCCAGCCCCGATGCCGAGACCAGCGCCTTCGAGCTCTACTACGACGACGGGGCCGGATCGGGACTCCGGCCGCTGCCGGCGACGATGTCGGAGTTCCTGATGGGCTCGGGGTTCGACCGGCTGCTCGAGCAGCTCGCGCAGCTGGAGCTGGCCGGGATCGGGTTCGGCCGGTCCGAGAACCCGCCCGCGTCCAAGGCCGCGGTGGAGTCGATGCCGACGGTCGAGATCGGCCACTGCCACGTGGCCGCCGAGCTGCACTGCGCCGTCTGCAAGGACGAGTTCGAGCTCGGGGCGGAGGCGCGGGAGATGCCGTGCAAGCACTTGTACCACACCGACTGCATCTTGCCGTGGCTCGCGGTGCGGAACTCGTGCCCCGTGTGCCGCCACGAGCTGCCGCCGGCGCCGGAGGACACCCCGGGCGTGGACCAGGAGGCGGTGGGGATGACGATATGGAGGCTCCCGGGAGGGGGATTCGCGGTGGGGAGCTTCAGGAGAGGCGGCGGGGCGGACAGGGAGAGGGAACTGGAGCTGCCGGCAGTCTTCACGGAGATGGACGGCGGGTTCGAGAACGGAGCTCCGAGGGGCGTGTACTGGGGGCTGAGGAGGAGCAGGAGCAGGGGCAGGGGCGGGTTCGGGAGGCTGGTGAGGAACATCATGAATCTCTTTGGGAGATCAAGATCGAGCAGCAACGGTAACCCGGACAGCGATTCCGGGTCGATGAGGAGGACCCGGAGCGTCTCGAGCTCCTCGAGCTCGAGCTCAGTGATCGGGAGGTTCGTGAGGAGGCGGAGCAGAAGATCCTGGGTCATGGAGGATTAGAATTCGAGAGGTCGGAACGAACTTTTTCTTTCTTTCTTTCTTTTTTCATTGGGATTTTTTTCTCGAAGTCGCGATGAGTGGGAGATATTTAATTAATTTGTAGATGGAGCCGATTCAAATTTGTAATTGTACATATATGGTATAGAATGAGATGCAAATCCTTTTTTTTTTTTTTTTTTCTGGGGAGAGATTTTGGAACGCCGACGGTGTTGGCTGCGTCGCTGTCAGTGCCGCTCATCGGGGGCGAGGAGGACCAACCTGTTGCTATCTTGAAAGATTTACTTGGATGGGTCAAGATTTCGTTCCCCATTTTAGCTTTTCTTGGAGATTTTTTTTACTTGGATCCGTCTCTGGCAGAATAAAGTTCCGCTTTTTGGGTAGCCCCCCTCAATCGATGATGTCCGAAAGATCGGTGGTTCGTTCTGTAAATCGGTACACGAGTTCATGTGTCTGCAGCAATGGCTGTTCTTACGGAGGGGAAGGGAGAGAGAGAGAGAGAGAGAGAGAGAGAGAGATTTGATGGTCGGATTCGGAGAAAGGGAGGGGTGATGAATCCGAGGTAAGACAGCGCGGGAGGAATAGTGTTGAAAGGATTGGTCAAAAGTTGGTGTGAGAAAAGGCGTGGGTGGAGAACGAAGATGCTGACTGCTCTGCTTTCCCACTCCACCGCATCCAATCACGAACCGCTCCTCGATAATTTTGGAGCGTGAAAGGATAAATCATGACCGCACGCGAGAATTTTTTGAAATATTTGTGACATAACAGGCAAATCGTGTTTGGACAGGACGATTTAACGCCGTAGATCGATCTCTCGAAAGTTCATAAAAATTCCCAAAACATCACGTGATAGAAAATTGTCATATACCCTTTTAAGTTCCTGTGAATTCACCACTTGCGGCCTCTATTTTTTAATAAGCATCCATCTATAATTGTATCATTTTCTTGCCAAATGTGCTCTTGCTCATTTTCGCACACCCATCAAGATGCAACTCCAGCTTGCAATACCTTGATCCTATCACTAACCTAGACCTCGCCCACCCCATGGTCACGCCGTCCGCAGCTCCGACCATTCACCGCAGCTGCTGCCACCAACCGCAGTGGTGAAGGAACCGGTCATCACTGCGCCCTCGATCCGAGGTGGCCCAAAGGTTCTGGTTTCACATTCGTGTCCCGGTGGAGTCGAGTTGCGGAAGCTTTGGGGACAAAAAAACAATACCTTAGTCGTTGTTTCCAAGTGGATGTGCGGTGGGTGAGATGGGAACACGTTGGGAAATTGACCCGGCCGAAGATGACGTGCGTACGAAGGTGAAAACCCCAAATGCACCCCCCCTAACCGCTCAACGACTCGTGACTTGGATTTCTTTTCACCTTTCCCTTGAATTGGCGCCATTCTCGAGTGCCAGCTAGCGCATTGCCTGCACGTAAGCAAAGCAATTATTCGCTCCCCAATCTTCATTTGGCACGTGATTATCCGATTGGGAAATCAATTCGAATTTAGCTCCATTATTTGAAGTTTGGTGGAAAAATAAGAAGAAATTAATGCATTCAGATTTTAGAAGAGTCCGCAATCGTCACGGGATGCACCCGATGCGATCCGTAAGGGAAGCTAGAAAACACTACCATGCCAAGAGTATTTTTCATGAAAATCACGCCATTCATCCGCCGGCTTAACCTCGCAAATGCAGTTAAATTAATGATCGTAGCTCCTTAAAATAGCACGGTATAGAAGGTAATCTCGTACTCGAATTTCCACCGAGTACTCAAAATAAGGAAGGGCCGTCTACTCTATGATACTTAACTAATGACGTCAAAGTGAGCATTTGAGGGCATCAATAAAGTGCCAAGTTTAAATTGACATGATTTGATTTTGATATGCGAAAGGTCTCAATTAAAGTAACTTGACTGAAAAAGCACGGATCAAATAATAATTCTAAGAAAAAACTTCATTGCAATAAAGGAAAAAAAGAACAAATTCTTCGAGGGCTCGTTTTTTTGATAAATAGAAAGAAAAGTACATTACATATTTACTTCTTTCGTCATAAATTTTAACAAATTTATATACAAAAAATTACTGTACTATGAAAATCTAAGATATTTCAAACAAAAAAATAGAAAATAGTCAAATTTTGCGCACGGCGATACTTCCTAATTTTTGATTGCCCAGTACAAACTTTATAATTTGAAAGAGGGAAAATTTCAAATATGGGCATGTAATGACATATTTTTCTCAAATAATGGCTTGAAGTAGATCTTGTTTTAAATAAAAGAACGAAACGCCCTTATTTTTTCAAATAAAAGCCTGAAATGGCTATATCAATCTCAAATAAGGGCCTGACCTCACTAGTTAATCAATGACATTTTCATTCTTTTTATTTAATTTAATTTTTTTATGTTCCTTTTTATTTTTCATTTATTTCTTTTTTTCTGATGACCCTCGCCAGCCACTGGGGGATGGCTCGGCCAGTTGCCAATGAGGGTCGTCTCACTGAGGCCCTCACTAGATCTGGGCAAGGGTCGCATTGCTCGTGACCGGTGAGGGCCCGAGCAAGGCGATCCTCACCAGCAGCCGAAGAGGGTCATCGGGCCCTCGCCTAGTTGCTGGCTAGAGAGAAAAAAAAAAGAAAAAAATAAATGATGAAAATGGTCAAGCCATTCTTTGATAATGATATGCCTACTTCAAGCCTTTATTAAAATTAAGGTCCACTTGAAACACCTATTTAAAAAGAATAAGAGCACTGTGGGCTCTCATATAAAACAAATTTTCTTTAGGGTCCTTATTTCAAAAAATGAGGAGAAAATTACCAAAAAGGTCATAATTTAGTCCTAAACCTTTTTTTTTTCCATTTTAATCTTAAACCTTTTACAATTGTACCAATTCAGTTCATTCAGCCACTTTTGGCCGGCTGACGCTGACATGGACGCCAACCAGCGGGCGCCGGCTAACGTGGCATTATTTTAATTTTTTTCCTTTTTTTTTCTTTCCCTCTTCCCCCTAGTCGGTTCGGCCAAGGGGAGGCTCACCGGCGAGGTCGGCCTTGCCGGCGAGCCTCCCCCTAGCCGGTCCAGCCAGGGGGAAGAAGAAAAGAAAAAAAAAAGGAAAAAAAATATTAAAATAATGCCACATCGGCCGGTTGGTCAAAAGTGGTCGGATGGATTGAATTGGCACAATTGGAAAAGGTTTAGAACTGAAATGACAAAAAGGTTTAAGATATTTTTGATAATTTTTCCGAAAACGAGAGCAATTCAGATGAATTTTCCCTTCGAAGGAAGCCCACGTGGCAGCTTCCAGAATCGTCTGGAGTCTGCACATCGAAAGCTTAGGACCAAGAAAACGCAGGAGAGAGAGACAGAGAGAGAGACGCAAGCCATCTCCTTCGCTCGGCTCGATCCCTAAAGCTCACCTCACCTCTTCCGCCTTCAACTGCAAGTGCAGGCCAATCAATCATCTCGTCGCGCACCTTCCATGGCGTAAGTCCCTCTCCTTCACTCTCCGTCTCTCTCTCTGCACCGCGATTGGTTTTGCTGGCGAAAGCGAAACTAAGACGATCCAGAAGCCGGAGTCAGGCCCCCCCCACCCCCTCCGTCAGTCCGTGCATTCACCTCGCTGGTCGCTGCTCAATGACCACCCGACGGTGCATTTTCCCGTCGTTTTGCATTTGCTTTTCCGAGTCTAATTTCTCCGTTCGAAGCGTTTCTCCGTTGCTCTCGCCGCATTGTCGCGTTCGTGGGGGGACTTGTCGGTCGGACGTTGCCGGATCGATTGCGCGAGATGTTTTCGACAGATTGACGCATTTGAGAGTGATGTCTGGAACAGCTGTTGATTGGATGTGTGTTTGTTTGGAAATTCGGTGTGAATTTGAATGAATTGTAGCGTTTATTTTTAGCTCAATTCACGATAACGCACTGCCCAGTAGCGGCATTACATGATTGTGGATCGTGCACGCCATCGCTTCGATCTTTAGTCTTGTCGAAGGTCAATCATACTACGATCGCAAGATAAGGAGTCTGATCTGTCGGTGTAGCTAGGTGATAGTGTAAGACCTCTGGCCCCTTTCTTGTCCAATTTGGTAAACGGATCACCTGTTTACCGAGACGCGGCCAAAAATTTCATATGAAATTGCTTTTAGGTTTGAATTTTGTGGAACACCGAGCGAATCTTATGTTCGCTTCTACTAGCTTGTGGATACTCCAAGTGTGGACTTGCACTGCAGTAGTTGCTTTTATGAGAGGAAGAGATTGAGTTTAACGTTAGCTTGTGAATAATGTTTCCTTCAAAATGTTTCAGCATTGCTCAATGGACTCTATACTTTAGAGTCTCTCTTGAAGTGCGGTTGATGTTTTATGACCACATTATGGAGTTGTGTGGCATGCATTTTGGCTAATGTCACTCACGTGGAAGTAAATTATGTGATTTTGATGGCTTTTGCAGTCTATGAAGATTGGAACGTGCATCTGAGAATCCATATACTTTTGGTGCTTGTAGTATTGCTCGAGCCTTTTGATCTAGGAAGACACCGGCACCGCATTGCAAATATGAGCTTTGCATACAGAGGAAACAGAGCAGATATTGAGAGTGGACTTCCAGGATTTATACGTGAACGACCAACTCTGGTAGGTTGACTCACATGCAACGAATGGCCAGCGACCTACTTCTTTGTTTTATATCTCAAGCATAAGGGTGTATGTTCCTTCAGTGACTTGACATTCTTACGGTCCTTTTTTCATCTCTATTAGCGTATCCATGGCCATCGGCCTGTTAATTCCAATTCTCTGGCTTTTCTCGTAACAGGTAATTTTTCCTCCTCGACTAGTTCTTTTCCTTTTGTGTTCTCGTTATCTGTTAATAATTTTTATGACTTCCATCTTCAGCAGTTCTTTTGCTATTCATGGTGTTGAACTCTCATCAGATGTCATCCAACTTCCTGGTACTTAAGTTTGAGCACTTTATACCAGTTTTCCTTGTACATGGAGTTATTCTGTATTAACTGAAGAGTTAGCTCTGTGAATGTAGCTATGGCTTGTTGTTGGTGTCTTTTTGCTGGCTACAAGCCTGCGGATGTACGCTACTTGTCAGCAACTTCAAGCTCAAGCCCGAGCTCATGCGGCAGCTGCCAGTGGCTTACTTGGCCATACTGAATTGCGTGTCCACATGCCACCATCAATAGCATTTGCTACCAGAGGACGGCTACAAGGATTGAGGCTCCAGCTTGCTCTGCTTGATCGTGAATTTGATGATTTAGGTAGGAAACTGATTTCTGAAGCAGGCTTGAAGATAGGGAAATTGTAAAGCATGGAACAAATGATTATTTAAAGGGATTTTTTTATTGTCTAATAACCACTGGCGTACGCATTGTAGAAGTGAACTTTTAGTCGGTGACTGCTTTCTTGAATAAAATCTAGCCGCAGACCCCACTACTGCTGTGGAAGTCTTGAAGTTTTGACTCCTAAATTGCTGTTTCCTTAGTTCTTTTAGTTGACTTATCCTCACAAACGACTCATGCATCTCTCCTATTTGTGAAAGATGCGAGACTTTTGAGTTCTTGATAAGATTTAAAGATTTAAGATTTGAGATTTGAGATTTAGGTTATCATCACTTTTAAAAATGCACATGGATCTAAATGAAATAGCCTTGGCATCAAGGATTAAGTGTTTTTGATTGTGCCAAGCTCAAACTTAAGAGAAAAAAAACCCCAAAAAGTTGGTTGAGTGATTTAGTACTTCTAGGGTTGTGGTATGTTCCGTGTTTGAATTACATCGATTTTCACCTAGAGTGACTGTAGGGATTAGGTCGCCATCCCATAGGGTCGAGCTTGCCATCTGTGGATGGAGCCTTACTCGATGCATCTAGATAGGATTACTTGCATGCCTCCGAAGGATTATTGGACTTGCAGTTTCGAATACCAATTTTATCCACACAAAATTTAAGAAGAATGAAAAGCATGTCAGTGAACAAATGCCTTGATAGATGAATAAGTAATGCACTCTATTATTGGGAAAACAAGCTCTTTGTTGAGCTGTCGCAAGTAAATGGTGAAAAGAGATCCCTAGTGAGCTGGCATTGAGCTTTCAATGTTAAATTTTTGTCTGTTTATTTAGGTAGTTGTATTCCGATAACTTTTCCAATGCGGCTTACTGATAAGCAGAAAATGAAGAGGTTGACATGTTTTGAGCTGTCAACTGGTGGCTATAGTTATTGCTATAAAGGAATATGAAGTGGTATTCATATGATTCAGGCAGCTTTTATATATTTAGAGTCTGGGAATAATTGCTTTCGTTGATTGGTCTATGCTGCAGATTATGATACCTTGAGAGCACTGGACTCTGAAAACGTATCCACAACCCTTTCTATGAGTGAGGAGGAGATAAATGCCCTGCCTGTGCATAAATACAAGGCTTCTGGTGTCCAGAGGTGAGTTCAAATGCTTTTTCTTTTGTAAAGTGGTCCAGATGCCTTTCCTTTTGTAAAGCAGCACAAATGCCTTTTCTTTTGTAAAGTGGTTTGAATTCTTTTTCTTTTTTTAAGTGTATGTATGCCATATTTACCTCGCTTAGTGTAAATTAGTCTGAATTCAATGACAAAGACTGTAATTTGCTTTTCAGGTCATATTCTTAGATAGAAATTAATTGTTGCAGGATTACTAGCTTGGAATCAAAGAGAACTTTGTAATTAATCTCCCCATGCATGTGTGTGTAGCATGCGGTATGCATAAAAGCACAGAAGTTGTTTGCTTAAATTATTGATGAAGTTCCTCACTGTAGTCTTAAATGATAATTTCTTGTTAGTTTTCAACAGAAATGCAATGGAATAAAGGGTGGGATTGTGCGTGCATGAGCTGTCTACTCTCACTTGCCTTGAAAAGAAATTTAGTGTGTCGCTGCTCCAAAATATGTGATGACTGCCACCTTCTGTTCATACAAATTTGTGGATCGTAAAATTAGTCTTCAAGTTTAATTGTTACCTTTTGCAAATGAATTAGTTGCAGACAGAACTCGTGTACCTGTGCAATGTCTGAGCTTCTCAGTTGCTGCCTTCATATCGTGGCAATTGTGCATGTGGAAATTAAGTTGGCTTTACTGAGGTTTATGAACTGGTTATTGGAAAAGTACAAGTATAATGCAAGACTTTTTGATCTTCAACTAAACTATTTGTTTATAAAAGCTGTGGCAAGCAATTAGCATGTTGTTGGAGATAAAAGCTTCTGTCATCCTCTACGGTTGGTGCAGTTGGTACTGACATTGGAGATTTCCAACTTAAGAACTGGAAATCACCCATTCGAATCCCATCAATTGCATGTAAATTGCTCCCGGTCAGGCCACTTGCGTAGGTTGAATGCCTAGGCTTGAAAGGTTTGTGGAGTTTATGGGGTATTTCATGGGCCTCCATATAGCGGGTCTTCATGCCTGAACCCCCAGATTAAAAAAAAAGAAAAATAAACTGTTGTCAAGATTCCTTCTTTTCTAAGACTGCTCAAGAGGTCATAGGGATCCCCAAAATCTCATAGGATTGTTAGACAAAACTTTTTCCCCATAAAAGTAAGTTGTTAGTAAATGGGTGCACAATGTATGTCTTGCATATTTCCTAACGCTAACCCTTGATTGTAATCAAACCGTACATGTAAATTATGGAATATGGAAGTAATTGCATCAAATAGCAACAGGAGGACAAACAACAGTAATGGACATGATGACTATGAGAGGGAGCACCAACATTTAATTTCCTGACCTGAGCTCTAATATTATGTCAAATATATCATTTTTCCATTTTTTTCGATAATTGATGCATCATTTTTTCCAGAAAGGAAACTTAAGCTCTTTGAAAAAGGTCTACACTGTATATCTAACATATTTCTTAATAGTTATGTCCAAATTTTATTTTGGCAAATGATCTCTCTGCTATGAGTTGCATCCAAATTCCACTTGTGAGTAATTGTATGCTTATTGCTTTGTTGATAGAGATGGCTCCTCGCTACAGAAAGCATCATCCTCTTCGGGCTCTGAGGTACTCTTCCTTTGGCAGCTTTTGCAGATGTTTACCTGGACTATTGAATTCTAAACACAAGTTACTTCCTTAACTTTACTAGTATTACTATGTGTTTATGCTGCTTGGGCTGGGAATATAGTTTTTCCTGATGAGGATCCATACGTTCACAACATAGATTCTGTTTTCAAAGGTCTTGACCGTGTTAGCATTCCTTGTTTCCTTTACACATGATTACCACCTATTTTGGTTTGCTCAGACATGTGGATTGTCTTGCTCTAGATGATCAGGATTCACCTTTTATATGTGTTGTCAGGAGTGACTTTGCAGGATTTTGGTCCCATGTCTTAATCCGATCTTATCTCCTTTCCTTCATATATAGAGCATGCCAATTTTTGAGAAAAAGCATGAATTTCGTACCGCAGTTGTCCATTTTCCTTTTTTTTTTTTTTTCCTGTTTGGCCAATTCGACATCGGTATGTTGGCCTACGCCTATCTACATTTATCCATGGGCCACAATGTCTGTGTTACTCAAAGATGGAGCAAGCATTCCAAAAAATGCAGACAATATGCCTGCACCTTTCTGTTGAGTGTGCTTGAGTCATGTTTTAGTGGCTGAGGTGGGAAGGGACTGGCAGGCTCATGTTCAAGTGCTTTTGTTTCTTTCTTGTTTTTCTTCCCTCCTGGCTTAGTTGATCCAATTGATGTGATAAACAGCTGAAGCAAGAGAGCAGAAATGCGGATACAAGTATGAAAGCCCCGGAGGATGAATTGACTTGTAGCATATGCTTGGAGCAGGTCAACAGAGGCGAGCTTGTTCGTAGCTTGCCATGTTTGCATCAGGTTTTTTTTCCTCCTAGTGTCTTGCTGTCTTTTCCGTGTCCATTAGGGTTTTCTACAATCTCTCAAGGGATTGTCCCTATGAGGATTGGTGATTGTTGGATTGCAAATAAATAATTCTCAACTTCCGTTGAAAACTTTCTCAGTGTTGGTGTGGTACGACAATTTGTGTGAGAATTACGACAAAGTGCACCTGGGCTTGACTGATTATGATGCAGGATTGGTCCCTTGAGGGACCTTAGAAGGCCCCGAGTCCATCCTTCAAATTTTGCTTATCTCATCCTCCAACATGCATGTGTGAAGTTTCTGTGGTTTTCCTAACATTATGAGATATTAATGGCTCCTTTTTTCACTTGTCCCGCCATACTACTTATAGATTTTGTTTTAGTAGATGACCACTCTATTGATCATTCTAGAATTTTGACTCCCCCCAAACGATTTAGATGCAAAAGTAAAATTGGTTTCCATGTTTGACTTAAAAAAAAAATCTCGTTTATTTCAACAATGTCTCTGGTCAATTTTCTGCTAAATATGAATAATATGGTTTCTAGGAGTGAGTGAAGTGTCTGTCGATTAATGGCTAAATTCGATAAAGGTTTTGCATTTGTTTATTTCGTGTATTTTCCCTTGCTTTCCCTTCAACTAACCGTTCGATTCTCTCTCTGCAGTTCCATGCTAACTGCATTGATCCTTGGCTGCGACAACAAGGCACATGCCCTGTCTGTAAATTCAAGCTCGGCGCAGCATGGCGGGAAAGCAGGGATAGCGAGTCGGATGGATCGGACATGGTTTAAAGGCTAACCAATTACCTGTACCTACTTTTGTTAATATGTTGATGTGTATCAGTTCTATAAGTCAATAAAGTTCGTATTTTATGTTAGCATTTGGTAGGAGCTATGCCCATGTTGGACTTACAGTAGCTTGCATAGATTTAGCAGATGGCATACATAACTCTGGGTGTTAGGGGTCGGTCGACGGATTGAGAACCACAATTTGTGCCTTTCAAGTACAAAATTAATCACTGTACACTCGAGGATTACTCATCAACTACTGTGTAAATTTGTACTAAGGCAAGACTAGTATGCTTGCATGTTACATATACAATCGATGAATCTGTTTGGTGTGAATGCCCTATGATGTGTCTCAGAACTGGCCGGTTTTCTCCTTAACATTTCCGTGCTGGAGTCTGCTTCATTTTAGCGGCCGCTTCATGTTAGCCCGTGATCTTGTAACTCTCGGTGACATGCCCGACAGTTTTGACGTGGCTGATATCTGGATCATGACATGGCTGATCTCTCTTGTCCGTCTTACAATGAAGCGAGACAATCGCATTCGTTCTTACGTCAATCGATTAACCCGTCACAATCGCTTGACATATGAGTTTGCTAGGGCATTGGTCCTTCTCCCGTGCTCTTTCTAGTCCATCCTAGTCGTTGTTATTGCTTGTGCGCAACACTTAAATCGTCCTAAAACGTAAAAGAGAAAAAGCCAGGAAGACTTATCTTAAAGGGAAGAACCCTCCTAGCGTGGAATTTGCTTCTAGATTACCGAACCGAGAATGATTTCCGTGTTCATCTTTCAGACATAACACGTGCCTCTGCGGTTCGTGGTTTGAATCTAGCCATTCTTGGGTTCCTAGTCTCTCCGTCCGTCGCTCGCCTGATTTATGTGAATATTAGTGATAACGTTGGGATTACTTTTCTTGCGGGAATTAGCCGTGCATGTTAGGGATTCATGCCGGAATGGCTCGCTTTGGTGGGATCATGGGTTACCCTATCTAATGCAGGAGTCGGGTATCCGAAACCGAGATCTTCATCGGCTCGCAAGAGTCACCTGACCCGTCGAAAAGTTAGAAAGAACTGCAAGTTTGAACAGTCGAACCAGGGTGTCAAATCTTTGAATATCTTGCCAATTTTGTACGTTTTCTTGAAGACTGACCCAAGATAGTACATGCAGGAGACAAAAGCCGGGCACGTTCCAACGTCCATGTTGACTCTGTCGTCCTTGGAGCATCTAAATTTACATAAGCTGCAAAGGCGGGGGTGAAAATCAGTGCATCGAAATCTTTCGTCCTCGGATCTACTGGGATTTTAGTGCAGTTTTTATGCGGTTGCGAGGGGAGGCGAGTGATGTTTTCAGTGCATCAATTTCCTAGACGATTTGAGTTCCAGTAAGTATTTGTCATTCCTCACGAAACGAAGGACCCAAGAGAGAAAACACGCAGTACCGGATGGAGCAATCTCATGTGATTCAAATCTATTCGATGCAAAATTACAACCCCGTGTGAAAAGCTGTACGTAGCTCACGCGACGTGGCAACAACAATCACAAGTGCATCCAATTCCTCGGGAAAAAGAAGAAGAGCAGGCAGAAAACAAAATCGGAACGGCGCATCGGCTCCTCCGGAACGAAAGTGCTTGTTCTCTCGCAAAATCCATTGCTGGATCGGATCCGTCTCTATGCTATACACACGACAGTCCCCCTATATATGTATAGTCCGGAGCTCCTCGTGTCAGGAATCGTCGTGCTTGTGCCAGCGGAGGAGCATGGCGACGCAGCGCTTCATGATGTAGAACCTCGCCTTCTGCTCCTTGGCCAGGTTGCTGCACTTGCGCGAGATGTTGGAGCCTTTGTGCGACATGCTCCGGGAGAGCGAGCCCTTGGACGACGGGACACCCGACGATGACGACAATAACGAGCTCCGCTGGGAGCCGCTCCTCACGAGGTTACCGGCGGGGGAGCTGAAGGAAGAGGTCTTGGCCGAGAAACTCCTGGAAAGAGCGAACTTAGAAGATGAAGACGAGGGTGATGTGGAATGGCCATTGCTCCATTTTTCCTTCTTGGATGGCTTCCATATATCATCCATTGTAATGGGTACAAGGATCAAAGCTTTTGTTGAATGTGGAAAGGATGATGGGGGAAGAGAGATTGCCACTCTGAGGTTATATATATAGTGAAGGTGAGGACCTAAGCTAAGGCTAAACCTAAGTGTTTGGTCTTTTGTTGTTATAAAAAATGAAAATATCCTTGAGAAACTGTATGGTCGAGAGGAGGGAGTAACATGGTCTCTAACTAGCATTTACTAGGTTCTCCATAGTAATGGCAATTAAGAAATGCCAAGTTGATTGAAGATTGGTCCACGAAATTGATTTATTGAGTAACGTGGTAGACTGTAATTGGACATCGAAGGGACAAGACGAAGAGACTACGCATTATTGCGCAAAAATCATTGTGATTTTATTAACTCAATTGCACGTCGAGAATGATAGAATCCATGTAAAATTGTGAGGAAAAGAGCACGCGTTTCAATGTTTTTCCTACATCTGTAATTGATTCACGCGCAGTGTATACCTTCTGTAGAATAAATTTTGGAGATAGTCATTTTTGCGGACATAGATGAAATAGATGTTCGGTGAATCCCATTGATTCAAGAGCAGCGTCTAGAAGTCGAGCAAATCCCATTGATCCGAGGACATCGTCTATGAATATCAACTGTGTTAAACACTGCATTAATACGTCAAACCTCACGTAATTCGTCATTAGGGTGGAGCACGCATTACGTGCATGTGAGGAGTTTTAATAGATTTATAGAAAGAAAAACAATTATAAAATGGGGGATACCTCAACAAGAAATAGGGTAGTTAATTCATTTATTTTTTCTTGTTATTGTATAAGGCTAATTTTGGAAGACACAAAAAGTGAGATAATCAAAGGGTTTTGGCCTGTAATGAACAAGAGACGCATCATTTTGAAAATTGAAAGTGATGGATATCATTAGAATCTTCAAATAGTCTAACCGGCCCCGAACTTTTTCTTTTTTTTTTTTATCGAGAGGGCCTTTCATCTAGCTAAA
Organism: Syzygium aromaticum; assembly: GCA_024500025.1. Taxonomy (NCBI): domain Eukaryota; kingdom Viridiplantae; phylum Streptophyta; class Magnoliopsida; order Myrtales; family Myrtaceae; genus Syzygium; species Syzygium aromaticum. Next base: position 19,317,434 of record CM044894.1, read on the forward strand.
TTCCTGTTCAATGACGTGAGATCCGCCATCGAACAGCAAACCTAGCGTACGGTGGGCCAATTTAAAATTCGAATTTCTAAAATACACAAAGCGTAGAGAGAGAGAGAGAGAGAGAGAGAGAGAGAGGATGGGAGGGGAAGGTGCTCTAGCAATTTGGCAGCTGTGGATTTTAATATGAGTTAATTTACATGTGAAGTCTCTGAGGCCTGACCTGGGGTCATTATTTAAAGAACAGTTTGAACTTTTATTTTCATTTTCATTATTTATTATTAGCAATAATCAATATTAATCAATAAAAAAAATACATATTTTTGCGAGAGTGACGACAGGATCCCGTCATTTAGTTGACCAGCAGAACCGCCACTGCCCGTCTCTTGGCATGTGTGATTCCCTCTCGTTTTAGAATACCATCCGCGCTTCTAAATTTGACTCTCTTCTTCTTCTTCTTCTTCTTTTTAATTTCTAATCATATAATTTGGCAGATTAAACAAAATTTATGTGAATAAAGATTTTTCTTTTCTTGTGAATGGATTAATGATGACTTTTCCTATTTTGCAGTGAATTTTATTATAAAGATAATGCTAAATATCTAAGAATGGAATTCACAATGAAATGCCGTGTTAGAAAGTTCGGCCCAGAGCATATAGACCCGCCGTGTGTGCTTGCGAACAATGTCTGATTTGACAACTAGGTGTGCAAGCAGAATAAGTTGAAAATGGAACATAACTTTGATACCATGTTAAAATGTTCAGTGCAAAAACTTCAATTTATAAGCGAGGAAGCCCATGTGTATATAAAGAGCAAAAAAAAAAAAAAAAAAAACCCTATGAACCACTGATGTGAGATATTTTAATATGCCGCGTACACGCATAATCGTTATCCGATAAAAAATAATCTTTTCACTTGACAAAGAAAATGATAAGGATCGTGTAAAATTTACAAGCCCTCAATAAAATGATATGCATAGATCTCATTTGACTTGCGAAATGTATTGGAGGCTCCGTTGGTTTTGTGGGAAATGAATAAATTTGAAAAATATATTCCTAAAAATGATCGTTTGTATCTCTTACAAATATGAATGAACAAAAAATATTTTCATTGTTCACGAAAATATATAAGCATACATTATTGGCGATAATGATAACATTTTCCGCTGATTAATTATTTTAAGTGATACAATGGGTTATTTTCAAGAAAATATTTTTTAATTCATTCATTTCCCATTAAACCAACGGAGCCTTAATCGAACGTTAAAAAAAATATCTTAAACTAGTAGGGCAATATGTTTTCAGGCACAAATATCTCATAATTTTAACTAAATCAAAATTTTATAAAATAAAGAAAAAGAACCCAATTATTTTTTGTAGAATAATTAAAAAAAACCTAATTTACTAATTTCCAAATGGACCTCCCTCGGATTCTGTTCGAATTCCAATTTACTTCTTAATTTGTCGAGCCCCAACACATATGATCCGGTTTCCACCGGTACTTTGCATTGTATTCCTGGATTGGTCTCCCACGATACGATTAATTTACTATAGAGAGTTTCAGGACGGCTCCAAATTAGAGGATTTCGACATAATTTTATGCAATTAAGGTACAACATTTGCCGGTCTCGATGGTAATCATGAAATATTAATCAAGTATTTCAATAAACCTTGTGAGTTAGATCATACACGATCATGAGCTCGAATGAGTATTCGATGCAGATATGAGATTGGTTTGCACATATCGATATAGAAACATCGAACCTGTAACGCACGCTTGTATCCGTGCACTCGAATTCGATCCTAAAAGAAAGTACTTAGTAAATTCATGGGATCTTAAGTCAATTTCACGCGCGGAATTAATTATCCAAAAGGTCATTTTGAGATGAACCATCTTCGCACTATATGGGACAGCGGACTTGGTGACAATACTTTTAGCTACGATGCCGATTTTGTCGCCGATAGTTACCCTAACGCAACGGCAGATTATCTCGTCGTCTTATGCTAACGATTTGGGTAAACGATTTTCAAGTTGAGGCCTACAAAAGTACGTATTCCATCGCAGAAATGGCAACGACTACCGGCAATCTGTCGTGTATCGTCTTTCAAGCTGCCAATCTAAAATCTCACTACGCGGGCTCGCGCCAAAATCTTTGGCAACGGAAAACAATGAGAGGGGGCAAACGTTCGAAGAAGAACATGGACCATAGTAAAAAGATTCGACGATTCGATGAATTTAAACAAAACACGTTCGTGATCTATATATATACCTTAGCATTTATGAATTTTGACCAGTCCAAATCCATTTGATGCATGCACAGAGGCTTTCGCCACCGGAATGGGTGGCCTTCGGGTATCCTGGTCCTTGGATTCTGGTCAATCAAAATTATCTTCGAATAAGAAAAACCAAAAAAATCAACAAACAATGAGAGAACAAACACCATAGGCAAATAAACAAATCAAAACAGAAAAGGAAAGAATTGAGGGAAGACCCATTTAGAAAAAATGTGGCCAATTCCATGTGATCACTGACAAATTGAATTTCAATTTTCCGCAATTTTTGACACGACATTTCAGCCAATTTGTTCATCTATTTTATTTGGGCATCCAGCATCAAATCAGGTCCATATGCGACTTCTCCCCTGTGCCTTCGTGAAGAAGTCTGCGGAGGGGAGGGAGGATTCCAACTTGGTCAAGAGATAGCTGACGTGGGTCAAGATTGCACAGGCCACATGGCGATGTTCTTGCTAGGGTTCTAATGAAATGGGAACTTGAGCTTCATGTGTTTGTTTCGAAGCTTTGGTCTCTCTCGATGATCGATCATGTGGGCTGGGAATATCAGCATTTGAGGCTGCACGTGCCGGCATGTGACGAGGAACCAGAGGAGATGCTGCTGCTGCTGCAGGGCAAAATAGAAATAGAATAGGGAGGGGGGGAAGGAACCAGAACAGGGGACTATGTACTGCGATTCAACGGGAACTGGTCAAACCCTTCTACGTTTGTTGATATTTAAATCAGCCCATGAATAGGGAATAGAAAGAGATGCGTGATGTAGTCTTGTTTTTTGGGCGCGAAATGGGAAATGGGTTTCTGTTTTTCCTAGCTTTCAGACCGAGGTCGGTTTGGTCTTTTGGTTTCTCAGGGACCTGTGACCAGTGCCGGTCTAGTTGACCATGCCATAAGTTTGTCTGCATTGGTTGTCTGGGCTTCTTGTTGTGTGTGTTTTGGCCCAAGATCAAAGGCTTAGCTCGATCTGAGTAGCTTCAAGAAATGCAATCCATTTGCATGGATTTAGCGGGAAAATTACTAAAAAAAAGTCTTAAACCTATTGTCTTAAATGTTTTTTTATCAATTCAATCCTAAACCTTTTGCAATTATATCAATTTAGTCAATCCGGCCACTTTTAGCCGGTCGGTGCTGACATGACATTATTTTAATATATATATTTTTTTCCTTTCTCTTTTTTTTTGTTCTTTCTAGCCAGGAGGAGGCTTGTTGGCGAGGTGACCTTGCCGGCCACTGGGGAGGCTCGTCCTCACTAGCACTGGCGAGGGCGAAGCTCGCCATGACTAGGTCGAACCCGCCTAGCCATGGCAAGCCACCCTTGCTGCCGTTGGGTGAGCTCGACCTCGCCCAAATCTGGTGAGGTCAAGCCTTGCCAGGGTTATGCAAAGGCGAGGCTCACTCTCGCTAGCACTAGCGAGGGCGGAGCTTGCCATGGCTAGGCGAGCTTGACCTCGCCCAGATCTGGCGAGGTCGAGCCTTGCCATGGCTGTGCGATTGTGAGGCTTGCCCTCGCCAACACTGGCAAGGCCCAGCAATGGCGGAGCTTGAAATTTTTTTATTTTTTTCCTCTCTCTTTTTATTTTTTGCCTTTCCTTCTTCCCTCGATGGCCGGACTAGCTAGGGGCTAGGGCCGGCTTGTAGGCCACTGGGGAGGCTCGCCCTCGCCGAACTCACCGTCGCTGGTCAAGGCGAGGGTGGAGCTCGCCATGGCTGGGCGAGGCGACCTCACCCACAACCATGGCGAAGCTCCACCTCGCCAGATCTAGGTGAGGTTGAGCTCGCCCAGCCATGGTGAGCTTTGCCCTCATTGGAGTTGGGTGAGGCTCGCCCACAATAGTGCCGGCAAGGGGGAGCCTCCCCAGTGGCCGGCAAGGGCGAGCCTCCCTAATGGCCGGCGAGGTCACCTTGTCGGTGAGCCTCCTCCTGGCTAATTCGGCTAGGGGAAGAAGGAAAGAAAAAAATAAAAAAATTTGAAAAAAAATTAAAATAATGCCACGTCAGCTGATTGACATTCACATCAGCGTCGGCCGGCCAAAAGTAGTTGGATGGACTAAATTAGCACAATTGCAAAAGGTTTAGGACTGAATTGACAAAAAAAAAAATGTTTAGGATTGAATTAGTACAATTGCAATAGGTTTATGACTTTTTTAATAATTTTCCCGAATTTAGCTGTTGTGTCTTCCGGTTTCGAGGCCTATTTCGCAGCTCACTGTGTGTCATTCATGCTGTTAGCCATTCCAACCACTGGACAGTTGCTAATTCATGGCTTTACATGGGTTAATAATCATGCCGGTGTTTGTTGTGTCTTGTCTAAAAAGTTGCTTAAAGAAGGTTATCAGAAGAAAACTTTATGACATACATGGCCACGGCCACGGCCCAACCACGAAACGGTAGTGCCGAGAGAATCATTTGATCATATCATCCAATACCATCGCAGACGCTAAGGTACAGTATCGCATACGGCTTCACTTGATATTGAAGGCGGTGCACAGAATTGCGGAATGCAGCAATATTTGTCGTATGCATTCTTAAGCATGCATGACTTTGCTATGTGGGCACTGGGTGTTGCGGCAGCGAAGAGGAGTTCAGTGTCTGGTGGATCCATACTGAAGCGTCAACAAATATCTGTATAACTTGTTGACAAACATTAGTAATCCTTTGCAAGGTCGGGCCATTGAGGAAGAACGAGATGGAACACACAATGATGAGCTTAACCTTGTACATTCAGAGTGAAGTTCAGAGCTACTTCAGCCAATTGAGGTTGCTGTCATCATTCATGTCGGGTTTGTGATGTTTGTGGTTGGCGCTGGACCACAGTTCGAGCTAAGGCAGTTTAGCTATACAGCTTTTCGCTCTTATTAAGACGGACGTGGATTAAAGGGCCCGTATGAAGCCATTCCTCCTGAAAGTCATTACACAGAATCGGGAACTGCGCCAAAAATAGTCAGTGTTAAGGCGGGAACAATGCTTTGCTTGGGTTTCGGCAGGACTAACTTAGCAATCTAAACATTAACTCACACATTCAATTAGTTTGCCCACTAGCGGTCCAACTGACAACTAACCGAGCCAGGCAGATCTGCAAGCCATGCTAAAGAGACTCTTGTAATGGTTCGTGTCGCTTCACCAATGAAACTTTAAGCAGGTTCCCAACTAGACGATGCGAAGTGTCCTTCCTTTCCAACCCTGCAGCATCCAGTTGCCGTCTTCGTGAATCACCAAATTGTTGTGGTGCGTCACCTTTAATTTATCTATGTGTATCTTAATCAATGCTTCGTCCAAGGGACGCTGATTAAACCTGGCCTGCGAGACCTGCGTGTGCCACTGCTTGTAGGTTTTGAGCCTCGCCACTTTCTCCGAGCCTTCGCACACAATGACGTTCATGACTTGTCGCCCATAATAATCCCTCTCAATGAGAAACCTGTTGTTGTCGTCATAGGGTATATTGTAGCCGAACGTATCATACAATGCAGAGAAGTGGAAGAGCGTTTGTCGAAACCGTGGGATGAAGAAACGAGAGTCGAAAGTTCCATTGACAACAGACAGCACATATATATCTGGTCTCATCTCCCTTATTAGTATCAGGACGGCATCCCAAGGACTGTTCACGATGACTGTCTAATCAAGTAAATTCTCGAACCGGTAACGGCAGTTTACGGCAAGAAACTCATTTCGACGGATTTTCAGTTCCTTGAAGTTGATAGTTTCCCAATGCTGCGAAACTATGGCATTATACTTTAATGGAAAGCCAAACCGCTCGCAGTACTTGGCCAAATGATGACCTGACTCGACAATTCTCTCTTCAGGTCTAAAACCATGTTGAGGAAGCTCTATTCCCGTGAGGTGAAGCTTCAGGGGCCACCGGCCCTCCTTGATAGTAGCTGAATAAGGAGCGGCCACTGGCAACCGAACAAGATGCATAAGTCTATGACATGCAGCGTCTTTGCTATCTTGGCTACTTTTAAAATCATGTTATCTGTAAAAGAAATCGCAATCTTGGTGAAGGGGAAGGCCTTATAATGAGTTTGGTGCAGTTTGAGGAGCTCACTGATCGGCATCCTCTTCGGAGTCAAATATGTGAAGAAGTTTTGAACTGCGGTTCTGGCCAAGCGTGGATCAAGACCATTGGCAAAGACGGCGACCAACCTTTGACATTTAATGCCAACAGGAGAGGAGTGAAGCCTGATCTGCTTTAGTAGGTCGCCAGCATTCCTGCGGTCGCCAGTAGAGATGGCTTGAGCTTAAAGAATGAGGAGATTCCTCAAATGCACCATGTCCTAACTGTTTTTACCATTTTTAGTGCGATTCTTGCAACCACTAGAGCCACGCATATGCGCAACCGGAGACAAGTTTCTGACTGCTGCATTCGGCATTTTACCATCAGTACTTGTGGAGGTCTCCGGCCCCTCTTCACAGAGCAAAATTCTATCAAACATCTCCGAGACTTCGTTCTCTTTCATCGAAGCTGCTGATTGTTTATTGAACTTCCCTTCCCTTTCACATAGTTCTTCCCTTCCGTGATTCTTCCTTCCCCACAGACCGTAAAAAGGGCCTTGCTGCTCCTTTGCATCGATTCCAACTTTTAGACAACGTTTCTTCATGGCTACAGACATATTGCCATTGTCTGTAGCATCAATAAACGCAGTGTACCCGGAGAGAAACTTACAAGCTTCCTCAAGCCCTCTCTTGCACTGCGAGGCTCTAAGGGAATTTTACTGAACAGGAAACTCGCTTGTAGGAGTGGCCAAAATCTTGTTTACATAGCCGGCAATGCCTTTTTGGTCGGTTTGAGGATGGTCATGAAGTGGGCAAGTCAGTAGACCGTTAGAAACAGTCGCTAGAAGGATAAACTAGAAATGAAGAGCCTCTGTTCTCTCGGTTGTCCGCAAGTGTGTGTTTTTCCCTAGAGTTTTTGGTGCAGCCAATGTCACTGGTTCCATTGCTATTCGCCACAATCATGGCCTGTTCTCGGAAAAAGAACATTTTGGCAAACAAAATTTGAGGTTTGATTAGGTAAAGCAGTGATGTAGAACAATTGATGTGCGATTATCTTGAACGACGTGATCGTCAAAATCGCCGGAAATCTCGATAGTTTTTTTGATCTTGGATCTAACGACCTCATATTGGGTTCAAAGTTGGTTGGTTGAAGTGAAATTACCGTTTGATTCGAACTCACCGCTTCGCCGTGACCTACAATGGATTTTAGCATTCTGGAGTTGTCTCGATAGGTTTTTCAGGCAGTTTTCTATGTTAGGAAATTCATAATTGTCATTAATTTCAAATATTCTATTTGAAAGATTTGATTTATTATATGTTATCTTTAATTATTTGGTTTTCAATAGGAGTTATATCTCTATATAGGATGTTCGTCTTTGTAATCGGGGGTATCACAGTATCATTGAATAAAAAAATTTCAAGTTTCTTGAAGTTGTTCTAAGTTTATGCTTTCTTTCTACGTCATTTGGTATCAGTGCACTCGCCTTTATACTCCCTTGCCTGTTCCTTCTGGTCCTTGGGTGGATATTTCAATGGATTTCGTGTTGGGACTTCCTCGCACCCAATGAGATGTGGATTCTGTATTTTTGATGGTTGACAGGTTTTCCAAGATTGTGTACTTTATCCCTTGCAAGAAAACTTCGGACGCTTCACATGTGGCAAGTTTGTTTTTTTGTGAGGTAGTCCGCCTTTATGGTATACCAAAGACAATCACTTCTGATTGTGACACGAAATTCTTAAGCCATTTTTGGCATACTTTATGGCATTTGTTTGGGACTGGTTTACAATATAGTAGCTCTTTTCATCTCCAAACGAACAGTCAGATGGAAGTTATTAACCGTACTATGGCGGATATTATTCGATGCCTCTGTAGTGATGTGCCTAAGCAGTGGAATTGATATTTTGCTTCTGCTGAGTTCGCCTTCAACAACACTATTAACCATTCCACTGGAAAATCTCCTTTTGAGATCATCTATGGGCGTACTCCGCAGCATACTTTAGATTTGGTTCCCTTGCCCAAGATTCCTAGCTATAGTGTCGTGACAGAACATCTGTCGATCAGAATTCAGGAAGTCCAAGCGGATGTTGCTCGCCAATTAGTTGCTTTGAATTCAAAGTATAAGGAAAATGCTGATAAACGGCGCCGTTCAACAATTTTTGAAGTAGGCGATGAGGTCATGGTTTTCCTATGAAAGGAGCGCTTTCCCGTTGGTATCTATAATAAGCTGAAGCACAAAAAGGTTGGTCCTTGCCGAACCTTGAAGAAGATCAACGACAATGCTTATGTTGTTGACCTCCCTGATGATCTCAACATTTCTCCTATGCTTAATGTGGCAGACTTATTTGAGTATCATTCTCCTGATACTCCCCTCTATCCTGATCATAACTCAAGGGCGAGTTTTTCCGCAAAGGGAGAGAACAATGATGTAGAATGGTTGGCGTGCAATTATCTCGAACGACGTGATCATCAGGATTGTCGGAAATCTCGGTAGTTTTTCTGATCTTGGGTCTGACGACCTCGAATTGCGTTCAAAGTTGGTTGGTTGAAGCGAAATTACCGTCTGATTCAAACTCACCGCTTCGCTGTGATCCACAATGGATTTTAGCATTCCGGGGTTATCTGGATAGGTTTTTCAGGTAGTTTTTTATGTTAGGAAATTCGTAATTGTCATTAATTTTAAATATTCTATTTGAAAGATTTGGTTTATTAGATATTATCTTTAATTATTTGGTTTCTAATAGAAGTCCTATCTCTATATATGATGTCCGTCTTTGTAATAGAGAGTATCACAGTATCATTGAATAAAAAAATTTCAAGTTCCTTGGAGTTGTTCTAAGTTTACGCTTTCTTTCGGCGTCAAGTAGGATGTTTCTCACCGAGAACGATAACCTTGTGCAATGATTTCTCAGATGCTCGTAGAACCGACGGATCATAGAACAAGCAGGGTTTGTCCTCCATGTTTTCCTTCATAAGCGTGCTGCTTATGTACTTGAGAATCTGTCTAGAACCGACGGACATAAGCGTGCTGCTTATGTCCTCCATCTGAGTTGGAGGCCCCTTCTCCATCCAAGCTCCCACTGCGACACGAATCAGACAGCTTAGCTTCCGAGTTCATGGCGACGGACGGCGCAAGATTACTGAGGCCATGATTTGGTAAAAGGAAAAGAGTGATCCACGCAGTTTAGATTGCAAGGAGGATGTTTAATTTGGTCAGACCCAAACCTTCGGTAATGACACTGACCCTTGCTTGGAGAAGTGTTAAGACTTCATCAACTTGAGAACCATTCCCGAAATGAGAGAACGCGGAAAACACCGACTCCAAGAGCATTTTTTTTTCTCTAATCGGAAGTGCAACAAAAGTGAGATCATCTGACCTTTCAACGAGACCATCAGAGCTATTTCTACTACTTTCAAACGGCATCAAAGCTCATCTGATCGTCATTCCTTTCAACTTTAAGGTAAACAATTCAAAGATAACAATGATGGCATGGAAAAATCAACACGGAAGTATCTGACCTGGTTTGGAAGGAGAAAGAAAGCAGCTGAAAACGTTCAAGAATGTGTTATCTTATGATGCAAGCTCAAAGCAAAATCAAGTCAATAGCAGAAGGTGAAAGAACTCGAACACTCGTGGATCCGAAGAAACAAATTGAATCGGAGCCAAAAGAACAAAGAGAGACAAAACGCAGGCTCTAGGACTTGCACTTGTCTTGTTTAAGGTGGTGGATGAGTTCTCTCTTCCATATATATATACACAGACACAGAACAAGAAACAAACAGAGAGGCATGGTTATAGCTTATGTTATATAGTTTTGTCAATTACTGCCTTGAAGATTCATACATCACTTCTGATGCATGCAGATCATAAAATATTATCGTGCTTACATAGGTTAGAACTGTATTAAATAAAGTCAAAAAACTACAGCAAGATCTGTGAGTAAGTGTTAAACGCATGTTAATCTCGATTATTCACCCGTTGTCTAGTGCATTGCCATGACATTGTTAACTGATGATGATGCTGATAGTACTTGGATTGCTGTCTTCTGCGAATAGTAAATTTCTTCTCCTGAAATGGTAATCTGATTAAATTTTGTATCATGACTTCTTTCTGGACTCATTTTAGAAAGACAAGAATCTCTTTCAAGTTAACGGACCAGACCCAAAACAAAAGAACAAGGCACCGTTGTAAAAGCAAAATCTTTTGTTCCAACCGAATGAAGGTTTAAAATTTCGAGAGGAAGTTAACTGGCAACAGCAGAATATACCCCCGGGCTTGTCCCAACGAAAAGATACAACAACTTACAAGCAAATTAGATAAACTTTCGGAAGATTCCAAGAAATGTAATCTGACATAAGAGATAAAGCGAGCTGCTTATCCTTCATAAAGAATGTCGGACCACCCCATCCGTCCTTAGAAGTAGAATTCTTCCTTTTTAAATGCGTGCTCGCAAGAATCGCACCTTCCTAAATTATCAATTACATCACCATACCCTCAGCGTGCTAGAACTGAAATTTTGCTATTGGCTCAGTAATTGAGGAGGTGACGTCTTATTTTAGTGCGAAATATTACTACATGATCCTTCGAGAAAGAATTTGTTCAGTACTGAGGAGCCACAGAGTGAATATCAGCAGGAACAATGCAGAGGAAAAGGCATTGTATAATTGCTGATATCGACTAACCAGACACAGATACAATTACCTTTGCTATAGAACCAGTTACCAGAACCATGAACCAGAGTCCACTTTAGGAAGTGCACCTACCCTCATACCAAGGATCCTTTGTACATTCTATGCCGATTCCACAATAAATGCTCGACAGATATCTAACCACACGACTAAGAAGAAAGAGCTCAAGTTCATTTGATTTGGGATGATATCTTGTACCAGAGAGCAAAGTGATGTTAAAAGCACACTATTATGCTAATAGCTGAAGAAGCCAATGACCAGAATTATTCTCAAGGTGTATGCAAAGAAACTTCATAGAATCTTCGAATGCAGCAAAAGAGACATTTCATCTGTCTGCCTGCTTATTCTAGGATTAAAGTTCTGGTCAAGAACAACATTCAATCGATCCTTTTTAGACTAATCAACGAGGCTGCACCGTTTATCGCCAGGCATGCATGAAGAAATTCAACTATAAAAAATATATCATACACAAAGAGGCATCAAATCACATAATCTGGTGAGTACGGTCTACAAAAGAAGTACATCTCCCTAATGTAATGGTATGAACCCAGATTCTGCTACTAACTGTCAGAAAAACAAGCAGCTATAGAAGTACAGCTGGTTATATCCTACCAAAGTAATGACAGTGGCTCAATAAGGACCACCCTCACCTCCAAGAAAGCCTCATAAATGTTTTCTGCTCTAGTTTTGTCAAAAGAAAGATCACAAGCAGCAGCTCCACAAATTCACGCTCTTTTCAGGAAACAAGGATGCCTTCAATGGGAGTACTCAGTCGGGTCCATCTGGTAGATGACTCGTAAAAACAAGCTCATCAAAGTCCTAGGTAAGCACCCAACAAGATGAAGCATACAGAATTCGGCCCTTCCACCCCTGCAGCATCCAGTGGCCATCTTCATCAACAACGAAATCATCATGGTACCTCTGCAACTTGAATCGCAATTTCTTCATAAGTGCTGGGTCCAGTGGCAATTGCTTGAACCCAGCCCTCATATTGCGAATCTGCCATTGCTTATATGTCTCCGGCCTCTCAATTCTCTCCGTCCCCTCACATGCAATGGCATTTATAGCTTCTCGGCCAAAGAACTCTTTCTCAAACATCAGTCTCATCTGGTTATCCCTCTCTAAATTAGTATCAAATGCATCAAACATGGCAGAGTAGTGAAAGAGAGCCTCACGGAACCGTGTCACGAAGAAGGGGGCACTAAAAGATCCATTGACACTGGCCTGCACAAAGATATGTGGCCTTATTTTTCTGATTAAATTCAGAACAGAATCCCTGGGATTATTCAAGACAACCGTCTCATCAAGGAGATTTTTAAACCGAAACATGGTATTCACAGCAATGGTCTCGCCGTTCCTTATTTTGAGATCCCCAATTTTGATAGTATCCCATTTCTGAGCAATCGCATTGTACTCAAATGGAACATTGAATCGCTCGCAGAACTTTGCCAAGTGGCGTCCCGTCTCCTGAACTCCTTCTGCTGGTCGGAAACCTCGCTGGGGAAGCTCTATCCCCGTAATACGCAGTTTGGGTGGCCCGCCTGTCCTCCTGGAGAGACGAGAGATGAAAGGTGGCCATTGGAAACCGTACAAGATTCCAAAGTCGATAATATGAAGCGTTGTTGCTTTCTCAGCTAAATCCAAGATCATATGGTTCGCAAAGATGGTTGCCATTTTCTGAAACGGGCAGGCTGAATGATAAACTTGGTAAGCTTTCAAAAGAGTCACCGCTGATGTCCTTTTAGAACCTAGAGCAGTATAGACCTGAGAACCAGTGCCTCCTAAGCGTGCCTCAAGGCCATTCGCCAAGTAATGTGCCAACCTCTGAGACCCGTCACCAAAGGGGGAAGTATGCTGCCTAATCTGCTTTAGATAGTCATCAGCAGTCCTTCGATCGTCAGAAGAGACAGCTTGTGCACAAAGGATCAACAGAGTCCTGAGATCCACCTCTGTCTTATTGCTGGTTGTGGTTGGTTTCTTATTATGAGTCTTCCCGCCAATAGCAGCGTGTGTCTGTCTATTCTGCTGCAAAGATTCGCTTCCTTCTTTTTGAGAGGATTTATCAGCTTCGCAATCTCGCCTCCTGTCACCATGATTACAGATTAACATATTAGCAAACATCTCGGATAGCTCAGCGTCATCAACATACACTGCTGACTGCTTGTTACTCCTCTCATCTTCAAATTCAGTATCCTCCCTCTCGTGGTTCTTCTTTCCCCTTATTCCACTGAGAGGAAAGAAGTCACTTTCATCCTTCTCCACCTTAACCACATGTACTAATTTCCTTCCCTTCAACCACGAGTTTTCGCTGCTCTTCTCCAGATCAATAAATAACTGAGTACCTTTGGGAAGGAATCTGTTAGCTTCCTCTACACCTCTCTGGAACTGCAATACCGACTGGCTCTGGGTCGAGAAGTTAGGGAACAAAGGGCCACTCCCTAAAGACGCATTCATCCTATTACCGTTACTCAGAAAGCTGTTTGGTAAGGAAAAGGATGGCTGAACATGAGCATCCGCAGTGGACCGAAAAATGAAGTCTCCGGTGACAGGAGATTGCAGCATAGAACTTCTGCCGTCCCCGAAATCACCGAGCCATTGATGATCAGCAAAGTTGCTGCCGCTGGTAATGCTAGAAGGGCTGCTCTTACCGTAGTCACTACTGTTTCCCGAATAATTAGTCTCCGGACTCTCCATGAACGGAGGGGACAGGTTCGCTTCAGATGGGTACGTCTCGCCGAGAACGTCATACAGCGACTTCTCAGCTGCCTGGAGAGCCAAAGGGTCATGAAACATACAGTCCTTCTCCTCCATGTCCTCCTCCAAAAGCATCTGATTTATGTACTTGAACACGGTTTCGGAGAAGTCGCTGTCGTCGGACGGGAAATCCGCCTCCGTGCTCGCGACCGAAGACGGAGCGGAACTACGATACCTAGGGTCCGAAGGGAGGAAAGGCTTGTCCATGAAGCTACGATCCGAGGACGGGGGGTCGCCACGATTAAACCCATTCGCGAAATTCAAGCGCTGATCCGAAAACGGCAAGAGCGTCTCGTCGTCGAACTTGAAGGCGCTCAAGGAGCCGGAGAATCCGGTGACGCGCGGCTCCATAATCATCTGCCGGCGCCGCTGGCCCCGCTATCGCCAACCCCGCTTCCGAAAGCACTTGCTCCACAGAGACCCCCGAATTCTTCCTACCCAGCAATCGTCGTCAAGCAGCAAAATCGCGCATTTCCCAACCCCTGAAACCGCGATTCACGAAAGCAAACAGACAGAAAAGAAAAGAAAAAAAAGCGATGTCAGGAGAAACCATGATCCACGAGGTCGAATCGTACTCGCACATCAGAAATATCTGGCAGATCAAAGAACGCGAGGAGCACAAGAAGGGCACTGACTCAGACCATCATCGGGAACCACGAAACCAGTTCCGACCACAAAAACAGGAAAAGGAACGGAACGGAACGGACAAGAACCTTCGAGATCTTGCAGTGGAGACGAAGATCGGAAGCCTTACCTCGGAACAGAAAAGGACTGTGAAGCCGATTTCTAGAGAGAGAGAAAGAGAGAGTTGGAATTTTCTCTCTCCGACAGCTTTTCACGGCTTCTTCGCTCGTGAGCCCGGAATTTCTCCCGCCTGTTGACGTTTCGCTGAACTGTCTCTCCTTTAATTTCTTCTTCTTTCTTTTTTTTTTTCTTTTTGTTTTTGAGCCGCCAGAGTCAGAGTCAATTACGGCAAAGCTCCAGTATAAAACCTCATTATACGCAAAACCTACGTGGATTAAGGTTGGTTTTTTATTTTGTTTGGGTCTGAAATTAAGGTTGATTAAGGTTGATTTGATTGGTTAATTTTTGGGACAGCTTTTGTCCTGCTCCGCCAACTCGAGGGACCGCTGCGGCTGGCCTTTTTCCTTAAAGCGGACAGGGCAATCTTTCTAGTTCCCGGAGGAGTTCTCTGGCGTGCGATGGTGGAAATAAAATTAATGGATATTTGGAAAATTATCGACTCCCTATAATCTGCAGAAGAGGGATAGAGAGAGAGAGAGAGAGAGAGTCGACCGTGACATCGATTATGTCAACTTTTTCAAATAGCCAAGACGCAAAATTTGTATTGACGCGACAAAAACACTCTCTATCTATCGCAAAAAGGATGCTAAACTTTGCTCGTCGTGGCACCGACACCTGAATTTCTCTCTCTTTTTCCTTGTCATGTCACAAAGATTTAGGGGTTTTTTTGTCACATCGGTACAAGTTCGAAGGTTTTGAACACGGATTTATTTGGGGTATTGATGTTAAAGCGCACATTTTTTTATGACACGATAAGAAGTTTAGGATATTGGTGTCATGGTGGACATGATTTATTATTTTTTTTTTGTGGTGTTAAACCTATAATTAATAAGTGATTTGCCACCGCGGATGATATGGGTGATCGCTCCAAGAGTTGGTTCTAGTTTGTGAAATCGATAACCGGCCCACCTGGTCCTAGAACTGGACGGGACCGATTCGTGAGTGAATCTAGGAACCGATGGTGATATCTTTCTCTATTTGTTTTTCTTATTCTCTACAAGACTACGACCCTTTCGTTCTATAATGTTCTGGATCTTCAATGAATGAAAATTTCGATGGAAAGACGCGAGACGTGACAAAATACAATTAAGTATCATTGATTCCGGTCTGCGTGATTCAGTCCACACCTGAAAACCAAGAATTGGACCGGCAATTACCGGTTCCAAAATTTTAGAATCAGAAACCGGACAGGTTCACCGCCCAGAATAGGTGGGTCGGTCGGTCCAATTAGACCCTGTTCCGGTGCACCCCCCAGATCAGACAAAACCATCTTCGGGCATTAAATACGTCGGAAGCCATTTAGATCACGGAAACTGCGACACGCAAAAACGCACTTCTCCACGCACGGGTTGCTCGGGCGGTGGGTGGAGCCTGGGCGCAAACTCCACAGTCAAAAAAAAAAGGGCTTGGGTTTATGTCAGCGCCCCGGTCCGATGCGCACACGTGGCGGTCGACCGGTCCCGGGGTAATCCCGCGGGCCAATGAGCGCGCGCTTTCTCGGGTGGGGCGTTTTCCACGCGGTTTTGGTCAGTACTCGAGACAAAGGGACGCCACGTCAGCAGTTTGCGCGTGGCAGCATTTTCTCGTCTTTAGCCATGTCCTCCCCCCGCCTACGTAGGCTGCCCAGCTACGGGCCAAGGCTTTGATCCGATTAAAGTACCAGTATCCACACTAATGCCGCTGTCATTATTATTATTATTATTGATACTAAGTACCATTTGCAAGTATGGTCATTCATGTTGATATTATTAATTACGAATTGAAATTCTCGTTGATAATTTCCTCCCCTCGGTGTATATTCCTACAACCGTTCTGTCAAGTCATGTAATGTTTTTTTTTAATGTATCGACAGTGCGTTCGGTACTAGATTTCTGGGTCAATTTATACATTTGTGTCGGTGAAGTTGACGTCGAGGGTACATAAATCATTTGAATGGATCATTCCGGGGCACGTGTAATTTTTTTTATGGTAGGTGGGGTGGGGTAGGGTGGGGTTTGTCATGTATTTCTTGTCTTTTGTTCCTCGCATTATAATTATAATTTGTCTTTAGTTCATGTTCTTAGTGCATACTTACATCATGCAGCGTCTGCTTTAATCGTAGAAAAGTAATCGCTCACGATCGAGGATGTCATAATTTTTCCTAAAGTTATTAATTCTCGAGATTACCCCGTAGGATTTAGGATGCATCTTGCATTTATAATAGAGGGCAACTTATATGCTATTCACAATCTAAGTACATGTATTGACCTATCCTATTAAAAGGAGAGTACGCACATCCCATCTAATGTGTACTACCACGATAACATACGTCTTGTAATTTGATAATTCTCCATATGGATTGACGTGACGCGATAATGCATAGCGCAATACAAGAGCACGATATCAACTCGACGCGCGATAAACACGTTCGATCGACGCGACAATTGCTTTGTGTATAAAAAACATGTAGTTTTACGAGCTCAAATCTTTTATAACACCGCATATATACGCAATAATTTCAGGGGAAAAAAAAACAACGGCGCATTTTATCGATTCGACGCAACAATTTTTCGACTTCTGAGTCAGGCTAGAACCATTGCAATTCGCTCGACGTACTTGATAAACGGTTCGCATTTAGAATAGAACCCCACGGAATTTGCAGTCGAGAGAAAGAGAGCCATCGAGAAACATCAAGAGAAAAACGGTAAATAACTCAGAGTCAGATTTGGCAAAAAGAGAAGGAGGAAATCGGTGATTAATAAATGGATTAATAGTGAGGCCATTCGGAAGAGATGAAGTGGACAGGCCAAATTGCCTAACCCGTGGAATATGCAGCCAGGCACGATCGAACGATTTGTATGGATGGCTACGTGAGGAGATAGCGTTGGCCTGCTGGGCATCGGTTGATTCTGATTTGACCTCCACCGAGCCCTGCCGCCTTTGCTTATCTTCCAATTTCGTGACCATGACTCGCACTTACCGAAACTCCACCTCGTGCACTTGGAAAAATGAGGTGAGGAGGGTAGGTCGTGTTGCCCATTTGGTAAACGATGAAATCATTGTTCCACGTGATTTGCTCTCTCCTTTTACTTTGTCTCGAATTGAATTTGAATAAACAAAACTCGGTTCTCGACCCTTCTCCAAGCACCTCGGGCCTATGTTTGTCCCCAACCTCCTCATCTATCTGATCGATCTCAATCTCATTTCGGATATCAACGAGATCTGTATTGGGTCTTGGAAGAAAAGAATTCATATTCCCCAAATGCTCTTTGATCGTTGATATCGGGTCCACTCACCATTAGCCCCGTCAAAGCGGGCGGGTCAGGTTAAGACTAGGTCGGATCAAGGATAGTCCGATCCGAATAGATCATACCCGATCCAACCTATATTGTTAAAATACTTTCATATATAATACAATCTCGAAAAACTTGTATCTAAATAGAGACGGGAATGCAGAGTGAGCGAGCACGGCATTGAACGGGAGTTAGAGAGAATGAAGCGAAAAGTCTTAAAAAGAAGTTGGGTCTCAATAAAATTCGTTTAAACTTATTTATGACCCATTTTCTGATTATAATTAACTCATATAACAACTCAGTTCACCAAGTAAGGGTTAATAAGTGAGTTTACGATCTATTCTGATATGTCCACTCGCTATATATATATTTTTTATGAAAATATTGTTGTAAAATGTTACTCCCATGCACCCACAAGTGCGGTCCAAGGTTGGCCTCGATCGACACGATGTGTCATCGTTGGTCAAATTGTCATGAGCATGGGGTCTTCGGAGTCTTTGCACGATACAATGTACGTGCTCTCTATCCAAAGCGTCCGCCCGGACAGGAACGTGTTGGGCAGTGGCTGCCTAACTACGACTTGACCCACCGCGGCACGAAAGTTCCTGGGAATTTAACTCGATAAGATGGCAAAAGCTAATCGTTTTGCGGCAATTGGAGGGGTGAAAAGTGAAACCGTGGGCTGGCTCTCGAGCGCGGTTTTACGTGTGATCGACGGGAGATAGATTTCTTCCTCCGCCATTCATGCTGCTGCCTTTTGTTTTCTGTCCTTCGTAAAGGGCCAAAAGGAGAGGAAAAAGGAAAAATCTTCATTTGACAGCGTTGGGCGGTTGACTTTTAGTTCCTGGGTATGTGAAGTCGTTACGAGTTCCGTCCGTTCTCGTGGGTAAATCGCGATACGTCGTCCTACTCGGCACACTGTTTTGGTGGATACCGGGAGTCGCATCAACCAACAGAAAGAACGTCGACTTTTAATCTTTACTAGCTGAACGTGATTTACAATCCCCGTTACCAAATCCTTTGCATTCCGTACCAAAAAACCAACGACGCTCTTTTGTCGCTATCAACCGTAGTTCCTCGTACGCACCGATAAAGTGGGTTGCCAAAGTTGACGCGTAACAGTTTAATGATGAGATTGGACAGAATTCGTAAGGGGTGTCATTTTTTGCCCTCACGACTAAATAAGGGCTCCTCCTTTTTGTAAGAGGTTTGAAATGCCGTTTTATTTTTTTCCCCAAAGTAAAAAATAGCTAAAGGTCGAGCTTTCCTGTTTTTTTTTTTTTTTGGGGGGCGAACTTTGGATTCCATGTGCATAAGGGTGCTAATGGGTTGGGTCGGATTGAGTTTTCATGACACTTGACCCGATCCTAAACTTATAGGATTGCGTTTGACCTGAAAGGATGTAACGAGAACTGAAACAGAATGATTACGCACAAGGCAGAGAAAATAGACGATGTATGAATTTACCCAGATTCACCATCGAATAGGATTACGTTTTACAAAGAGATTTCACTATATTTTCGATTTGCAGCCACTCAACTCGTTATAATTATCAGAAAAATGAGCAAAATATATATGTACCACAAACGGGCCCAAAACCTAAATCTATACGAAATCTCTTAATCTCACACCATACGGGCCAGTTTAAATAAAAGTCCAAACCTGTTGAGGTTTCGGGAGTGCTGCCCCTGAGCCCCCGCTCGTTTACCAACGGGCAGGATAGTCGTCCGCTGGCCGGGAAACGGAATTGCCGTCAGGGGGCGCTACCCCCGAACCCCCGCCCGCTGACCAGGCAATGGGGCACACGTGTTGGGGGCAATATCCCCGAACCCTCGCATTCTGCACGTAGGGGTCACATGTCGTTAGATAACACTTCAGTTTTCCTAAGCTTACGTGGGCGTACTCGATGTGAGAAACAAGGGTCCCCGAAGTATTCGCCAATTCCAACATTCTCCCACTTGGTGGGTACTTCGCGCAAATGAGAGCCTTTCCAATATCATTCTTCTTCAATCCAATTGCAATAAAGCACCATTCAAACTTCGCACCTGTGACGGCTTTAGTAAGGAAGTCATAACTATTTTCTACCGTGTCGACCTTTACAAGCTGAACCTCTTTCTTCTCTACTTTTTCTCGGATGAAATGATATTGTATATTAATGTGCTTTGTGCGTGAGTGAAATGCAGGATTCTTAGCTAAATAAATAGCGCCTTGATTATCACATCTCACCTCTATGGCACCTTGCTCAAAGCCGAGCTCCAAGGACAACCGCCGTAATCATACGGCCTCTTTTCTAGCATGAGTAAGAGCCATATATTCAGCCTCCATAGAAGAAAGCACTACCACGCTTTGCCTCATGCTCATCCAACTCAACGCAGCACCAAACAATGTGAAAACATACCCGCTAGTGAACCGTCTACTATCAATATCTCCACCCCAATCAGCATCTACATGGCCTATGATATCAAGCATGTTTCCATTCCCCGTACCTTCAAAACATAAAGAAAAATTCAAAGTTCCACGAATATACCTGAAAACTCTTTTGACCGCATTCTAGTGTTTTCTACCTGGGTTAGACATGTATCAACTCAAGACTCCCATTGCTTGGCTATATCCGGACGCGTGCACACCATAGCATACATCAAGCTACCCACTGCACTCGCGTATAGAACTTGGGCCATCTCTTCAGCTTCTTCATCCGTTTTTGGACATTATTTCGCAGATAGCTTGGTCCCTAAAGATATAGGGGTACCAATAGGCTTGCAGTCTATCATATTGAATTTCGTCAATATTTCTTTTATGTATTTCTCCTGCCCTAGCCACAGCTTCCGTTTCTCACGGTCTCTCATAATCTGCATGCCCAAAATAAAATTTGCAAGCCCCAAGTCTTTCATTTCGAACTTTTTGGCCAACAAACTCCTTACGGAATTCACCATCTTCACACTATTCCTGATCAGCAACATATGATCCACATATAGCGTGAAAATGACAAACTGATCGCCCGTTCTCTTCACATAAGCGCAATGGTCAGAATTTGAACGCACAAAATTAAGTTGGAGCATGTACGTGTCAAACTTCTAGTACCACATCCTCAGTGACTGCTTCAGCCCATATAAAGACTTTTTCAATTTGCACACTAAAGTCTCATTTCCTCTTACTTCAAAGCCTTATGGTTGCCTCATATATATCTCCTCCTTCAAGTCCCCATGGAGAAATGCCGTATTTACATCCATCTATTCTACCTCAAGATCATATGCAGCTGCTATAGACAGAACAAATCGTATCGAGGTCAATTTCGCCATGAGAGAGAAAATCTCGTCATAGTCAACTCCCTAAATCTGAGAGTACCCCTTAGCTACAAGCCTAGCCTTGTACTTCTCTACAGTCCCATCCGGTTTCAGCTTTCGCTTGAACACCCATTTACACCCAATTACCTTTCTATCCTTAGGCAATTTACACAAGCTCCATGTTTCATTTTTATCAAGCGACTACATCTCATCTATCATTACGAGCTCCTACTGATTCGCATCATCCATAGATCTCGCCTCTTTTACAGAATTAGGATCATCTCCGGTAATGTTCAAAGCATGAAATGTACTCAAATCACTAAGCGAGAATCGGAGTGGTACCTTTCTTTCCCGGGTCGATCTCCTAAGAGCCGACATGCTATCTGTATCCGGGTCTTCATCTGAATCTGCATCCTCGACTTCATTAACCGAGTCTCCTTGGTCCGATTCAAAATCAGACTCTATTAGCGTGCCTTGTGAAACCATCTCCACAGTTTCAGTTTTAAGACTTTCTTCAAGCACTACCACTTTCTTGGGCTCATCACCTTTCTGTGTGCTAACTTGGGATTGTGATTCACGAAAGACAACATCCCTGCTGTATACAATGGTCTTTGATTCTGGATTCCACAGCTTATAGCCCTTGACCCCTTCCTTGTATCCTACAAAAATGTTCTTCTCAGACTTGTTGTCAAGTTTACCCCGCTTTTCCTTGGGTACATGAACATATGCGTCACTCCCGAACAGCCAAACATGCGACAGATTCGGCTTCTTTCCAAAAACTGCCTCATATGGTGTACGATCCTTCACTAATAAGGTCGGTGACCGGTTCTTCAAATAACTGGCTGTGGCTACAGCTTCTATCCAAAATTTTGGCTCCAAACCTACCCAACTCAGCATACATCTTACCTTTTCTACGAGTAACCGATTTAATCTTTCGGCTATCCCATTCTGTTGAGGCGTATATGGAGTTGTCTTCTGCCTTGCAATACCATTGTCCACATAAAATTGCTCGAACTTATCTGAATAGAATTCACCTCCATTATCTGTACGAAAGGGCCTTGATTTTCCTGTCCAATTGGTTTTCAACTAAAACCTTAAATTCTCGAAATTTCTCGAATATATCTGATTTATTTTTAATAGAATAAATCCAACTATATCTCGAAAAATCATTTATGAACGATACATAGTACTTGAATCCTCCAATAGATAGAGTCGAAGTAGGTCTAAAGACATCGCTGTGAATCAGCTCGAGAACCTCAGTTGCTCTTGTACCAGTGTATTGGAAGCTAACTTGGTTCTATTTTCCTTAGAGACAGTGTTCACAGAACCCGAAACTCATAAAGCATTTTGAAACTCCTTTTACCATCTGACTTGAAGCTAAGGTAGACAGTCCCTTTTCATCGATATGCTCTAACCTCTGATGTCACAACATGGACGTATCATGTTTATATTCCTTGGTCTCTTCAGAAACGAACTCGTTATTAATAGTCACTGTTTCCTCGAGCAGCTTGTATAATGTCCTGTAACGGACTCATCGTGGAATCATAATAGAACCTCGACTCATATTGCACGAATCCTTATCATAGCTAAAAATAACCTCCGAATCAGCCATCGTATCGACTGATAACAAATTTCTACTCATCAAGGGTATGTGCATCACGTTTGAAATAGTCTTCACTATGCCATTACTCATCCTCAGCTTCACCCTGCCACGCCCGATAATTTGAACTGCAGTATCATCTCCAAGCATGACATCCTCACCATTATATTGCTCATATTCACAAAACCAGTGTCTATGAGGCGTCATGTGGTATGAAGCACCGATATCAATCAACCATATATCCTCGTCTGACCGTGCCATACACGCAATAGCCAAATACATATCTCTTGCATCGACCTCCTTTTTACCCGAGAATGATTCAGTTTCTTTCTTAAAAACTAGCTTGTTTTTACAGTCCCACTTCACATGGTCCTACTCTAGACATTTCCAGCACTGTACCCTCATCTCCCTACTTTTCGATCACCCACGAGATTTGGATATGGACCCTCTCTGATTCAGAGTTTTCTCTGTTGGCCTTCCCCTAGCCGCCAATGTCTCTTTACCGGAATTTCCCGATCCCTTTCTTCATGTCTCCTCCAATAATAAGGCAGACCACACACTTTCATACGATAATTCCTTATCCCCACCACCGATCACTACAATCAGATTATTCCATGAATCCGGCAGTGAACAGAGCAGTGTTATTGTCTTATCATCATCCTGGAACTTAACACCAATTGATATGAGTTGACTAATCAATGTGTTAAAGTTATACATATGTGTAGAAGACGAGTTGCCTTCATGCATTCGAAGATTATGTAGCTTTTTCCTCAAAAACAACTTATTAACCAATGACTTACTTTGATACAACGACTCCAATTTCTGCCACAAATCTTTGGCTGTAGGTTCGCTCATCACATTTGTTAAAATTGAGTCCACGAGACAAAGCCGAATCAACCCTTTTGCTTTCCTATCAATCCGATCCCAATCTTCAATCTCCTTTTGATCTACCTGTTTGGAAGTTGAATTCACTTTCTTTACCGCTTCCTTGCCCATCACGACACTAGGTTGCGTAGCAACATGCCTTTCTGTTTCGATTGCCGACCAAAGATCTCAATCATAGAGAAGATCCTCCATCTTCATCTTTCACAGATCAAACCGCATTTCATCGAATTTTTCTATTTCAATTCGTGATCCTCCTGACATCTCGAACAAACCCTAATTCCTCGAACAACCTGGGCTCTGATACCAATTGAAGGGATGTAATGAGAACCGAAACAGAACGATCACGCAGAAGACAGAGAAAATAGACGATGTATGAATTTACCCAGGTTCACCCTCGAATAGGGCTACGTCCTGCAAAGAGATTTCACTATATTTTCAGTTTACAGCCACTCAACTCATTACAATGATCAGAAAAATAAGCAAAATATATATGTGCCCCAAACGGACCCAAAACCTAAACCTATACGAAATCTCTTAATCTCACACCATACGGGTTAGCTTAAATAAAAGCCTAAATCCGTTGAGATTTCGGGGGCGTTGTCCCCGAACTCTCGAGCCCCCGAGCCCCCAAGCCCCCGCTAGCTCACCGGCGAGCAGGGCAGCCGTCCGCTGACCAGGCAGCGAAACCTCGTTAGGGGGTGTTGCCCCCGAACCCCTTCTCGCTGACCAGGCAGCGGGGTACTCGTGTCGAGGGCGCTGCTCCCAAACCCCCGCATTCTGCACGCATGGATCACATATCGTCGGATAACACTTAAGTTTCCCTAAACTCGCGTGGACGTACCTGGTGTAAGAAACAAGAGTCTCCGAAATATTCGCCAACTCCTACAGACCCGACCCGACCCGAGACCCTATTCATCATATACCCCAAGAGATGGGTTGGGTCGAGTCTATCTTGGTAGGGTTTCGAGTTGGGAGAGGAGAGAGAGGGAGATGTTCTCTTTGCTGCTTGCGAAGTACGGAGCCCCCCACTCGGGGATCTGGTTGAGGGATGCTGACAACAAGAGCGACCAAAAGGACTTGTCCTCAACGGCGGAGGCGATCATTGTCAAGAGAGGCGTGCTGGAGAAAGGTGGGATCGCCGCCGCCAGCGGGTGGAAGGAGCCATCCATGGCGAGGGCGTAGCCAGGAGGCGCGGCGGCAGGGTCCACATAGTAAGCGACGGCAAGCATTACTGCGGTCTTCTCTTTTCGGAGAGGAAGGAATAGGTAAAGAATCAAGAGCTTAGAGGAGCAATTGTTGCTACCTTCATTATCGTCGTTGTTGTTCGATAAATTTGTGAAGATGGGGGCTTTAAAACCCGCCGAGTCTGAGGCCCCAACTACCCCCTCAAACGAAGCAGTAAGAGATCGAAACCCTAGAGTACAACGAAACACTCTTGCGCCTCAGCAGATCTGTAATAACTACGGCGGAGGCTTAGTAGGAAGGGGAGGAAGGGGATGAGTGGGCAGCAAATCTCCAGCTCGCCGGGACACGGCTGCGAGTGCAATGGTAACGGCAGTTTGGAGGTTTCACGCGCTGGAGCAAGATCTCACCATGCGCGAAACTAAGACGCGCGAGCACAAAGAGGGAGAGGAAGAGATTTGGTTGTAGGTGGATCTTGAATGCGAGGTCAGGGGTAATTGTGTCAAAAAAGCCCACTCCAGCCCGGCTCAACCCAACCCTACCATGGCATTACTCATACCTTAAAACCCAATCCCAAAAAAACTAAGGCCTGACCCCAAAACGGGTCATGCTGTTGCGGGCTTTATTGACACCCCTGCATGTGTATATAAACTTAAGTGCTATGATAATGTCCGTGCTAATTTTTTTTTCTTTTTGCTTTTTTTCCTTTGTGGGCTTTGGCCCTTTTGGGACAAATCCACATAACCAAATCCATCTGCCAAAAGGTTATCTTGGGCCGGGCCGCTGGATATGATCTCGGGCTCGTCAAAAGGTTGACTCCCCAGCCGGCGGCCACAGGGAGGTGGCGAGACGTCCGCCGCCGCCGCCGCCGCCGCCGCCGCCCGATGGGATCGCCGGCGGCGATCACGTGCGGTCCACTGACGCACTAATTATTTTAAGTGCTTTGTCCATGGCCATGTCTCTCTCTCTCTCTGTCCCTGGGCGTGTCCACCAATCGGCTGCAGCTTCAGGTCTGCAACGAAGCTTTTCCCTTTTTTTTTTTTTGGGGGGGGGGGTGGGATCGATAATTCAATTTTAAAAGATTCTCCAGCGACGTAATCATGTTAGGAGTTGACAGATTATCGAGAAACATACCGTTGCCGCCCGCCGCTGCTGGTCGCCTTCCTTCGTCGACCGGGAACTCTCCCTGCGAAACCCTAGCCGAGCGCGACGACGTTCTCGGCCCACCCCGTCCCTGCGATTTCTCGCATCCCGGCGATCGATTCCCGGTTCCGTTCGCGAGAGGGTTTTGGGAGGGATTTCCGGTGCAGGTATGAAAGAAGGTAAATCGGCTAAGCAGAATCAGCAGCAGCAGCACCAGAAGGATCACCTGTCTCCGTTCAAGCTCGCGAAATTGTTGGATCCGGAGGCCTCGTGGGACAAGGTAATCCGAGCAACCTTGGTGCTTGAGGGTTCAATTACTCCCGGCACTTTTTTGGGTTTTGGGTTTGGCGTTACGCTCGGAGCTGTGTCTTGTGCTCGGAGGAGCATGCGAGATTTGGTTCATGTGGCTTTAGTTTGCTTACTCTTGCCGTTGTGGATTGCTAGAGTGCTATGGATTCATCAGCTGAACCGCAATTGAAGTGGGATTGATTCGATTTTGAATGATTTGATTGGGTCCCGAAGGTTGGGTTTTGTCGGCGCGATCGAGTTTTTAGTGATCGTGTGCGTCTGTGGTTGTTGCAGGATCAGTTGGGAGATGTGCTGCATTGGATTCGGCAGGTGGTGGCGCTTGTGTGCGGATTGCTGTGGGGTGCGATACCTTTGGTTGGAGGCATCTGGATTGTCCTGTGAGTTGATTGCTTTTCACGTTCATGCACTTTTTCGACCTTTCATTGTTTCTGTGCTATAAAAGCTTGAAATTCTTGTGGAGGACTAGGCATCCTCACAAATAAAAGAAGCAATGAAAAATAGAACCTGGATCCACAGCTCTCGAATAAAATTGAGCGCCTCAATTTGCCAAAGATATTATGTTTGGAGTTCCCTGAGCTAGAACCATGGAGATGCTACTGATGCTATTTTATCTTATAATATAGCAATTGCAATGGCAAATGTTGACCTTCTACAATACTAGGTTTTCTCCCTCCGAATCATTCCAAGTATTGGATAGATAATATATGGCTATGAAGGCTTCCTCCATATCTTTGCCAGATGCTTTGAAGGTTATGCGCACTAAATATTGCAAATATTTGAGAAGGAAAAAACCCATCATGGTTTAGACATCTTTAGTTTCTTTTGGTACATCACCAAGTGCGGAGCCTTTTTCCAACAAAGTGGGATGAGTGCATTGATCTTCCCTAGCCATTACACTCTGGTTGAACTTTTGAAATAAGTTTATTCAAAATAATACAAAATGGCAGAATGTTAGTAGGCAACCAAAATATGCATGCATTAGGAATTAGTAAGTCTCTCTCTTATTGAGGAGATGATTTTGTTTTGACATATCTGGGTTGTGCTTACGTGCTGTGTCCTGACCAACCAATGTTGCGCTTGGTTGGAGAGAACTTTCCGAAATTCCTGTTTTCATTTTCGTTGAGAATGAAAAGTTAAGGTAAACATGTTTGGTGGCTTGTTTGAAAAAATTAATTTGAAAATACAGTAGTCCAATTTCTCTTGAAGGTGCTAGGTTTTTAGAAGCAGCCGAAAGATGTTCCCAGTGCTTTCTTTCTATTTGAAAACACGAAGGCCATCCAATTATAAGACCCAACTTTTGTCTCACTCTCACCAGAGCATTGTGGGGGTGTACTTTGTTCTTTGAAGCTCTTTTTGGAGATGGATTGATGATGGGCTATTGCATTCTGAACAATGGGAGTGGCTAAGAATAGACTCTGGCAGACGAAAAAAATGGAGAACGGGAGAAGAAATAGAAGAGGAAGGAAAAAGAACAATTATTACTTACATGGATCATATTTGAAAAATTCATGGTAAGTAATATTTTGTAATTTGATTAATTTGAATTTATATATTAAATTGTTTTTAAAAAATTCAATATATTGAAGTGGATTATTGACTCGTGAACTTCTACTGAAAATATTAGAATAGAAAAATTCTACCAATAATAGCATAATTAACATATTTGCATAATTTTATTTTTTCTTGAAAATTGTGTTTTCATGAATCAAACGTGTTTTCAAGGAACAAAAAAATGAAAACTATAACTGAAAATGTTTTCCAAGACCAAACGGGCCCAATGTTACATGTCAAAAAGTCGTTTCGTACTCTTGAAGATTATGAGATGGTTGAGCTCAACTTTCTACTTAAAGAGGTTAGATTGAAGAGGCATCGTGCATGGGCCACTCATGACTCATTCACTAGCCAACTTAGGCTTGGCTTGGGGGCTGCCCGCATGCTATTCCAAGTAAATTGCTTTCCTAAGATGTAATTGGTTAGAGGTTGCATCTCTTAGACCTTGCTATTTGTATTAGTAGAGATATAGTAAGATGGCCAGGCAATCACGTGTAATGTATTTTTTTAACTCTGAGTACTTAATTGGAAGCATCTTGATAAAGGGCTAAAGTTGCAAAACTAAGTCTTGATTTAAGAAAGATAATATAGATGATTAGGTTAAATTGTTGAGCCATCAATTTGCCTATCACTGCCGAACATTCCATATCGTTTATGAGTAAAGGAGTTCAGATGTTTGTCTAAGCAGTAGTCATCTACAAAGGAAAATTGTTTGCAGGTTAACAAAGTCAGGTAGCATGTTCTACATTGAGATCACGGTCGTTAAAATCTGGTCGTAGCATCTTACAGTGTTATGATCTTAATTAATTTGTCTTGTTAGGGGTTCCCATCCGAATAGATAAAGTCATATGGTATTTACAATCTTTCCAATTTTAGCAATTTAGTGTTAGTTGTTGATAACTTCAATTGAATTTCTTTTAGTTTTCTCTCATCTGTGATCTTTAGGGAAGAAGATCAAGTTGGCCTTGTCAACAACTTGATGCACCATCTTCCTCAAGAAACTTGTAATTCCATTAGAACGAAAAAACAACTTGATGCACCATCTTCCTCAAGAAACTTGTAATTCCATTAGAACGAAAAACCCTGTAGTAGGAAATGAGGAATTTTGAAAAATCAATAGATAGAAAATTGTCAGAATGTTCAACCCAAAAGTTTAAACTTATAACTAGAGGGAGATTTCATGAATATAAGGCCCACTAAAACACTATAGGCAATCAATGTGGGATACTTTAACACTCGCTCTCATGTACAAGCTGAATTAAGAAAAACACATGGAATTGACGAATGGGGGGCCGTATGTGCAAAATATATTGGGGTGGAACTTAGCTTTGTTACCATGTTAGAAAGTCCAACCCAAAAAGCTTACACTTACAGGTGGAGGTATAAAGAGCATATAAATTCTGTAGATAACAGATGTAGGATGCTTCAATGAAAACCATCAAATTTGACCGAGCTGTTGAGGATTTTAGTCCTTAAAAAGTTTCACGAAGTTTGAAAATGAAGTCGATAATAGCTAAGAACAGACTGCACTTTTATCTTTATGAATTTGGATTCCATTAGTGTGGAAACGAGTTATGTTGTGAAGTCAATAGGTAAAAAATCATCGAATTTACCCAGCTATCTGAGAATTTCAAATATTGAAAAGTTTTTCAAAATTTAGAGATGAAGTTAATAGATGCAGACAATCTTCATATCCATTGGGATGAACTTGGATTTGAGAGTGGAAGCTCATGTAGTTGTGTTATGAAACCATTAGATTGGAAATTATCAAATTTCACATAACTTGCGAACCTCTTTGTAGTTCAGATACTAACACGTTGTATATAATCGATGTCACAAAATGGTTTGTATTTTATGCATTGTTTCTGACATTTGTAGGATGTAATGATCTTATCCTTAAGACACCCTTTGATATGAAGTTGGATCTTTATTTAACGACCTTAGACGGCATAGTTGCTTAAAATATGGAGTTTCTCGAGCCAATCGTTCCAAGTGAAGAATGGGGCAGCAGTTAAAAGTGGACCTCCTTTGCTGTAGATGACTGTTGTCTTTTGTTCTCAGGGTGCACTAGTCCGATAGATTATGTCTGATGATTGGTTTTGGAGCTTACTCTGGGCATTTTGTTGATATTCTCTCGTTTCTTTCTGGAAATAGTAATGTATCGAATTCTTGAATATTTAGGTTGCTTGGAAGACTTAAATGTTTTGTTGCTTTGGTTCGGGGTGGATGCTTTGATGATACCTGGGTAATTCAAACTGTTAGTATTATTGAGTTTGATTGAAACTCCTGGAGAAGTTTTATAAACCAGATTCCTGCCCCGCCCCTTTGTGGTTCCTCGACATATGTTGTGACAATCGCAGTTTGAGACTCTAATGAAAGCTAATAACATGACTAGAAGTACCAGAGAAAGAAGAGCATGTAAGATTGTGTGCGTAACTATGAACTTGATGACCCCATCTTAATCTGCTACCATATGGAATATGCCATCATCATGCTATATTAATGTATTTTGTGTCTCAAATTAAAAATTTTGTTTCGATACTAAGAGTATATCCTTCTGCAGGTTCCTGGCAATATCATCTGGCATAGTGTATGGCTATTATGCGATGATACTAAAGATTGATGAAGAGGAATATGGCGGTCACGGAGCTCTTCTTCAGGAGGGGTTATTTGCCTCCTTGACTCTCTTTCTGGTATGTCTTTTCTGTGCAAAATGGAAGATGTTCTTCTCTTTTTCACCCTTTTCTTATTGCTTGTGGGGAGATACCAAGACTTTTGATTTTAAAGCTTCTTCTCTTTCAGCTCCTCGTCTCATATTGATTAATATCGCATGCTAATCGGTGGCCCTTTTCCATGAAGGAAAGAGAAACCTTGAAATTGCATTACTTTCTAAACCAGAGAATTGTAGCGGGGTTCCTTGTTCTTTTCTACATTGCTTCTCTCTTGCCTCCCATGCTTACAACTCTGTCTATTTTCTTTTCAGCTTGCATGGATTCTAGTCTATAGCTTGGCTCATTTCTGATCAGATAGTATTGCGGGATGGCCTGTCCTTATGGGAACAAGTTAGATGGTTTTTGTGCCCACAAATTTCAGGGAGTTCGTGGGCGGTGCAACATTACCAATGGCGACAGTGAGAAGCTTCTTAGTTGCGATTATTTCCTTCTATTTTTTGAGCATGCAACAGTCAAATCTGGCAGAGCATCAATTTGCCGGACTTTGGCTCATAATCACCGGATGCTTTCGACGAATTCTTCTTCTTCCTTTTTGTCGTTTTCAACAAACATCTCAGGAAATGTAGCAATACGCGATGCCCTCACGGACGATATCCGTGATGTTATTTTCGTCACTGACATAAAGTTATACGGAAAAACAACAGTTGGCGACTTGTTTTCTTTGGTTTCCCCACTTGTGGACTCTCTTGTAATCTTTTCTATATCACTGTTTCCTCTGCTGCCATGTTGGCGAGCAAAATGCTGCTTCATGTGGTAGCTGAATGTTTTTAGCTTCGTCTCTCAGCTTCGTTCCTCGGAGCTGACGACAGCTAACTGCAGAACTAGCTAATTGACATGTAGGAAATGTCTCAGTCCTCCTATGCTGCTTCTATTGTAGATAAATGGCCAAATCTTAGTTGACATATTTTTCCCCGAAGACCAAGAACTGAAAATTCGAAAAATAAAAAATAAAAAAAGCCCCTGCTTTACAGGTCATCTCCCGAGCGTGATCTATTCCGGGGGGACTTATGTGGCCGAACTCAAGCTGCTCAACAGACATAAAAGCTTAAATTCATGTAGTTGCTGTACAGTACTACAGACACAACTTTCAAGAAAAGACTGGGCTTACAATGTCCAATTTCGTGGGTTATGTTGAGCTCCAGATATTCCATCTCTTTTCCCAGATTAAACTTCCACATCTGAGCCTTATCGACGCATGATACGAGGCATTAATTATGGGTTCATCTACTTGTTTTGTTCCAAGGAGAAAGTGGTCAGAGGAAATTTACAAATTCACATAGGGGCAACATAAAAAGTGAAGTACAGAAAAACAAAAATAGAGAGAGCTGCGTCTGCCGGGAGTCGAACCCGGGTCTATTGCTTGGAAGGCAATTATCCTAACCGTTGGACTACAAACGCTTGTTATTGTTGTTGTTGTTGTTGTTGTTGTTATATGAATTAGAACCTACTTTTCAAAATAATGTTTATCCCATTCGGCCGGAGCCTATGTAGGACCAACCTGCGGTTTTGTCACTTGTTTTGCTCGATCAACGTCGATGGATGAAATTTACCCCCGAGGGTTAGAGCATAGTTAAAGGAGACTCGAATGGAGTGGAGTTAGGGAGCACATTTTGCTTTGGAGTTTGAGCGAATTCCCTTTTGAAGGTTAATAATGGAGTTGTCATGTACTTACAAAAATGTGTCTATCGGGTGTTGTAATCCCACTTATTCCACACCCGACGGGTATTTTCTAGAGTTGAACATTTCCGTATCTAGCGGGCGATTTCAAGGATGCGCACCAATGTAGTGTCCAAGGGTATTAAGTAAAATCATGAAGATGGAGGTGTTTAGGAGAGAGGGACGGAGGAGACTCCAAATGAGGATGGTCATCACTTTGTTGTCCTCTTTTACTTAACATCACTTGCGCAGCTTCTTATGAATTAATCGGCATGCCACTCCTTTTGATTACGACTTCAATGGGCCTCAATACTTCGACAAATGTCGCCCATTTCGTTATCTTCCCAAACAAGATCTTTGCATGCACACATGCGTTTGTCCGTACGCTAATGCGAGGAACTAGTCGCGTCGATTCATCCCTCCTATTCCACTGTCAAAATGAATAGAGAAAGCAGCTGACATAAGGAGTGGGGCGGTCGTTTTCATTATTGATGGCGTACATGTCTTCTGATTCGTCACTACATCTATCTTTTTTATGTACTTGGTGAGTTTTTATAGATGCATCCGCCAAATGGAGAGCATGGAATGTTTGTCAATGAGCACGATTATACTATTCGCATTTCGCTTTCATGACGAGAAAAGTTTGCTATGGATTGATTTATTAACGAACGTTTCGCTATTTTCGTAATCAACTTCGACGGTAGTATTTGCAAATGAGGGCTTAGCGGACGGGTTTTGTTGTGAATTAGGCGTGCACAAGTTCGGTTATGATATCTCCGGTTCATATACGATATCGCTCAGTCATTGCAAATAGACCCGAACTCATGCCCCGTAGTTCTCAAGAAGTTTTCCGAAACCCATCACAAATTGGGAGATGGAATTCCAAACCGTTTGAGATCTTAGGCTCGAAACGGTGGATTTCGAAAAGAAGAGTACTATTATGTACGATAAATTTTGTGTTTTAGGATTTACAAATTGCGCAAGTAACCTTAAATATCTTAAAAGGAGTTAGGGGGTGGTTTTGTGAATGGCTCATTAGATTAGGTTGTGAGTAATACGGCACGCACATTCTAAACTTGCCACGGTTCCTGTTGAAAGATCCTTTAGGATCGGGACGAGATGGAAATTCTACTTTTAGTCCTCGACTTTGAAAATTTTTTCGGATCAAGTCCTTGAATTATTAATTCGATCTGATGAATCTTTGAATTTGCGTAAGTTTTTCTAACTCCAAATTCGATTAATTAATCGAGACGTGTTTGTTGGAGTCAACAAGAGTCAGATGAGGAAAGCTCGATCCTTAGTGCTTATATTTTCAAAATCTTGTTGCTCAAAGTCTAGTTATGATCTTTATCATCAGGATCTGTCTCCATTCACGTTATTTGATAATTCGCAGTGGCAGGAAGTTTTTCTCATGCTAGACTGGATGCTCGTTCGACAAACATGCAGTTTCAATTAATTGGATGGGGAGCTGAAAGGCAACAGTTGAAAACGTTATGAAGATCGAATGATTTGATTAGACAAATTAAAAAGGACTTGATTGAACAATATGCGCAAACCCTAAGTTGAAAAGGTTTGCCGCGTATTCTTCTATCCGCGCGGCCAACGACATACATCAAACCGTTGCACGCCACGCCAGGCAACGTCACCAACAATAGACCAAGCAAAGAACCAATATAAATCGGAAACCTCTTTGTCTTCGCGAAAGAAATCGTGCGAGATCAGACATGGAATATGAACTGTAAGACAGGAGGAACAACGGATCACGAGATCCTCGTCCCAAGCACAAAACCCATCACCCACGTCACCTGATTTTGCAAGAACTCATTTGTTTTTTTTCTTGTTCCCTTTAGATCGATCACATCCGTATCGCATTGTTTAGCTGCTGAAGAAACGAAAGAAGAGAAGTTTCCCTCCAACCCAATATAAACAAGAACGTAATCTCCCCTCTTTTGATGATTCCTGTTCGACCCAGTTGCCATCGAGATTGAATTTCGTCCCGCAAATCCCAATGCCGATGACAAGCTAACGCAGTTTCGATAAAAAGAAAGAAGAAGTTGCAATGAAGGGCGAGAATTCTTCGCCGGAGGTGCAGATCAAGGTGCACGGGCAGCGCGGGGACGGCAGGGCGGCAGCGAGGGGGGCGGACCAAGTGTTCAGCGAGGTCAGGTACAGACGGTGGGTGCCGTGGCTGGTCCCGTCGTTCGTGGCGGTCAACGTGGTGATGTTCGTGGTGACCATGTACGTGAACGATTGTCCCAAGAAATCCGGCTTTTGCATCGCCAGGTTTCTGGGGAGGTTCTCTTTTCAAACGCTCAAGGAGAATCCTCTGCTTGGGCCTTCATCAGATACGTGAGTCTTCCTTCTCTCTCTCTCTGTTCTTTCTCTGTTCCTGTATCATTTCTAGCATGTATATGGGACTAATGCATGACATGGTGGGTGGAATGCAATGTTTAGATGTGTCTGCAGATGAATAGGACATGGACTTATGGATGCTGGATAGGGTTTTTTAGAATGATCCTTGTAGTTGTTGACTCGTGTGAGTTTGTGCTCCGTTGGTGTTTAGTTTACTTGATCCTATGGGTATGGAAATCTAAGCTGTGAAAAGGGAGAGGTCTATATCCAGGGTTCAAAGGCATTGTGATTCAAGATGCATAATGGTAAATGCGGAAGCGCTCATGATGTCATTTGTTAGTGGAGAGAGGAGTCAGAGATGCAGCAACTTTTCTGTTAAAATAAGGCTCATACTATAGTTAATGTTCTGTATGCATTGCCATGTACTTGTTCCAAATTAGGGTTCAGACGGCAGAAGGTGGACGGACAGTAATGGAACCGCAAGATCTGGAGTGGATTGTACCAAAAAGTGGTTGGGTAATAGAAATCTTGTGTGATAACCAGAAATCACTTGATTTGAATTGGAACTAGGTAGTTGAGTTTTATTTAACCAGCTTGTTCGTGTATGATCTAATTTAGAGGCCATTAGACAAACTCGAACCCCATAGAAGGGGAAAAGAAGCAGCAAGACAGAGAAAGGATGAGACTTACAAATGTTTCTGAACATGATTTTGCTGGGCATAGCATTTCTTGCAGTCCTTACCAAGACACGTCTAAACAAGAGAAGATGTTGGCAGATTAATTCTGAATGATTAACTCTATTGAGAGTTATTTCTGAGCTGCTTCGCATGTGTTAAATCATGATCTAATCTTAATCTCTAAAATAGAACTCCTAACTCTCATTGGTGGAGATTTACGTTATGTGTTCAGCTCATCTTGACATGCCATTTGGCGTGCCATATGGCAGAGTCATGGTTTAGGGAAATTTTTCATACAACAAAATTATGTCGTCTACTGTTTTCCATTTCAGGTTATACAAGATGGGCGCATTAGAAGTTGCTGACGTGGTTCAGAATCACCAGGCTTGGCGCCTATTTACCTGCATATGGTTGCATGCTGGGGTTTTCCATGTGCTGGCAAATATGTTGAGTCTAGTTTTCATAGGGATCCGACTTGAACAGGAATTTGGTTTTGGTATGCAACAATTTTCTTTACTGTAGCAGATGATTTTGCTGCAACTTAATAATGCATCATCACCTTTACCTTGAAAGGCTCTACCTGTTTGAGATTCTGACACAAACCCAATCGGATAGGCTCCCACTGATGCTTCCATCAAAATATTAAGCTCTTGTTATTGTGAAGTATTGTAGCTTTGCAGAAATTAACTTCTAGTTTCTCTTCCAACTTTTCAGTTCGAATCGGTTTACTGTATGTTATATCTGGCTTTGGTGGGAGTTTGTTATCAGCCCTATTCATTCAATCTAGTATCTCAGTCGGTGCATCGGGTGCCCTTTTCGGTTTGCTAGGGAGCATGCTCTCCGAACTCATTACAAACTGGACAATATATGCGAACAAGGTATACATAAATAACCGAACATGGCCTTTGTTAGAACCTTCAGCCTTTAGAAATTCTTTGACCGTGCCTCTTGACCATCTAGATCATTTTGTCTGTATGTGCAGTTGGCAGCATTGTTAACTCTCATCATCATCATTATAATAAATCTCGCAATGGGTCTTCTGCCTCATGTGGACAACTTTGCTCATATTGGGGGATTTCTTTCTGGTTTTCTTCTTGGCTTCGTGTTTCTAATTCGGCCCCAGTTTGGGTGGGTTAGCCAAAGAAATGCTCTTCCTGGATATGCAACTGCTTCGCTTAAACCAAGGCACATGATGTATCAGTATGTGCTATGGGTGGTTTCTCTGATTCTACTGATCTCATGGTAAGTTTGTTATGTTTCGATCATTCTAAGCTTCTGTTACATTTGATAATCTCCTTCTACAGATCTGAGGAATGTAGGATTATGAATATGAGCATTAGGGGCATATTGTCATGACAGGTTTACAGTTGGCCTGGTGATGCTCTTCCGTGGAGTTAATGCAAATAAATACTGCTCGTGGTGTCATTATATGAGTTGCTTCCCCACCTCAAAATGGAGCTGCAAATCACAACTAGTATCCTGCATGGTAACTGATGCTGCTATTGT
Source organism: Syzygium aromaticum (assembly GCA_024500025.1). Classification (NCBI taxonomy): domain Eukaryota; kingdom Viridiplantae; phylum Streptophyta; class Magnoliopsida; order Myrtales; family Myrtaceae; genus Syzygium; species Syzygium aromaticum. The sequence goes on from CM044894.1 coordinate 19,354,094, forward strand.
GCACTTTATGTCAACTGGTCCAATTGCCACCATCTACATATTTCTCTAGTATTATCTTCTGTAGCAGAAGTGATTTCCTCATTTGAGAGTCAAAAACTAGAAAGGGAAAATAAAATTTGGCGTGGGCCTGCTTGCTATGGGTAAATTAAAGTGAAGCCGTGACAAGGAAAACATGCCTGTATAGTCAGCATCAAATTGATCCTATAAGTGTATACATTTTGGTTTTGTGGAAGATACTTCTTTAGAAGTCCATGGCAGTCGGACCTTACTAAAAAAGATCTCTAGTTTCATGATAGTCATAAGGGCCATCTGTGAGAAACTGAGCAGTCAGCATGGCCTTAGCCGTCTATTCAGCTGCAAGGTGTGACCCTAGAGCTTAGAGGGATAGTTCTGCCATTTTAGGAATTTTTCGAATGATAGAGCTGTGGAATTCCTCATTTTTCTAATGCTGGTCTTCTTAACTTATAAATGTGACTTTTGCAGATGAACCAAACTGGGAATGTGCTTGACTTGACATGCCTAAGCAATGGGAAAAGCAACGTTTATGTATTGTCGGACAATGATCCTTCCGTGATCCAGCATTTATGTACGCAGTTATGCAGTTAATATTGACTCACAAGAACAGGTATAGGAACTTTGCATAAGCAATATTTCTTGCTATACATAATTTGATTCCGCATTGGCAGAGAACATTGTCTTGCATCCCTTCAAAAAGAATTAGGAAAAAAAAAAGAGTCGATACACTAGAACTGATCATGACTTAGCTCAGAGCCATTTTATTAGCTCAATGCACGAGCAAATTAGTACTCGAACGTCAGTCTTATGAGGTGAACTTGATGAATGAATCACATTCTTGCTTCGACATATGACGAGGAAAAGTCGAAAACGCAATGACACAAGTGGACTTATAGGAATCCCAGTGAAATCCTAAAGTATTGGATGCTGTAGTGAAACCGAAACGATATCTGCATCGCATGCTCATGAAATGTACTTGTCACTATTGACAAACAGCGCCGCTCCGCAGAAGGTTAAATTCACCAGCGCAGTTGCACAGAAGAAGCAGTTTTAGCTAACTAGAGGATGCTCCATTTACTCTGTTCTTGCACGGAAGAGAAGCTAGGACAGTGTGATTTGCCCTTGGGCAGTGCAAGACCTGTTCATATCAATAGTCGTTTTTGAGCTAGTCATATATATGGTGCGGCTGTTAAATCTTTCTAGTCTTGACAGTTCACTCAGTGTAAGTCTTTTGCACACTATATAGTGCTTATACTGTTTGACGAACATGTAATAATTTGGAGGTACTGCAGAAAGAGTCGATATCGCGGGTGTTGAATCAATAAATACATTCAATGGGAGAGCTCGTCCGGAGACGTAGTACAACAAATTGGAGATGAACCCTGTCAGCTAAAGCTCCCGCTTCTCAAGATAAGGCAAATAATACTGCTACCAATGCCTTACATCTTGACGTTTTAGTAAAAAAATATTATGTTAGATACACTACTCATCTATCAGATTTATTTATTAAGCGATACGGCAGATTTTTGTCGGGAATCCAAATGGGTCCGCTAGTTTAAATAATCACTTATGAAGTGTCACATAATCTAGTAGACACAAAGTCATTGGCAAGATCACAAAGTCCATATAGATCAGAAACTCAACTAGTCCTTAAACAGATCATATTACCCTCTGGTTCAGCAGGTGATGCTAATCCAAGAAGCACATTTTCCGAGCCTACCAGAGCTTGCAATTCAAAGCTGAAGTTACTTTCAGCTCGAGTCCTTCGCAATCTTCACATCAGTATTTAACCGCAAACCTGATCGTCTGAATTGCATCGTTGCGAGCTCTCCAAACGATAAGTGAAAACTAGCATACCATGCAAGCATCAATAGCTACTTTTGAAAGAGTGAATAGTTATAATTCTCAAATCAAATAGGAAAAAGACCACAAAAAATTCTAAACTATGCTACTTGTGATAAATTTGTCATTAACTTTTTTTATGACACGAACAACCCCAAATTATACATTTTGTGACACATTTATCACATAATACTTTCTCTTAGGCCATTTTCGTCTTTTTCCTTTTCCTTTCTTTTTTTCCTTTCTTCTCCCGAGCGGAGGGAAGCCGGTGAGGGCCACCCTTGCCTGACTCAAGCAACCCTCGCCGGAGTAGGGCGAGGGTGGCCCTCGCTTGGGTGAGCAAGGGCTGCCCTCGCCTGACTTAGGCGAGGACCACCTGACGTTAATGAGGGTCGCTCTCGCCAGATCTGGTGAGGGCAGTCCTCGCCCAACCCCAACGCTAGCGAGGGTGGCCCTTGCCGGCTTCCCTCCTCCATGGCCGGTGGAGGGAAGAGAGAGAAGAAAGGAAAAAAAAAACAAAAAGGAAAAAGACAAAAATACCTAGTAGAAAGTATTATGAAGGTAAATGTGTCACAAATAGCATAGTTTGAGATTTTTTGTGTCACAAAAAAAAGTTCCGGGTAAATTTATCACGGGTAGCATAATTTAGGGTTTTTAGTGATCTTTTCCCAATCAAATATGAAAGAAGCCATTTGTGTATAATTTTCTTTACACTGACGACGTACGCCTTCTTTTTTCTCTTCTTCTCCGTGGCCAAAAGAGTTTCTTGAATTGAGAGGTCCCCGTTGGGAGGAAAGCAAGAGATCTGGCGGGGGAAGATACCCTTTGGAGTGTCGATGATGGGGAAAGGAAAAGAATGTCTGAAAATGATATGATTCCATTTTTGCTTTAGCTTGCTTGAGAAACCAAACAAATCCTACAGAAGATGGGATTGCGTAAAGATGGGGGGAGACCATGTTTTTGCAGGCATGCAAGCCGCATAGTGCTTCATCAATACAGTTCTTTGCACGTTTTTGGGACAGTCTGGTTATGGTCCCGACATCATCCAACTTCACTCTAATGACCGGTTCATCATCCATCATCCCATACTTACCAACTCTTAAGTCATGCTCATCGAAAAACTTCTGACCTCTAGGTCGCGAGACAGAGGGAGGCCATATGGATGTAAAACTCATACAAGCTCCTTACACGAGCAACGCGAGATATACTTTTACAAAGACCATCCAAGCGAAACGATAAGTTACTGTACTCAAACCCCTAAAGAGCTTCCACCAATAATGTGAGACTTTTACATATGCCCGATTGAAATCTATTGACATAATGATCGTTAATGCCTTTGAGTTTCAAATGGTCAGATTGTCGGTTATCTAATGCCGTATGCCGTGTGTTGGAAACTATACTTTCGCCGACGGCTGATGTCGAAGATATGTGGACTGAGGTTCAAACTTCAAAGGGTAGTTAACGAACATGATAATTAAGCTCGTAATGATGCTTAGTTAGCCCTAATTACATGCCAAATAATTCATTATCCTTATAAAATACCCCCAATATCTTCTACCCAAACCTCATACTTTAATCTTGTCCCCCCACAAAAATCATCTTTTCATCACTTTTAATTGGAATTTTAATTTTGATGTCTTAATGAAGTATGCCAATCCAGTTGAATGTTAGCAAGTATGGCCCATGTTAACTAACAAAACCGTCTGTCGGTTATGCCAGTGCTAGGCCCAGTCGACATCGGAATCCTGAGTGGCCCATACGTTTTAGATTATTTTCTTTAATGTTTTGATCTTCGGATGCTAGTTACGTCACTTTAATGTCGCGTCTAGCTCCGTTTCTTGCCATTCGGTTTATATGTTATACACTCCGAAAAAAGCTAGGAGACTAATGTGCATTCATTCGTGACGCATTGTCAAGAGATTTTTCAAATCAAACTTCATTCGTGACGATGATCATAGAGTATCGCACGGCGTTCGTCGCAATATTGGTTTAATCCATAAGTAAAATTGCATTTTTGTGCCAACCGTAATAACTAGCGTTCTTATGGATGAAATAGTTGTGTCCTTTACTCGAAAAAAGCGGGATTTACTAGTCCGAATTAGCAAATGCCTCTTTTCCCGAAAGCTTGTTTTCAGTACAAAAATCATTTCAAATTGAGTGATTTGACTTATGCTACGTGTCCACAAGTATGGACACGTAAAAAGTACGAAAAAACATATGGAGATCATATTTTTTATTCATGTGATTTTTGGCTTGTTAAGACAATCAAATTGAATTAATAAATTTTTCCTTTCCCCCCCTTCCAATAACCTGCCCAGCCTATTATGCACCCTATCGTTAGTTGATTTTGGCAAAAAATTACCCACTTGGTACTATATATATTGTACGAATATCAATTTAGTTTTAAACTTTTCAATCTTGTCAATTTAGTTCTAAACATTTGTGCAAAATTCTTCCCATCAATTTTCGCCAAAAAAACGGGAGTATAAGAATAGTCCTCCTAATCTTACAATGCCTTTACAAATTGAATATCGATCCCCAACTGTGACATTTTCGATACTCAAAAACCCTAATCATATTGCAACCATTTTTGCTCTTCTAAGCTGTTCTATCCCTATACGTCCATGTTCGCTATTTGGAGCCCGACAAAGAAAACTAGACAAAACTAAACTACCCGCCTTTTGACCCTAAAAAAAAAAAAAACTACCCAATGAGAAACTAGTAGAATCGATGTCAAGAAAATTATCGAAAAAGTCCTAGATCTATTACATTTTTTCTCAATTCAGTCATAAATTTTTTAATTTGGCAACTTTAATCGAGAAAAATAATGCATTAGATGATTAAGAAACCATTTCCGGAGATGAAATCCACAGGAAATTGACCTAAGAATGATGGTGAGCCTCACAAAGTCAAAGAACACAAGGGCTTGATTGAACTTAATCTCGCTTCATATGGCTGCATAATGATGTAGAAACTGGATGATGTTCTTCACATGACTAGGGGCAGGCATGATCATGTTTCTTTGGATGGTCAGCAAATCTTACAAAATTCATGAACGTGGATAAGTGATCATGTTAGGAACTTGATTATTGACTAAAAACTCTAGCCACTCTAAACTTGCAACCCATGACAAAATGTTCATGCAAGCGACCTGTGGTGCGCACGCTTAAAAGTGTCATGAAAAGATGTCTCGTATTGGGGATGCGGTGCAAAGCAAATCAATTAATATATCTTAATTGACCCACATTATTTGTTGGCTTAAATATTTTTAAATGAATACCGGTCAAATTGGATTTCATTCGCAAGTTTTTACTTTGAGGTCTTCCTCCGCAATCTCCTCATATCAAGGTCTTGAATTTCTGCTCCGTCTTCCTACACGGACTCTTTTGTCTTCCCATCCTTTTCTTTCTTTTCACCCCACTTTATCTTTTCCTTATCTCAAAGGCTTCAGATACTTTTCACTAATTGAACGAATCCGCCGAACTAAATCAAGCCTAAAATTTATTAGCAGCCGCGAAAATCTGAAAAAAGAAAAGATCCTTCGCCTAATTGAGAATTGGAATGGAGGACTAAGGGGATGTATTTTTCCTATTTAACCTCCCTTTTCGTTTGTAAAATTTCTTTGCTCTCTATTGCATAGATCCATCTTTAGTTCTCTTATCTTGCTCACGGTTTGTGACAAATCACGTTCAAAGTCAAACTCTCACTTATCCAAGCTTGACCAACTCTTCTTTTTTTGAACACTTTTAAGTGAAGTTTGACCATATTCGCAATTAGTCATTCAAAAGTTCTCATCCCATTATTCTCATTCAAAAATTCACAGTTCAGTTTGGTTGGGCTGCCTTTTTTGCCAACTTTGTTAAAGCTAGTTTTATTTTTTTGTTGACAAATTAAGGGAATCCCTCTTCAAGTCTTCCCAGCTCACTATGGGCATTTTGTATCAAACAATTAACTAAAGTATCATAAATCAAGGGAATCTCGAGCACCGCCTTTGTGGGCCCAAGTTTGGGTGCCGAAGCATCGGGTATGAGCACTAGGATTTCGGGCCCAGCCTTGATGGACCAATCGTAGGTGCCGGGGGCCCAAGCTAGGTCCCAAGCTAGGCCTCGATGGATTTGGGCCCGATTGCTGGAGACCTAGTCATGAAGACTAGGAACTGAGAACTAACATTAGGATTTTCATGCCCAAACGTAGAGTTATGGATTCAAGTGCCAATACATAATCATATTGTGAAAAACGTTTTTCGGTTCTTTCAAAGAGGAAATAATTTTCCTAAATTTAAGTTTTGGTAAAGAAATATTTTCCGTCGACTCATTTTCCTAAGCGAGCCAAATGCTGGGAAATAAATAAAATATTTTATGTGAAACAAATGGACCTTAGTGCAAAATTGATTTTCGAGAGTATTTGTTTTTTATTGAAAAGTTTGTAAAATATAAAAATATTTTTCATGAAAATCATTTTCATGAAACGTGATTAATTTTCATTTGTTTGACAGTTTAGGAAAAGTAATTTCTTTCTTATCAAAAAGGGAAATTGTTTTCCACAATCAAAGTTTATTGCTTTTAGTCCAAGGAAAACAATTTTCATATATCGATTAGTTTTTCGTCATTTAAACCCCAGAAACTCGGAAAATAATTTTTTGGAAACAATTTTCTTTCAAACAAACCGACCCTTGATTTGCAATTCTTCGAATATCACTCACAACACTAATTTAGCCATCCTCATCTACCCAGCTGATATCAAGGTTATTTTACATTGTAATTGTTTAAAATTTATTTCTTGTGATTACATAAATCTTGTGTTTTTCTTTTCACTACAGACTGGACTTTATTGGAGGCAAATCAATAGAGTCTTAAGGAGGAAAAATACCTCAGATCATTGTTTGACAAAAAAAAATTTATGGTGGCCAATAGCCCAATTAGCAACTTCATTGGCAACCTAATTAATTACTAATCCAAGATGCTACACTTTAACTCATAAACCAACATATGATCATGTGATGATAGATTGGACCAATCATGTACGCACGGCAAAAAACCCAATGGACCCAAAATGTCACTAAACCGCATCAAAGCACCGTTCACGCCTCAACTTCGGATTGAAGCAAAAGCCAACTCTGTACTTGCAATTAGAATCATCACTTTGTGTACCTCTTTTTTTTGGTGCCCTTTTCATAGGTAGAAATGCTTTTTTGGTTGAAATACTTTTGGTCGTGATTGGCCAGAGCATAGGCTATGGTTGAAGGCCGGGTGAACTAATATGTTGCCCCGGCTCAACTCTCGTTAGCCACCCTCGCCCAAACCAACCTATGTTGCCTTTGGACTCATCGAATTTGGGATGACCTGAGTAAACTCGAAGAGTTGTCGGGTCTACTAAGCCCGACCCTCGTTAACCACCCTCACCCAAGGCAAAACAAATTGCCTCGGGACTGATCGAGCTTGGGATGTCCTGAGTAAGGTCAAAGGGCTGTAAGGCTTACAATCAAAAGAGCGCACATCTAATTTGTAGTTCCAAGACTATATATATACTATCATGCACCATTCAATTTCTTCTTTTATATTTTTTTTTCCATAATACACACTTCAATTTTTCATAACCTACCTCTATATCTAATACTCTTGACCTACTCCTTATCTTGCACTTGAAGAATGATTTTATGGATAAAAGCTAACACGTGCTTAGCTAGGAGCTTGGGATAAAACCGTGCTCGGGGAGCAAAAGTTATTCAAAATCGCTAGCTTTTTAATCCGTAATTACCTGCGTAGCAACCTTAAAAGATGATCGAGAAAAAGGAGTTTACATTTTTACCAACCGAAAGTTCTGAAAAATCGCATTGTATTCCGTTCGCAAGAATTGACACTTTAAGGAGTTCCATGTGCGGCACATATGGTACGGTGAGCCAAGTAGGGTGGGCCAAAAATCTTGGAGGAAATTGCACCGCCCCTGTTTTTTCGTCTTTATAAGCAGGGCTAGGTGAAGTCTCCTCATCGCCCCACACACACACACACACACACACACACACTCTCTCTCTCTCTCTCTCTCTCTCTCTCTCTCTCTCTCTCTCCAAGTCCAGCTTCATTAGCATCCTAGAGCAGAGACAATGGCTTCAGCGAGTGTGATGGCTCTGGCTGTTGCACTTCTCGGTATCACCCTGTCCACAACATGGATGGTTGAAGCAAGAATACCAGGCATCTACACCGAAGGGCTGTGGCAGAGCGCTCACGCCACCTTCTATGGCGGCGCCGACGCCTCCGGCACCATGGGTACTTCTTCATTTTCTGCTCTCCCAACACTTCTACTCTCGTGCCTTAGAAATATGCACCTAGTTTGGTATTGTCCCCCTGTTTTCAACCATTAGTGCCCAGAGTCACCTCTCGCACAACTAGCAGAGCCCACCTCCCGCAATTCCAACCTTCAAAAGAGAAATATGAATTAGCCAATCTCGTTGAGGAAATGTTTAAACGATTGTAGCTAATAAACATACAGTCGCTTTTATCAACTAAAGAATTGACCGAGGAACTTGCCAACAGTACAGATTCTGGGAACTTTAGACAAGTGGTTGCCCACTTGATCTTTCATCACATTGTCTGATGATCCTCAGCCAAATCCTACCTTGCGTTCGAATCTTTTCATTTACCATCGAATCTCCTCACTAATGCCCCTGAAACCAACTAAAACTTCACAAACTGCAGAGTCACAGAGTCCGCAGACTCATAGACCCATCAAAATGGAATCTGATACTTGTCCTGATGTTCTCCTTTACGACTTCATAGGTGGAGCCTGTGGCTACGGCAACCTCTATAGCCAGGGCTATGGCGTGAACACGGCCGCGCTGAGCACGGCACTGTTCAACAACGGGTTCAGCTGCGGTGCGTGCTTCGAGATTAAGTGCGCCAACGACCCACAGTGGTGCCACTCGGGCAGCGCTTCCATATTCGTCACGGCCACCAACTTCTGCCCCCCGAACTATGCGCTCCCCAACGACAATGGCGGGTGGTGCAACCCTCCCCGCCCCCACTTCGACCTTGCCATGCCCATGTTCCTCAAGATCGCCGAGTACCGCGCCGGGATCGTCCCCGTTGCGTACCGCAGGTAAAGGGCCTATTTTGAATATGATTTCCCCCCTTCTTCATGACTCTTCGCCAACATTAGTTCACGGCTCGAATGTTTGAACATGCACAACCTTGTTTCTGTTTTATTGCTATAGATGGTCTTGGGAACAGTGACAGAGGTGATGTGTGCAAGAACTGTCACTGTTTAAGACAGAAATTGAGCATTGAATAGGATAGACTTTAGCAACTAAATAAAGCAATTGGAGGTTAGATTCCATTTGTGGGCCTTGCTTTATTCCGTTTTCTTGTCAGATCATCGGGAGGAATTTCTATGTTTCCACACTTAGTGTTCACCAACATGCATCCAACGTTGCATTGCGGCTTTTAGTAACGGACAGTTACAACTGTCGTTCGTCCTCCGTTGTGTCGTTTCGACACTAGCTAACGTGGTCGCTTTCGCCTGTTCATTTCCGCAACTTGAGCCCCCGTGAGAATTACTTCCTCACCCTTGCGTTTTTCTCGCGTAATCACCGCAGGGTGCCGTGCCGGAAGCAGGGCGGCATCAGGTTCACGATCAACGGCTTCCAGTACTTCAACCTGGTGCTGATCTCCAACGTGGCGGGCGCGGGGGACATCGTGAGGGCGGGCGTCAAGGGCGAGCGCACCGGCTGGATGAGCATGAGCCGCAACTGGGGCCAGAACTGGCAGTCCGACGCCGTCCTCGTCGGCCAGTCACTCTCCTTCCGGGTCACGGGCAGCGACCGCCGCACCTCCACCTCCTGGAACATCGTCCCTGCGGGATGGCAGTTCGGCCAGACCTTCACCGGCAAGAACTTCAGGGTTTGACTCCGGCATTGACCGAGGGCTCATTCTCTTTGGTTTTCATATAAGGGAAAGAAATTAGGGTGTGAGACTGTGATAGTTTTCTAATTAATTTGGGTTTATTGTAAGGTGAGTTGAGAGGCATAGAAAAGTAGCTGAGGTGGCTGCACAAGCACATGGTAGCCCGCAGCTTATGATAGTACTCTAGGGTTTGATATATAGACTTTCGATATGTGTACGTCTCGATGACCCTATAATTATAATCATATGATTTGAGAAGTTATGGTTTGGTGATCTTCTACACTTGAAATTGGAATGCTGTTATCTGCTTAAGACTCAAGGTTCGACTAACTTGAAAAGGGATTTTGGTTGACTGAAATTTGGAGAATGTCCATCACGTGTTCGCAAAGTGGACAATGCGAGCGGGGTAATTACCGAAAAAGCCCTAAATGCTAATTTAGTTATAAACTTTTTGATTTGATCAATTTTGTCCTAAACCTTTTGATAATTTGTCAGTGTAGTCCTTCCACCCAATTTTAGCTGGAAATCGCTAACATTGACCATTTTTATAATTTTTTTTAGATTTATTGAATTTTTTCCTTTTCATTTCTTTCCTTTTTCATTATTATTGATTTTCTTCCGCCGGTCACTGAGCCTCGACAATCGCCAGTGATTTCTGGCCACAGGCGAGGGTTGGCTTAGGGGAGCTCTTCAAATACAACGTTGCATAGAGAAAGTCCGTTCAAGTACGATGAGGTGAGGAATCAGAAAGAGCTTGGATTTTGTTGCTCTTGTGATCGGCAGAGAGAAGAGGAAAAAAAAGAGAAAAAAAGGAAAATTTCATAAAATTACAAAAAAATTGCAAAAATTATCTATGTTAGCTCTAGTCATACCACATGAGACGGTCTACACCCACATCAACAGTTGCCTGCCAAAATTAGTCGAAATGACTACATTGGCAAATAATCTAAATGCTTAGAACTAAAATGGCCAAATTAAGAAGTTTAAGATTAAATTGGAATCCATACAATAAGTTTAAGATTGTTTTGGTAATTTTCCTGATCCAAGTGCCGGACAATTCTTAACATGCTCAACAGGCCCATTTGATTCAACTTTACAAATGAGACTCGGTAGAATGTAAATGCCTTCAGGTTAAAACCCCTTGAGGAAATGTAAATAGCATTTAGTAAAAAATCATTTGTGAAACTATTTTGACCCAAGTAATGTTTGGCAAATTTTTTTTGCAAAGGGCTTTGGGAATTTTCTTTTTTATTAAAAAAAAACTTATCCTATCCTTCATTGGAGCTGGTGAAAGTCTACGATCGTTGGTAAGCTAGATCTAGTGCCAGTGAGCCAGATCTACCAACGGCAGCTGTTGCCCGAGGCCGGGGAACCCTCAGTGAGGGTTGCGCGACTCGCCTGGAGTTGTGCGACCTCGGCGGCCATCGCCTGAGGTCGCATGACCGCCAAGGTGCCGCCGGACTAGGTGATCGCGCTACCTAGGCCGACGGCACTTGGGCAGTTGCGCAACCTCAGGCGGCTGTCACTTGGGTCGTGTGACCTCGCCAGCCCAATCCAGTGTCGGCCACCCTTGCGCAAAAGATGAACAGTAATAAGAAGGGCAAAATCGGAATAAGCCAGAATAAGTTATGGCAGTTTGGAGGCAAAAAGTATAGTTTCAGCATTTGCCAAATTCTGAAAGCTCAACGCTGGTCCGACTAGCTTTGAGTTTTGAGCATTCTCAATGCTGGCTTTTAGCCGAAAGCCCATTGGGAATGCTTGCCAAACAGTTCAGCATTTCCTCAAGGGGCTTTTGAGGCCGAAAGCCCATTTTCCAAGGCTGAACCAAACACCCCCAACTTGGGCATCGGAGGAAAATGGAAAATGAAGCTTCCTTTTTCTTTATCTATTTAACCCACTCGAGAAAAATAGCTAAGAAAATAAGAAAAGGAAGCTTCGAATTCAGCGATGTAAAGCAGAGAGTCCAACATGAACAGAAAGTTGGACGAGAGAGAGAGAGAGAGAGAGAGAGCCTCTTTCATGGGCTCACGTACACGTTGAAAGCGGGGTTAGGCCAAAGGAGAAGAAACTTCGCCTCCTCTGTCGGTCTTAGACTTTGCCAATAAAGCATTTCTTTTTGAAATTCAAGCGCCAAATCTCAAAGGCAGAGATAGGACTGGATTAGGTAGAGATCTCTTTCGTTAGGCCTAAGATTTAGACATCGAGGAGTGCATGGCCGTCCTCGTGGAATTCTGCAAGCGAAGTTTCTGTGCGCTTTCTTGGATGGTTCGTGGGTACAATTTTTCTTTGTCCAGCGCACGCTGCACATGCAGAGGGAGGGAGGGAGTACAGAGGGGGAGATGACATCAATGGCGAACCGCAATGCGATGCGCTCTGACCACCTCGGACTCTCTCCTGGGAAACGGGGAAAATTGATGTCACGTGATGGAAACGTAGGCGAACGCGGATGGTGTGCACGTCGGGCATAATGCCTAGACATTTACGTGCGTAGAGCCGTCTCGAAATGCCATTTTTGTATCATCAATGTGACCAAAAGAGTTTAAAGGAAGCCAGGAGAGAGAGAGAGAGAAAAAAGAGGAGGAGTACGAGAAAAGGAGAAATGCTCTCGTTGAGAGTTGAACTCAAGACCTCCCGCTTACTAAACGGGTGCTCTAACCAACTGAGCTACGAGAGCTATGCGTTAGAGTAGGCCCCGTAGTTTTATATATTCTCTATAAACGACGAAGACGCAGCCCAAATCAATGTCATCCTGCATAGTGCATGCCAAGCAAATGCCTGAAGAAGCGGGTGGTTTGTTTGCTCTTTGCATTTTGGTTTTTTGTGTTTTCAATTTCACTTATTAAGTTAATTATCCAAAAAACTGTAGTTTTCGGATTTATCTGCCCGGCCATAGTTAAATATCTCTAACGACCATATAGCCGAAGAGGTTCACTTCTTGTTTATATCAATATGAACCCTACAGCAAATGAAAGAAAATGAATTTTCTCCAACATGATCCCTATATAAAATAATAAAGGGACAAAAAGAAAGAAAGAAAATATGTCTAGTGTGTCTCCTATGATAAAAACTCACTCAACTTCACGCACGCGCATAGAATGTGCCCAATTACCAAAAACCAATTAAAGTGGAGAATTTCAATACGACTTACCGAAAAGGTTAGGCCCGACCCTAGTGACACTTTCTTCAGGATTATCCAAAAGAACTACGATCCGTGTTTTGTTTCAGCAATAGTTCTCACCCAGGTTAAACGAGGATGAAAGGCTTTCGGAAAGGGGAAATAGCCGCTTCTGAAGCCGCTTCGGGAAATAGGGGGTCAATTGATGTCGCGAAACCGCTCTTTCCATGCATTGTATGAACTACATAATTCCGCATGCCAGCCACAGGCACGTCAAAGCCTCGTCTTCCACTAGGGAAAATCCGTCATGTCATGCGAGGGATCTATCGAACGATACATTTAGGCAAACATGTACAGCGAGAAACCATCATTTGCACGATTGCATCCCCATTGCAGATTTATACACCCGGTCCATTTTCTCATGATGTTGCCATGGAAGCGAATTCAATGGTTGATTGCATAGCAAGAAATCTGAGAAAGGGTTGCCAATACCAGTTCAGTCATCTCATTTGATCTCTTATTCCATCCCAAAATTTAGTTATCCTCACAGTAAAAAGCACCAGAAAGTAGAGTTGTGAGTAACAGAAAGTATGCAGCCCCCAGCGGTTCCAGATACGGGGAAAAAGCTACAAGTATAATCTTCTTAAAGCATGAATCAAATGGTTAGGCTGAACGGCCTACTACTGATTTGATCTCTAGTTGTCATTCTTCACTGTTGAAGACTTGATGATGTCGATGAACTCCGGCTGATCACGTTCAAGAAAAAGAACAGATGAGGCACCCATACGAACAGAACAACAAAAAATGGTGATCAAATACGCTAAAAGACAGGATCACCTTCAAGGAAGCTCCACCAACCAAAAATCCATCGACATCTGGCTGGGCTGCCAATTCTTTGCAATTTCTTCCATTAACAGAACCTAGAATAAATATGCATTTAGGTAAAACAAATCTACCGAATTAAATTGTAATACTAGGAAGGAGCTTCCTCCACAATTGTCCTTCTTTTTCCGATCTGACAACAGGGATTTTGAGAAGTTTCTTTTCAAAGGAAATAGAGAAGGGGGAGAGGGCATTGTCGACATAGAATGAAATAACTTGACGAACCACTAATGATCAATAGAAATTCCAGCTTACGACAAGAGTCAATTAATCCGAAACACTTGGCTTCAGAAACCCAAAAATATACCTCCATATATAATTCTGACAGATGCAGCAACTTCGGGACCAGTATTTTCATGCAGCCATTTTCTCAATTCTGTATGGACCTGACACACAAGAAGTTATTCAGCTACTATAACATATTTAGATCATAAAAGAACCAAGAGCCAGCATGTTGTGCAAGCACGTGAGATGACACGGGTACACAGGATCACAAAGCAACATTAGGTGTAGATTTAGAGCAGTAATATCGTAAAAACTGTAAAATATCTAAAAAATCGATGCATAGCATAAATATCCATTCACACGAAAAATCACAGCAACAGAAAGGATGGCAGGCAAGCTACAAGAATTCTTCTGCCAATCAATGGGTGAAAGACAAATTCCATTCATGTTTCCAGCCTATTCCACCAATGCATATGTTGTGGATTTTGGAAATACAATAATTCTTTTCCATGAAGAAGTCTAGAAGTACTTTACATCATAATGTTAAGCGATGTTGTAGAAAGAACAGTCAAAACCCTGTGTATGTATTATTCAAACATAAAATACGCACATTTCTACGCGCCAGCTAATTTGGAGAAGAGCCAGCTTTACAAGCACAGGTAGACCCATCGAGGTTTTCCAAGAGAAGGAATATCAAATGAGCACTGGATTTACCTCCTGAGCCTGAGCCGGAGTTGCAACCTTTCCAGTGCCAATAGCCCAAACAGGTTCATAGGCTAAAACAATGTTATCCCAGTTCAAAACTCTCTCTGCAAAACCACCAAAACAGGTCATGCATTTTTATATTTAGTTTAAACAAAAGAAATCTATCCTGACTAGGAGAACCATGCACACGCACATTGGTGGTTCTGAAATTCAAGAAACACAGAAAGATCTGTTCAAAATCCATATTCCCGTATTAAGGAGATGGCTTGGTCAGACAGAAGTACCTGCAATTGCTTTTGTCTGCGCAGCAACAACAGCCACTGTAGACCCTGATTCACGCTGCTCAAGAGTCTCCCCAACACAGGCAATCACTTTCAGGCCTTGAGATAGTGCGTATGCGACTTTATCACCAACAAACTGTAGAGCAAAACAAAGCAATTGGATATTCCATCAATGCTAGCGAGTTCTCAAATGACAGATGAAGAGAAGAGGCAAAAAAATGAATGGAGATACTTGAAGGATTGATTATTAGAAGGGAGTCTGTGACATTGTCCAGTCGTATACCTCATTTGACTCATTCAAAAGAAGTCTCCTTTCAGAATGACCGAGGATGACCCAAGGAATGTTCAAGTTGACAAGCATTTCGGCACTGCATAACATAAAACTCAGCATCACATAAGTATCAAACTTGAAAACAGGAAGTGGGCTAGCAACCCTTAATTTATTGAGTAGCATGCAAAAATAGAGGAGACTAATCTGTCAGCTAAATGCAATTGCCATTGAGATTGAGATTAACAGATCCGATGATGTCAATTCTCTGGAAGCATTCAACAGTGAGAACCAGGAAAAATAGCAAACACAGTTAATATCACCAGCTTGATCATAACTCGGACGTAAAAACCATACTGTGGGACTGCATAACTAGCCTTCTGCTCTATTTAGCACTAAGAAGGCATAAAAGTCCTGGATTAAATACACTAACAATCTGGACAATTGTGACAAATTATACAACTTCAACATGGTAAACTGCAGCTGTAGTGCACTTTAAACCTTGAATGGTACGGCACCTTTCGAGACACGTGGAGCTTACTGCTTAGCATAGTTCACATGCTATTTCACAAGAACAAAGGTTCTGCATACAAGAATACCTCCTATACGCAATAAACTTTGACATCTGGAGCTACTTTACAATTAAGCCAAATTGAAAAGGGAAAACTGCTCTTTACCAAAAAAAAAAAAAGAAAAGGGAAAACTGCAAGTTTTTGACATGTGCACTATTTTTTGTTACAGAAGACCAAATGGTCATTCAAAAGGACAGTTGCATCTTTCTGTTAGTATGGCAAACCATTACTCCATTTATCCCTGAACTTCTATTACTGCTCTAAGAAAAGCTCTTTAATCGAATTGCCGATATTGCTCTAAGAAAAAATCTATCCCCAGTGTTCTACATTTTTGCAGTCTTTCATTTGATTAACATGGTCCAATTTGGAAGTGCACATAAACATATATACACCTTCTCAATTTTTTAGACCTTTAACCAAACCTCTGAATAGCCGTTTTGAAGGCCTAAGCAAACTCTTAACTAATCAGCTAGACTTCACCAATTACAAAAAGATCACGAACTTTGCAGGCACATCAGTAGCTCTAAGAGCCTTCGAGAACTGGATTACCTGATCTCTCCGGTGAAGGCCCCGCCTTTGCGGACCCAGCAGTTTTGCGCTGCCACCCCGAAATCAGATCTCAGCAGACTTTTGGCCAGAGGAAGAAATACATACGGAGGGCTCACCACCACCTCTGTAAAGACAACGATCACAAAAGCTTCACCACAATGACTATCAGGACAACGAAGTAAAAACTGAAGATAAGATCACATGCTCGCAATCTCATGCAGATACACATTACAACAACCGAACAGGAACTCCAAAATACAACAGAGGGCCAAAAAAGCGATCTCACCCACGACATCTTCGGGAGGAACTTCGGCTTCGTTCAACATGCTAACGATCTTCTTCACATCATCGCCCGTCCCATTCTGCAGCGAATCACAAGCCCAGCACGTATCAAAGTCGAACCAGGCACGGCAAACACGAATCAGCCGTCCACAGTTCCCAAAATCAACCTAGATTGAACAAATTCAACAAAGCACGACACGGGTAGACAGACAGATTGATCGATCGATCGATCGATCACGCGGCCGAGAGTCGCCTGATCGAACCTCACAGAACAGCACGTGGCACGATCAGTTTTACGGGGAATTCGAAGCGTCCCGGGGTCATAGAGCCGCGAAAGGGATCAAAGACACGTCTCGATTCGACTACAGTAGAGAGAGGAGGAAGCAATGGCGGCGACCGTACGCATTTCCAGTTGCCACCGACGAAGAACCTTCTCGCCATACTCGCGATCGCGATTTCCTCAGGAACGCAGAGAAGAAGGCGAGGCGGAAGGCGAGGATCGCAGGCTTGAGGATTGAACTCGCGTGTCTTCACTACTACTAGCTCGGACTGAGATTTGAACGTGGATTGTCACGTACGCTTGTACGGGTGGCGTGGTTTTCCAAAAATTAGCTTTCCCAACTTTCACCAAAGGACTAATTAACCAAAATCACTTTTTATTTGGACAAAAATATTCATGCATAAAATTAGAAAAATAAATTTCTAAATTTTTTTTTTCTATATTCCCATGATAAGGAATTCCGAAATCTAATAGGCAGATCCATACATATTCAGTGAAAAGATTTCTTTCATAATTTGAGATCAATTGTACAGCGCTTAGTTCGACATCATAATTTTTCAATCACCCATTTAAATTCCTTCACTTTCAAATTTCTTTCATTTAAGTTACATTGGCTATTTGCTTGCCAGAAAAATCGACACGACATTATTAAAAAAGTCACTCAGTAGCCTTCTTTTAATCGGAATATTGCCACGTCACCAATACCAGTGATCCGAGTTTGAAGTAACCTATATGAACGATAATCGAAAGTTAAAGGAACTTAAATAAGCGATCGAAAAATTGTGGCATCAAGCTGAAAGCAATAGAAAAGGATTTGAAACTTCCACTGTGCTTTTCCCCAAGTTCAGCTACCAGAACAGCGCAATTAAACGAAGTACACTGACAGAACACTTTGATATTGTATCCTTTGACAGCACGAACAAAACTACTACAAGATACAAGACTGTCAATGGGGTAAAAAGGAAGTAGTTGAGGAACCTTAAACCAAAGAGTTTCTCAGCCCCAAACTACAGAAAAACCTCGACTTTGAGCCTTGAAATTTTTCGCAGCAAACGTCAAGCTTTAGATTTGTATTTAAGGTACTCCAATGCAGCAGCCCATTCTTTGCGGATCGATTCGGGCACCTCCTCGTTGTTAATGTGCGGAATCCATGTATTGGTCGAAGCATCTTTCAGTACCCATTTTACCTGATCGGGGCAATTTTTCCAGTCAAAAGTCGACGGCGGCAGGGGTGGCGCTCGGCCCGCTTTCTTCTGTTTTTGGCCTCCAGAGGTCTCTGCTTGCTGTCGAAAGTTTTCATGTGAGCGTAAACAGGTTCAAATGACCAGAAAAAAAAGATAAGCGTCAAACGGGGGACGAGATTCCCCTTGCAGCAATGAGCAAAACAAAAGGGAGTAATGCAAAGAAGTTTCCTGCTCACCGCTTTATTAGCAGTGGAGTTCCCCACGTCATTATTTGCATCAGCGTTCTCCATCTTCTTTTTCTTCCGGGAGAATCCCGTTTCAAGAAAGTATAGGACCTCTTTCTTCGAGCGAAATACACGATGTGACACTGGATCGCAGTAATACTGCAGAATAAAATGATAAGTTAGCCAGCATAGTCCAGAACCCTACTCTTGTATTGTAAATATAAATCCAATAAACACAGACCACTGTCAACTTTATATGCAACAATCTAACAACTTTTGTAAAACTCCAAAAAGCTGAATCTTTGATCAGCTAATTACATTTAAACTTTAGCTGCATTATTCTTGGTAATATAACCAAGACAAGTCATCAAGCTTGGCAGCCCGAGTTACATTTTCCCTACTCATATAACATAAACTGAAAAAACGAACCATCCAATCTCAGCCTTGAGTTTCCTAATAAGTCCATCAATCAGTCACAATGAATATAGACAAAAAAGCGAAAACTGCATCTACAAGTTGCAGAGCTGAAGATGGACACTCATTTTTTTTTTCACTCGGTAGACAATGCTGCAATATTTGCTTAAGCATGTAGAAAATGATCCATATTCCCTAGTCGACCAAGGCAACCCAAACATGGTCACGCTATCTGTTGAATCAATGGATTCATGAACTCTTAACACAGAACAATGCAGCACTACTGCAAACCAATAAAACTTCCCCTTCAAATGATTTCTTTTTATTTTGAATCACTCTCACATATTTGCATTGCCTTTTCTCCTGATTTTGTTGCAAATAATGTCAGCAAGGATGAAAACTTCAGCAACTTAGATAGGATAGACTATTTCGACAAAAAAAAAAAGATAGGATAGACTACACAATTTGCAAATTCTTATTACCGCTATTCTTTTTCAAGTGAAAAGTCTTTGACTAAAGAAGTTACACAGAACTCCCAATGCACTAAAACTGCTAATCTACCCACACCAACAGTAAAATTGAGAAACAAGAGAGAAAATCAGACATCTTTATGTATTTATATAGACAATTATGGTTATGCAATGGATGAAGGAGTAAAGTTTCTGGAATCTATCCAAGTAACCTGGGAAAGTCACAGATCAGAGCGGCAATGCTTGGAAGGAGATAACAGAAAAAAATCTAGGACAGCGATGACGGATGTAAATGACCATTACTGAGAACAATTTTTTTTGGTCAGATTACTGAGAACACATTTATCTGGCTTGAGATGGTGGGCCTGGTGGCTTGCATGATGGTGATCGCTAATCCCGATAATTATAAATGCTCCTTCCCTACCCTAATATTAGAAACAATCCTCAACACTAATGACTAGATACTAACAAGTAAATCAGATACTAGACATTAATGCTGAATGACGTGGAGACTACCAGACAAAAACTTTCTATTTCCTCAGTATTTGCTATCCATCAATGCACTGCTACACAAAACATTTTCAAAACATACCACAAACCAAACTGAATGAGTAGCAGTACGCGACCAGTCAGTTATTATTTTACAAAATAATGCAATCACCAGAATGATTTTCCATTTGGCCGGGATGGTCAAGGCACCCATTATTATCCATAAGGTCACACCTTCGAGTCCACCTTACAGCAATCTAACCTCTTTATTTTTTATAATGGGCTTCAGTATACAGATTGAAAATGAATACCACGCATTTAGCAAAGAGATGGTGCAACTCATGTGTTTGTGCTTCTTTGAACGGCAACCAACATGTCAGGGGTTCAATCGTTTTTCCTCGCACACCCCAACATTTAGCTTTCTTAACCAAAGATTCGGACAAAACAGCACTAGTTCACCTGATCGACTCGTTGAACCAGGTCAACATCAGTTTTTTAAAAGGTTTAACCCTCTGAAAATTTTACTAAGGCAACGGGACCGGACCAGGTCCCTCCATAAACCATGCCCAGATACCCGAAGACCGGTGTTCTCGAAAAAGTCAAAACAATATGACTTCTGATACTGGATCCAGGCAGAATGGCTATATACACCTCTAAATGGCCGAAGAACTGAAAGAGATGCCGGTTGGGTAATATCATTGAATTCATCAGCCCCGACTGAATGAAGGGGGAGGAAGCAAGCAAGCAGGTAACGTATACTAGGGGTTCGCTTACTTTGGGATGAACTTGCAAAGATTGCGAATCAGATATTCAATGACCAAAATAAATGAAGGACCTGTGCAGATAAATGAAATGAGGGAAACAAATCATGTAAAATGGAAAATGCCTCTTTCAGGACAAATAACTTGCATCCTATTGGTTCCTCAACAAATACAAAGAGAAAACTATATTTTGGCATTTATGGAAAAAAAAAACTATGAATGTTTAAACTAACACTTCAAGTAGTTAAGCTGAAGAGAGTAAGCTCAGGGAAAGTTTTGACGAAAGGTACTGACCTTAACAACACTGCACCAATGCAAACAGCAAGAGCCCAGTGAAGTGATATCAGGAGACTGGAGAAGGATGATTGAGAGGTGATTTATAGGGAGAAAGTAAATTAACTGATTGGGAAGAGTAATTGACAATGGAAACGTGGCAGCTTTGTTGGCCGGATTTAAAGGAGGGAGAAACAATTGTTACAGTGTGGAGGCGACTTAAAACATGAGGAGGTTTAAATGAAGTATGTAACTGACCCTGGAAGAGTGAGTGACACAGAATTGTGACAAGTTGAGAAAGCAAGCATTCAGAGAAAGAGAAGGCTGTCATGATGCACAGTTAAGAGAAAAAATGAGGAGATTTTCGACTATTCTGCTACGGACATTGGGAAGAGTAAAGATAACGGAAGTATGGCGTAAGGAAGCTGAACATCGAGAGAGAGAAGAAAAACCGTCATGGAGCCGAGGCGAGGTAAAACGTGAGAAGGTCTACTTGAGGCACTTCAAGTTTCTCCAATAACTGACGTTGAAAGCATGACAATCACGAGGGTGAGCATTGAGAGAGAGAAAAACCATCACGGTATCTATATGAGGAGAAAAAAGAGAAGGCTCTGGTCGAAGAATTTAAGAAGATCTCTCTTAGTAATGTTGTATAGATGAAGCAAACATATCCTACAGGTATCAAGGCAAAGAATTTTTCTGGCGGATGCATACATGAGCGCACAAAACAACAAAGACATAAAACCTACGTAGTGTACTTTACTAATTAATGCTCAAAGACATGCTATAAGAGCATGATTTTCCAACATCAACCAACCTTGGAGCTTTTAATGATATCTCAAGGAGCAACATAAGATCAATAAAACAAAAACCTTCTTTGAATTTTCCTGGTTAACTCTAACTGAGACCAACTCGAAGTGACTTCTAAGATGGATGCACTGGAAAATACAGAAACAAGTACCCACCACCACAAAGCCTTTGTCCTACTTAGTGGGAACAGCTTCATGGATGCTCAGGATAGCACGCCCGAGGCGCTGCTGTGTGACAATATTGACTTCTCTTGGCAGTATTCCACCTGCTCATCAAGTCGAGAGAAAGCAAATCCATCTATACTAGACAGCGGTGCTTAATTCTCTTAGAACTCACCCATACTTACAGAGAGCTCCACGATGCTCTCCAGCCACAGCACCAGATACAATTCTGAAAATTACCATCACGAATCTAACCAGCAGATCTTTTGGAATATGCCAGTAATTAAAATCACACCCAGCTGTCTTTCTTCTCATAAAGTACTGTTTAAAGACACTTATATTGGCTGCAGAGATGACAAATAGATATAATACCGTCGGAGCGATTTGATTCGTTTGAAAGACACTAGAATTTGGAAAAGTAAGCCTGTGAAGCAGTAGCAATTGATTGTATAGGATAATATGGTTCAGGATTGCTAGTGAATGAAATGAATTTAGAAAGGCAAAAGGAGGATTGAGTTCTAGCTCTTCTTTTCCCTAAAATAGGCTTATGGCTAAGCTGCTTTTGACACATGCAAAGGCTGATACAATATGTTACAACGTAAATACATGAATCTTCCAAATCCTGATAATCAAATATGAATTAAATACTACTAGTCGCAAGAGTGTAATCATGGACGTTTAACTCCAAAAGAATATTCCAAGTAAAGAGAGGGAGAGTTAAGTCAAATGTGTCTATATACGATGGCTCTAGAGCAGTTCCCTAAACACCATCCCCAAGTTTTCCACTGCATGGTTATTTCTTCATGAAATGGTAACATCACTAGCTTCGGCAGCAATGTAAACTCGACGGGTGATTTACTCAGAAACATTAACTTCTCTCGTTTTCGCAGCCCTATACCCAAAATTACTGTTCTCAGTTCACAACAGTGAGATTATCTGCTCTAAACGATGTACATATCTAGCCTTCTATCTCACAGCACATAACACCAACCACTAGCTTTCACTACTCACTTCCTCTTTTCACAAGACAGATGGTGTCACAGAAACCAATCTATCATCAAGCTAAACAAAGTTTTTTCTTTCCCAGAATAGCTTCTCATCACTCCGTTAATGGGCACTGAGTCTATCCCATAGTATCAAGGTTCAACATACCCATCAGTTATTGCAACCCAGTTCCTCAACGGAAAGCAATCAGCTAAGCTTCTACATTCAGCTGAGACCACAGACAAGTCACGGTGTTCGTCATCGGGCAGTCTTGTTCAGTCTTGTTAATACTTGGGCATTGAAGAGCTAGTTCAACTTCATTCTAGTTGCAGCTAAAACTACACCATGGCGATTGAAATAGCTGAAGATTAGCTCAATCGCGAAGTTCACCTTATCTCTCGTCCCAGCTGTTACACCGGACGTCCTGACCCGATCCTCCACGTACCAACCGGCGGGCAGCCAATCCGGCGTCTCCGACAACACCACGCGGGTCTTCCGCCGGCTCGAAGGGTCATCGGCGGAGCCGGCGTTCTCCGGCGTCGGGGGCACCGCCTCCGCCCCGCCGTTCGAGCTCGGCCTCTGCGGGGTCGCGGCCCCATCGGCGGAGCCCGGGGCCCGGCTCGAGATCGGAGCCGCCTCCGCCTCCTCGGCGGCGCCGTTCTGGCCCGCCCGGTCGCCGGGTGCTAGGGTTTCGCCGCCGTCGGGGGCGGCGTCGTCGTCGGCGGGATCGATGAAGCAGCCGGACTGGAGGAGGGGGTCCCGCGGCGCGGCCCCGGCGAGGTGGTCGGGCTCGGGCGTGCCGGGGTCCGGGACGTGGCCCCCCGGCGGCGATTCGGGGGCGGCCCTCGACATGGGCGGCGGGCGCGGCGGCGGAGGAGATCTCTTGGCGGACGCGCGTGCCTTCATGGGAACGGGTTGGGGTGGGGGGGGGGGCCGTTTCGCTTTTCAGCGGAGGAGCGATGAGGACAGTGCGATAGAGCGGAGAAGAGACGACAGCCGTCGGATGTTTGACTCCGCGCGGAGCAGCACTTCGGTTTCAGCTCAAAGCACGAAGTGGTGTCGCTCTGGGCACGGCCATCTGGTCTTCGTTTGCCGAATCCCAGGTCGTTGAAATGGTCTTTTCCTGTTCGTATATATCCATTCGGCATGGCCACTTATGGAAAGGAGGATTTGCCCCCATTCATTTTTTTTTTACTCTCTTTCATTATTGTTTTTCTTCTTGTGTTTTTTTTTCTCGTCGTCTCGCGAGCTTGACCTAGAACTGCCCGGGAGAGCTGAAAGAGCCCGGATGCCCTGAGACTCGACCGACAAGCTAAGGCGGATATCAAGGGATGCCGCGTTCAAAAAAGCGAGCCTCGATGGGCCAAATGAGTTGTTCAGTTCCGTGATCTGCTTTGATGATCGGTCGGCACGTTAAAAGGTTCATCGAGTTCGGGAGGGAAAGCTAAAGTCCCGTGACATGTTTGGTAAGCAAAAATTAGACATCGAAATCGGGGTTGCACTCCCCATTTTCGATTATTTTTCATGATATTTTCTAATTTGATATATAATGACCATCCTCTATTTAGTCTCAATTTTTTCACCGGACATCTTAATTTACTTCATTTTTATTTAACTCTTTATTGCTAGTGTTTGCAATGTCAGTACTGCTCAAAACTACGCGCAAACTACTTTTTGAATATATATATATATATATATATATATATATATATGTACTTATATCTCTTTTAATTCTGAAGCCACGCAAAGCATTTCTTAATACTTTTATTTTTTTGGGTTAGAAAATATCTCGAAATGCTCAAAATTCAGAAGCTGAAACGATCCGAACAAAACGGACCGATGATTGGGCCGGGTGGGCCCGAGCCCATCGAACAGAAGTAGTCAGCTAAGCCCGCCATAACACGTGAGCGGCCCATAAAATCTGAACCGTTCCTTTCCCTTCTTTTTCTCGTTCCGAAACAGATTTTTGAAACTCCGCTTTGCCGCGAAGTTCGTCCGGCAATTCCTCTTCATCAACCGAGTCGCCTCCGTATCCATCCAAACTCATCGAGTCGCGAGCACAGAGGTAAAGCAAGCATCTCTAGACGTCGCAATGATCTATCATCGGGTTCCCTTCTTCCTTCTTCTTCCTGGGATTTAGTTAAATTTTAGGATCCGATGCATGTATAGTGAAGCATTCGCATCAGTTTATGTTTCCTAATCTTGATGAGCAGCGTTCGTTGTCTGCGTCGGTGCGATTTTAACGTCGGGCGGGTGTCGCAAGGCGACACGCCTATGTTTGTACCGACTCGTTTTAAGGTGGCTTGATCGCGAAGTCTGCAACACGCCGTCTGCAAGTCGGGGTTTTCTTGAATTCCGGGTTGAAATCTAGGCTGGGGTATAATTCGGTAGTTCCGAAAGCGTACGTGTCAGTTTGGTCATTGCGATTGCTGAGAAATCGGAGACGGGTGTTTATGATTTGTCCGGTTTGGTTGTCGGATACAGGGCTTCGTATGCTTTGAGGATGCCGGCCACCGCGGGAAGGGTTCGCATGCCCGCGAACAATAGGGTTCACAGCAGTGCAGCCCTTCAAACCCATGGTATATGGCAGAGCGCGATCGGGTATGATCCCTATGCCCCCAACAAGGATGATGCAAAGAGCTCCACTCCCAGTGAGGGGGCTAATTCAGAGCGTGACGCCGAGAACACGTACACGAGCTTCCAAGATCTGCTTGCTCTTGCCCGTATTACTGGGTCGAATGCCAACAAGGCCCGCGGCGCATGCAAGAAGTGTGGCCGTGTTGGCCACCTGACATTTCAGTGTAGAAACTTCCTGAACATGAATGATGATAATAAGGAAAAGGACACGGAGGCAGTGCAGGTTGCAGTTGCATCTTTAACTAGGTTGGATAAGCTGAAGGGGAGTGGTAACAAGGCAAATGGTAACACTGAAGCGGGAAGTGAGGAGGATAGCAAAGAGGAAGAAGATGAAAGTGAGACTTCGGATTCTGATGTTGACATGGAGATTGAGAGGGTAATTGCCAAGCGTGAGGGGAAGAAGCTAACCACTAAGGGTAGCACAGAAAGTTCATTAAAGAAGAAGACGAGGAGGGGGGATGGTTCAGAAGATGATGACTCGGTTAGTGATCTGGGGGAGAGAAAGAAGAGAGGGAGGTCGAAGAAGAGAAAGAGTGGAAGGAGAAGAAGTAGTCTCTCTGAGGATAAGGATGAAGTTAGAAGAAAGAGAAGGAAGGGGAGGATGTGGAAGAGGGACAAGTCATCAGATGAGGAGGAGCATCGACGCAGGCATAGGAATAGTAAGAAGGATGAAAGGAGGAGAAAGAGTCACAGATACACAGATGATTCCAGCTCAGATGAATCAGGTGATTATGACAGGAGACACAGGCAAAAGAGCTGGAGGGTAGCTGCGTCTTCTGATTACCAAGCAAGTAGCTCAGATGACTTACGTGTTGGGAGGGAAAGGAAGCGATCTGCCAAGAGTAGCAGAAGACACCGTCATAAAGAGGATGACTCTAGCTAAGATATATAGGTAAGTGACTTGTCCGCGGCTATTTTGTCAAAATAATTGGGAGTGGGAACGTGCCACGCAGCCACGCCTGATCTTAAGTGGAAGACTTCTATGTTGTGGAATGTCTTTCTATACGAGAATGTAATCAAAGTGTCAACTAAAGATTAGATATTTCTCTATGCGAATGAGAAATGATGTTGTTATTTTGCTGCAACAAAGCTACTTTTTCCTCCTTTAATTCTGCTATCTAAAAGCTTACTAGAAGAACTGTCTATTAGCTACATCAATACTTTGAATTACATGATAGTGCTAGGTGGTGCAGATTGTTGCCTAATGAGTAGTTTTCTTCCCTCGCTATTGAGCGATTGATAAATGTTTTTTATTTTATAAAGGGTAATTGTTAGGTTCATTTATGGAGCCACGGTGGTGATTCTTGTCTCCTTAATAAATTTCATCATGGCATTTTGAATATAGAGTATGGCTGTAAAAATACTCGTTGTGGACAGTTGATATAATGCTCAGATATCCTTAGGGAATCCTTAATCTGAAGAGTGCAGTCAAGTGGGTTAATAAGGTACTTTGTTTGGTTTATAGGGCCAAACTTTAGTCTTGCTTCATGAAAGATGGCTTGTGGAGGGAATAACTGCATGAAATGTGTGAGATGTGTTGTGTGTCTCCGATGCTGACGATATCTTTTGAACCTGCTGATTCCCAGAGAAAGGACATGAAGTCTTCTGTGTATTTCATTAAAGCCGATGCACTGCAAGACGATTGACCTGCCTGTTTGCAGCTCTTTAAATATTTTACTTATGTCACTTTTGGGGGGAGCAAGAACTAGAACTAGAACGTGGTGTCTTGAAAATGGAAAAGCCTTCTGAAGTTCTTTAAGCTAAGACACAATTTCTCAATTTTTGCTATCAATTGTTGAGTATTAGTTTTCCGAAGGATGAATTAGCATCCTAAGAACTGCCGCCTTAGTTTTACATTAAAAATTGCCTTCGTAAATGTGACTTGCTTTGTTTATTGTGACGTGGGACTCATGGACTTCAACTCCTTGTGCTGTCAGAAGTAAATTGTTCAACATGAGCTCATGATGGCTTGAAAAAAATTTCTTTTTGCTTTTACTTTTTCTTCCCGTGGAGTATCTTTGGAACCAGATAACAGCACAGATGATCTCTGTGGAATAACAGGATATGCATCACTTTTGTGTTGTGAGTTTCATTCTTGGTGGAATTGGTCTAAAACAGAAAAAACTTCAATGCTTTATACTTTGATGTTTGAATTGCTGAATTTGCTGAGCATCGTTTAAAAGTTTGAACAGTGTTAGTCTTCTATAGGGAACGATATGGAGCTCAAGGAGTGCATCCTAGCCCTTCGATATGGCAGGCTCTACATAAGACCAGCCTAATCTGAGGATTCGGCATGCACCCGTTGCACCAGTAGCATATTCTGTTTTAGCTTTCTTAATTTGGTCACACTTACTTGAGCTGCATCATGTATTATGTAGCGAAATGAACTCCTGCGGGGTTAGTTGAGTTGTTGTCCTCAAATAAAGTGATTCGCCTCCAAGTATGCTTCGCTCATTATATATCCAGGTTTGCGCTTGAAACTCTCTGAGGAGTATTTACGCCTGCACCTGCTTGTGTGTAGAATAAGACCAATTGTCAGAAGTATGCAAGTACATTTGTCTCATGTGATTGTGAATGACATTTGGAGGTACATGTTCCATCATAGACCTTAAAAGAAAGACCACATTTGGACGCAACTTCTTGTTGGCTTGATGCCTAGGAAGGCCTTGTTTCTCAATAGCACCAGTATCAAGGATGGAGGAAAACCAGGTCCAGTATGTGCAAGTTCCTGTGGTGCTTTAAGATAATTGTTTTTGCTGTTTCTTCGCCTTAAAAGCTTCTTTGTATATATTACTGCATATGGCTTTAGATATCTTGGAGTTCCTCATGCTTGCTAACACTAGGGCGATGATGTTGGAGTTGATCGAAATTATAATGTGTGAGTAGGCAGAGTGTGGCTCGGGTGATGACTGAACTGCCGCGTAAATGGCACATTGAATTAACTAGTAACTAGGGTCTAGGTATGTTCGTGGTCCTGCCTCATGTGACGACCGAAGTTCGTGTAAAATGGGCTGGTCATGGATGTCGAGAATGACGCTCCTTAGGCGATTGAATGTTTTGACAGTCGTCATGCTCCATCTTCAAGGATTTCAAATGCAGAATCACGTTTCTTTCCTATGCTGTTGCTGTCGCTGCATCAGTTGTAGAGCTGATGGAGGAACATGCATGGCAATCTGGACAGAGTTTTAAAAGCTGATGGATGACCCATGCTCTAATATCATGTGAAATTTCATGAAATCACAACTAACAGCTTTAAAATTTAAATTATAGAAAGAGGAAAAAGAATTATTGACTGCAAGCGTGATATGATATTTATATGTTTTAACATTTCCCTTCATGAGTAAGCTGAATTTTGGAAGTAAATAAGAATTTGAAAAGATTTGAATTTAGGATTTCCTATATGAGTACTTTGGGCAATATTATCATTCTACAAGTGCAATATATAAGTAAATGAAATTCACTGACTAAGGTAAGTATCACAAGTTCTCTGTTTATTTCGTGAAACATGAATGATCTGACAAATATTCTTAAGAATAATGGCTTGTATTATTTATAAAAATGAATCCACAGAAAATATTTTCATCGTCAGTTAAATATAAGAACGAAGAAGAGAGAAAACAGAAAAATTTGTATATATTTCGATATATCATAAAGAATAGTAGTACATCGGTCTGTTTATCAGCTGATAACATATCAAACGAGAGCACAATCTTAAAAGATACAAAAATAAACCAATAGATATATTCTAATGATACCAAAATATTTTAGAGAATTATCCTAATATCTCCGACAGCCCACGAAAAATATTTATTGAAGAGCATTTATAAACACACGATATCGTCGTCGTCCTCTTCTTCATCACTTGCAGCGAGTTTGAGCGGGGAGCGTGAGAAAGCGGGGAAGATATGTCGAAAAGCGGGCTCGCAAGGTCGATCTCCGGCCCCAAGGTGGACGACGCCGTCGACAGGGGCGATCCCTTCATCAGGGCCGTCATCGACGGCTTCCTCAAGATCGGCACCGTAACCATTCTTCTTCTTCTTCTTCTTCTTCTTCTTCTTCTTCTTCTTCTTCTTCTTCTTCTTCTTCTTCTTCTTCTTCTTCTTCTTCTTCTTCTTCTTCTTCTTCCGTCTTTTTTTCCCATGAACGTATATCGGTTGAGGTTGACGACTGGGGCGTTGAGTCTCGCAGGTCGCAACCACCAGAGTAGCCGCGGAAGATGCCTACTGCATTGCCGAGAAAGGTCTTGTCTTTACTTGTTTCTTTTTTGCCGCTATTGTTCTCTTCTCTATTGATTTACCTTCTCTTGAACTTGTCCATATTATGGAACCGGTGGATCAGAAAATGCTCTGCACTTGCCATAATATAGAACCTAGAACCTGAGCATCGGAATTCACCTGTGCTAATCAAAATCCGCAGGGGGCTTGGTGCCTAAAAGACATCCTTTTTTATAAAGACTCGGAGAGCCATTCCGCCGTTTGTGTGTGGGATTTCATGGTCAAAAAAATTAGTATTGAGTAAATTACGCTGTTACCAAGCTGTTTTTCTTTCTTTTAGCTTTTTTTCTTTGTGATGTTTGATCCCAAAAAAAAGTGTGAATGGAGAAGTGTGTACGGTATGTCGGATATATGGTCCTAGCGATTCAGCCGACATAGCTCAGCCGGTTTTTCGATCTCTCGTGTATCGATTTTTACCTGCGAAGGGCGTGAAGGACTTGCCTCATCTTGTAAACTTTCTTTAGCGGACTCTTAAAGGTCAATTATCAGATCGGCAGGTTGTTCCATTGGCTGGAATGGTGCTAATGTTCAATGTGGTTTTTTGCAGGGAGTTTTTCGAGTCACAATTTTGAGAAGACGGTGAGTGTTCTTGCACTATGCCGGTCAATTCGATCTGTAATGCTGAGATACATCCTCTTTCCTCGACAAATTATGCGTAGGATGTGTGCTGTCGAATGTAATGAACGGTTTGCATGATCGATTGGTATGACGGTCCTGATCCATTCTTTTATAAAAGGCTCTCGTTGGTTTACTCGGCTCCGAAATTATCTCGAAAGGTTTTGCTCCTTGGAGTTGCTGGACTGTAGAATCTGCCAAGAGGGACTTCTGTGGAATATTCATTTGCATTGTGCAAAGTTGTAACAGATAATTAATGGCCATTTTGTCCTTATGATGTCATTACTTGGTAATTGCAGTTGGAGAAGATGGGCGAACAAACGGCATACTGGGGTAAGTTTTAATCGAGCTACTATCTATACATGCAAAGTGTTGGAATATCACGCGGAAGCAAATTAAGTCAATGCAAAAATACCAGAAAAATAAACAGAAAAATAAACGAGGAACGATAAATAATACCAGAAATTTACGTGTGATTCGGTCCGAATATCGGTAACTAGCCAACAACAAATAATCCACTATAATCGAAGAATCAGAGTTAAACGCTCGAATATTTCTCACACTTGAATTTAAGCCTAAATTCAAAGTGTTTACGAATAAACAACTTAATTGGACAAAATAAACTCACTGCACAAATCTCAAAGTGAAACGCTCTCGTATGATCAAAATCAAAAACGTCATACGTACTTGCTATTTGTTCTCGCGCAGAACGCCCTTGTGCTATTCTGTGCGTGTGCGACTTCAAACCCTCGCAGAAGATACCGTGCCTTTTATATGTGTGCCCCTTCTTTCTCTTTTATTTTATTATTTAATTCAAAGAGTCAACAAAGAATAACTTTGACCATGACCCACCAATTTTCCTTTTCTGTTGAAGATGTCCTTCACTTTACGTGCCATCAGAATGATTTCTTTTATAGGCAATTTTAAATATTTTCTCCAATAAGAAAATATATATATCTTCACGATAAATATGAAATTTATCCAAGCGAGTCGCATTGCATAAACGATTCAAACTCGAGACATAAATTCAACACAAAGTTTCTCGTATTTGCGCAGGGGAGCGTCTAAAATCTCTTCTCTTTACAAGAGAGGCGATAACCTAAGGATTTATCCTATGTATAAAAAGGGGCAGTTGGTGCAGTCTATGCAGGAGTGGAGTGCGAGGTATCGAGAATCCGCGGCACCGGAGGTTGGGTAATGCTTGCCCTGCCTTGTATTTGGCTTTCTTCAAGAAGAGTTCTTTACATGTTCAAAATTTTTA
The DNA here is from genome assembly GCA_024500025.1 of Syzygium aromaticum. NCBI lineage: Eukaryota > Viridiplantae > Streptophyta > Magnoliopsida > Myrtales > Myrtaceae > Syzygium > Syzygium aromaticum. The sequence continues at coordinate 19,385,562 of CM044894.1, forward strand.
TACGCGTCTCGGTAGCGGTAAGGATGTTGTTGCTGCAATGTCTTCCGCTTCCTCGACTCTACTAGAAATGCAGCCTGAACTTTTTACATGGATGTTCAGACATGATAAGACTTCTATGACTGTTGTATGGAAGCCTAGCTAGAAAACTGCTACAGTTTTGTTGCTAAGCTTCCTGAGTTCCACTCCCTAGTTAGTAGTTTCTGATTTACCCAACACAGCAATATCTCTCTTATCGACTGAGCGTTTGACCAAAACTCTTTCGCTCCCTTTGAATATGTTGCAGAAAACTGCTATGATAGGGGGTGCTTTGACCGGCCTCACGATATCTGCGGCCAGCAACACTAGCAGAGACAAGGGTTGTGTTGGATGCCATCACAGGAGGTGCCATCGCAGCTGCTGCAGAGTTCCTTAATAATGTGACATGAATAATGGAACAACCTTGTTCCCTATGCTTTCTTGCTTTTTTAGGTAGAGTATGCTGCTTCTGCTAATCGCAGCAAAACGACTGAAAGTTTGATGACAGGAACCGAGTCATCATTTTATCATCTGTAAACTGTTCGCTCGTTAAGTTTATTGAGGTTTAGGGAGCTATTTTTACAATGGAACTCTTCCTTACATCACAAACTCGAATTCTCTATGGAGGACTTCAGTGTGAACTTGCTCATGCTATGTTACTAGATGCGTGTCTCGTGCGAAGGGACTTCCTGATTGTTAGCGTCTTGATAGGGGCTATGATGACGGGATTGTCAATCTTGTATTTTCGTCTAGAGGGCGTTTCGGATTAGTTATGACACAAACTTAACATTTCACAGCAAGTGCATGAAACCTTATGGTAACGCTCAGATGGGATTACTATTGCTAGCGCTAGTCACCCCTCTTTACCCTAAAAAGAAAGAGAGAATATAGTTCTCTAGATGTTTAATGACCAGATTGATGGCAACAATCCGTTGCTTGTACTCGTACATGGGTGAGAGTCCTCTTCACTGTATAATATCGAAAAGGATTTCGTTAACAATGTCTCGTAGACATTCAGTATCCAATTAAGAAAAGTTTTTTTTTTAATTTTCCAATTACTTTCTAGTATCCTATGCGATTAATGCATTAAAAATCATAACATTTCCTTATTAGTTACTTAACGAGTGTCCATGGAGACTCTTTTAACACTCGCATGCAATTCCACGAGAGATGTCAGATCGAATTCCCACGAGTGCTAAGCTCCATAACACAGCCTTGGAGCATCTTAAAGCCCCGGAAAAGGATTTACAGATGCTGCGGCTGCTTTATTTACTGCTGACATATGCTTCCTTATAGACGTGGCGATGACGTGACTATGTTATAAAACATAAGACTAAAATAATGTCATTTTGATTGAAATTTAACTTTTAATATTAATTTTATTTAAATTAAATTTAAAACAGCCCTCCTTGTCGCTGCCGACCCACCATCACCGAAAAAAATATTCAGTGGTTTGCACGTGCCACGTCAATAGCTGACATATCCACTAATAAATGGACACATAATTGCTTATGTGTATTAAAAAAATGATGTGGAATTTCTTTGTTTTCTTTCTTCTTCAGAACTCCTTCAACCTCCTCTCCGCTAGGCTTGGCTATCTCCGCCGCCGCCGCCGCCGCCATCCTTGAGCCATCGCCCCACCGTGGCCACCACCGTCCACGGTAAAGTTGTTGAGCTTATCGCCGACAACCATGGACGAGCCAAGACTCGAGCTGAAAGCTGTTAAGCAGCAAACCAAATCTGGCTGTTGAGACGATCGATCACCACATCCAGGCCAACCTCCACGTCCCACCCTCTCCGTTGTCCCGGCGGCTAAGTCTTGGCCGCGAGCTCTCGTCCACAAATATGGAGATGCAGAGTAGCGGTCGGCCATGAACGGCCTCTCATCCACAGATCTGAGCAACAACCTCCGCGGCTAAATCTGGCGTTCTTTCAAAAACCTCACGGCCATGGACGGTGGCTCGAGTCATTTGACCCTACGGACAGGATGCGTGGGGTTTTCTCGATTTGTGTTTCAAGATGCCTATTGCTCCAGATTTGGATTTCGTTGGTGAATAAACAGAGGAAGAAGAAGCGCTCGTCCATGGTCGACCTCCGAGCGATTTATGGACAAGCCACCATCCATGGCCACCCAACCTACTCAAGTCATGGCTTCAGATATGGTGTTCTCTCGCGGTCATGGATGGTGCCTCAAGTCATTTGGCCCTAGTTTTAAAGTTCGGCCACCTATTGCTCCAGATCTGGAGTTCGTTCGTGGATGAACAGAGGAAGACAAAACGCTCGTCCATGGCCGACCTCCGCGCGATTTCTGGACGAGCCACCAGCCATGGCCACTCCTCCTGCGCGTCTTCAGATCTGTGACGAGAAGTCGTGCTGCCATCGCCAGTGGATGAGCAACCGTCCATATCGGCTACCGCCGTCCATGGAAACCCTAATGAGGAAGGAGTGCATTGTTGAAGAACGAAAAAAAAAAAAAAAAAGAAATTCCATGTCATTTTTTAATACACATCAGCAGCCACGTGTCTATTTGTTAGTGGATGAGAGCAAAATATGCGTGTCACGTCAGCCGTTGACGTGGTGCGTGCAAATCACTGAATATTTTCTCCCATCACCGGGAGGGGCCAGCAAAGGTGGGGGACAGCAAGTGTGGTTCCCTAGGTTGTGTGGTTCCCTAGGCGCCGGCAGTAGCGAGGGCTTCTAGTCCTCCTTCTCCCTCTCCTGTTTTTTTTTAAAATTTTTAAATTTAATTTAAATAAATTGTATATAATAATAATAATAATAAGTCACATTATCACCATGTATGACAGAAAAAATAATTCAAAAAAATTAACATCAACACTGCGTTAGCGTTTTCCGTTAATAAGTTAGACAGCGTTAACTTTAAGACTTCATTGCACAATTGTGATAAGTTTTACGACTTAATTATACTTTTTTGCAAGTTTTAGGATTCATTTATACTTTCATGACAAGTTTTGAAATTTCTAGTAAACATATCCCTTATTTCTTTAAAAAACTTCCGGTGCTTTTCCTCTGCAGTTTGCAAAGGATGCGTGCTTATTTCGAAGGCCAAATCATCCGTCCTAAAAACTTAAGCATGTTAGAATCAATTTTCTTACATGGGCAAGACTAGCTATGGTTGAATGGCTTTAGCGAGGCAAGCGGTGAAAAGTGGAAAACAAACAGAATAGCGGGAAGATGGACTCTTGACCCGTGCTATTATACAATGCAAAATTTCGTGAAATCACAAACGGCGGTTTTAAAAGTTTAAATTATTAATTGAAAGCATGATTTTTTATACGGGAAAATGACACAAATAATTCATAAATTTTGACCCAATATGTAATATAGTTCTTAAACTTTAACTTCATGTGTAATGTGATCTCTGAATTTTTACTCTGTTCAATTTCGTCCCTAAACTTTTAGTACATATTCAATTCAGTCATTGAATTATATAAAAATGTTTAATGTAATTGCTTAACCTTAATTAATGGAAGGACTATATTGAACATTTTCATATAGTTTATGGGCTATATTGAACATATATCAAAAGTTCAGAGACTACATTAAAGAATGAATGTGCGAAAAATATTTTGGTTGCCCACGAAATATTTAAACATAAAAAAATTATTCATTTTTTAAAACTAACGTTTTAGGGTACATTTGATAACCATTTTGTTCTCGAAAACAATTTCTGTTCAGAAATGATTCTTTTTTACTCCATGCCCGGAAATAATTTTTAAGTATTTAAAGGCATTTTCTAACTGCCCAAAATTTCTATTTTTGAATAGAAAAAAAAACATAAATGCGTTTGGTTATGCACAAAATTTCTTTTTATTAATAATATTTTGAGTTTTTTAATATTCTTTTTTTTTCTTCTTCTTTCCTTTCCTTGGCCATGGCCAGGACGCCAGCGCCAAGGCCGCCCTCCTCGCCGCCCTCACCAGATCTGACGAGGACGGCTCGGGGCTTGAGCGAGTGCCGCCCTCGCCGTATTTGGCAAGAGCTAGACCCTTGCTGTCACCCTCACTAGGTCCAATGAGGGTGACTAGTGACCTGGGCCGGGGCCGCCCCCACCGGATCTAGCAAGGGCGATTGTCGCCCAAGCTGCAAATTAGCCTCACCGGATCTGGCGAGGGCGGCCTTTGCCCAAGCGGCGAGAGCCTGGCCCTCGTCGGAGCCGACCACGTGCTAGGAAGAAGAAGAAAAAAATCAAGAAAAAGAAAAAAAAATTTCTTTTTCATTTCTAATTCTTGTTCCCAAAATTAAAAAGTAATTTTTTTTTCTTTTTGATTCTGTGGATAAATTTGTGCTTGGAAATAAAAAATTTACCATATAGATTTCTACTTCAAAATTGACTCTGAAAATGAAAAAATAAAATCAGTTACTATTTAGAGAGGCACAGACGCCATAGTTTCATCTTCCTTTGGGTCGGAGATATTTTGTTGAAGAGCGTCTATAACGACAAAACACGCCGATATCATCTTCATCTTCATCGTCCAAATCATTTGCAGCGAGCTTGAGTGGGAAGCGTGAGGGCGGGGAAGATGCCGAGAAGCAGGTACGCCGGGTCGATCTCGGGCCCCAAGGTGGACGTCGCCATTGACATGGGCAATCCCTTGCTCAACGTCACCGTCGATGGCTTCCTCAAGATCGGCACCGTAACCATTCCCTTGCTTCTTCTTCTTCTTCTTCTTCTTCTGCTTTCTTCCTCCGTCTTTCTTCTCCCCTGAATCTGTCTATCGGTTGGAATTGACAACTGGGTCGTTGAGTCTCGCAGGTCGCAGCCACCAGAGCAGCCGCGGAAGATGCCTACTTCATCGTCAAGAAAGGTCTCTTCTTTTCTTTTTCTTTTTTTACCGCTATTGTTGTCTTCACGGTTGATTTGGCTTCTCTTGGACTTGACATCGGACAGAATGTACCATAAAGATAATACATTTGTATGTGTCTGTCTGCTCTGTTCTATGCTCCTACGTTTGCAGAAGTTACCAAGCTGATTCTTTTTTTTCTTTTTGGTGTTTGACCCCTAAAATTTAGTATGAATGGAGTAATGTGTATGTCGAGTATGTTCCTAGCGGTTCAGCTGAAAGAGTTCAGCTGGTTGTTCGATCTCTCGTGTATCGGTTTTTACCCGCAAAGGGCGTGAAGGACTCGTCTCGTCCTGTGAACTTTCTTTAGCGGGTTCTCAGATCTCAATTATCAGATTGGCAGGTTGTTCCATTGGCTGGAGTGGTGCTAATGTTCGGTGTGGCTTTTTTGCAGGGAGTTTTTCGACTCACAGTTTTGAGGACACGGTGAGTGTTCTTGGACTATGCTGGTCAATTCGACCTGTAATGCTGAGATATATCCTCTTTTCTTGCCAAATTATGCTTAGGATGTGTGCGATTGAATGTAATGAACAGTTTGCATGATCGAACAGTATGACGGTTCTAATCCATTCTTCATAAAATGCTTTCATTGGTTTATTCGAGATATCTCGAAAGATTTTGCTCCTTGGAGTTGCTGAACTGTAGAAACTGCCAAGAGGGATTTCTGTGGCATATTCATTTGCATTTTGCAAAGTAGTTATAACAGATAATAGATGGCCATTTTGTCCTGCTGATGTAATTACTCGGAAATTGCAGTTGAAGAAGATGTGCAAAGAAGGGGCGTACTGGGGTAAGTATTAATCAAGATACAATCTGTACATGCAAAGTTTCTCATACTTGCGCAGGGGAGTGTCTAAAATTTCTTCTCTTTACAAGAGCAGCGATAATGTGAGGATTATCCTATGTATAAACAGGGACAGTTGCTGGAGTCTATGCAGGAGTGGAGTACGGGGTAGAGAGAATCCGTGGCACCAGAGACTGGGTAATACCTGCTCTGCCTTGTGTGGAATTGCCCTTTCTTCATGGGATTTGGCTTTCTTCAAGAAGAGTTCTTTAGTTGTTCAAAATTTTTATACGAGTCTCGGTAGTGGGAAGGATGATGTTGTTGCAATGTCTTCCGCTTCCTCGACTACTAGAAACGCAACCTGAACTTTTACATGGATGGTCAAGCATGAAAGACTTCTACAACTGTTGTATGGAAGTCTAGCTGGAAAAATGCTACGTTTTTGTTGCTAAGCTTCCTGAGTTCCGCTCCCTAGTTACTGATTTACCCAACACAGCAATATCTCTCTTATCAGCTGAGCGTTTGACCAAAACTCTTTCACTCTTGCAGAAAAATGCTATGATAGGGGGTGCTTTGACCGGCTTTACAATATCTGCGGCCAACAACAATAACAGAGACAGAGTTGTGTTGGATGCCATCACAGGAGGTGCAATCGCAACTGCTGCAGAGTTCCTTAATTGTCTGACATGAGTAATGGAACAACTTATTCTCGATGCTTTTTGACCTTTTAGGTAGAAAGCATCTATTATGCTGTTTCTGCTCATCGCCCCTCTCTTGTATGCAAGACAACTGAAAGTTTGATGACAGAGAACCGAATCATCATTTTCTCATCTGTAAACTATCGCTCATAAGTTTGTTTGAGGTTTATGGAGCTATTTTTACAGTGGAACTCTTCCTTACGTCGCAAACTTGAATTCTCTACAGAGGACTTTAGTGTGAACCTTTTGTGCAAGTGATTATAGTTACCCTATTGTCTTGAGAGGACCTTGCAGGATAAATTAACTGAAACCTTCAATACAAATCCTTGTAAATCCATTCATAAGGTAGTGTACAATAAATGCAATATTGACATGTCAGTAACTAAAAAACGAGGAGGTTCTGGTGCAGTTTTTCAATGGCTATTATCTCCTGACGGGAGAATCACATGACCTGTATAATTAATAGGCTACACAGCTATTGATGGTGAGATATGGATGCTTTATTCAGAGTCTAATGACAGAAGATGATATGTTCCTTTGGGGAAGTAGGAGGTCAGCAGTGGTGCTCTGTGTGATTCCATTAGCATTAGGCAGCAAGTATAATTCTGTGGATACCACCGAGATGGCGGGCCTCGCGGTAAAGGATTATTTGTCTTTCATGGTATCACGAGTTTGATTCGTGGATGAACCTTTGAACCGCTCATGCTGCGTTACTAGATGCGCGTGTCTCGTGCGAAGAGACTTCATGATGGCTAGCGTCTTGATAGGGCTATGGTGACGGGATCGTCAATCTTATATTTTCGTCTCGTTGAGTGATGCGGATTAGCTATGACACAAACTTAACATTCCATAGAAAGCGCACAAAACCTTTTGATAACAATCGGATGGGATAGCTATTGCTAGCGCCGGTTGCCCCTCCTTGCTCTTTTTCGTTAAAAAAAAAGAGTAAGAGTATAATTCTCCGGATGTTTAATGACCAGATTGATGATAACAATATTTTGCTTGTACTTGTACATGGGTGAGAATGTGAGGCTGAAAATATGTGCTCGGAGGTTCGAGTCCTCTCCAACGTATAAAATTGTAAAGGATTTCGTTAACATTGTCTCGCGGACATTCAGCGTCCAATTAAGGAAAGCCTTTTACTTACGAAGTCTTAACTCGTATCCTGTGTGATCGATGCAATGAAAATTTTAACATTTCCTTATTATGAACTTAACGAGTGTCCATTGACACTCTTTTAACAAAACCCTATTAGAAACACTCGCAAGCAATTCCGTGAGAGAGATGTCAGATCGAATTCCCATAGGTCCAGATAGATACGTACTCATAGTGAACTCCACAACCATGTATACAGTCTTCTCCCTCCCGAACATCGGTACCCACCACAACAAAGCAAACGAAATACAAGCTCCATTACACAGCCTTCGAGCATCTTAAAGCCCCCGGAAAAGGCTTTGTAGATGCTACGGCTGCTTTATTTACTGGTTACATATGCTTCATTATAGATTTTTATTATGGAACGGTCACCGAACCATGAGCCGATACCTGAGAAAGACACTTCATTTGCAGTTGCAGGGATCACACGTGCAGTTGGATCCGCACTTGCAGCCATGCTCTGCTTCGAAAGAGCTCATCTCGGACACTTCATGGTTCCTGAGAAGGACAGTAAGTTCTTACATTAGCCGCCAAGGACAACAAAGTTCAGGATAAAGTTAAGTGATACTCTGCATTATCGGTAGTTGGTGTTGAACTAACGTACATCTTTACGGGGGCAACACCGCCGATGATGGTCTCACGGCTGTTCTCAGCCACGTCGGGATACACACCGCGCCTGCCCAAAATTTGACAAAAAAGAAGAAGGTGAAAATGGAAACTAGTCGACTCAATTGGTGAACTAGGAATAGGATGTGTCACTCAGATGTGTCAAAGCTTTTCTCTGTGCGTATAACCCTGTGCCTAGAAGTATGGAAAGATGGACCATTATCTCTTATCTCCTAGTTCGACACATTCAGGACCAGCAGGCGATTGAATTGATAATGGCAGAGGAGATTATCCAAATGAAAACTAGCTGTACTCGCGAGAGTAAATGATGGAGATCGTTTTACCCGCCACAGCCGTTGCCGCGCATGCATCCGGAGCCACATACACAGTTTCCGCCACAGCAAGACATGTTTATAGTCTCTTGGATGATATCTCCGGAACTTACTGAGCTTACAGGATCAAACTCTAGGATGAATCCTTAGCTCATGAACCAGAGTCCTATTTATAGCGTCGAAGAGCAGACGGACGTTGGACATGCGCCGCACACGTGGACGAATCCCACTAGAGCCTGATCAAATAGAAAATTCTCTCCCTTTTTTTATGTTTTTGCACAATTATCTTGAATGATGACTTTTGTGTAGAATAGACCCATGTCAGGCAATAATCAATATTATTGTATTTACCTTGGTCGCGAATGATTAGCAGTAACACATCATGAACGTGCTTCCATGATTGCTGGCCTTCGGAATCGTAATTTGTCCGCCAGTTCTCTCTTTCCCATAAGAATGACAGTAAACCAGGATCAAACTATGATACAAGGAAGCTCAGCAAAGTAATTTGTCGTTAGATACAGCCGGGAATGAAGGCACGAAGCATGCCTTTGCAAGGATATTTACACCATCGCGAGGATTAATTCATCGATTATTCGTGTGTGAAAATTGACTGGGTATGGTGACTGCTAGGACCCTCCCAAAAGAAAACAAAAGAAGCGGTAGGTGACTCTAGGGAGATTCCATCTTATGTGCATCCTTCTATGCAGTACTCGCTACTAGTTTCGTTGCACAGTTTTATGGTGCTTCAAATTCACCGAGAGCAATTAACAGGGAGCTCCATCTCCTGACTGATTCGATTATTTGCTTTTGTTTTCTCCGCTTTGATGTCGAGACTGGATCAACGCCAGCAAAAGGACAACAAAAATTTGGTCCTTAAGCTTTCTGTATTATACGTATTTGAGGGGTGGAAGTCGAGTGGTGCAGAGACTCCGCATTATCCGGTGCGCCCTGGCATGGGCGAAAAGCTCCCGAGATATGGAATTGGAATCGCATAATCGCTTTCTACGGAAACAAAAAAAGCAAACGGAAGGCTCTCACATGGTGGGTGGGTCTGCAATTCCCCATGTCCCCTGATTGTGGAGTTTGCTTTAATCGTGGCTTCTGCCTTTTCTTCTTTGTGGCCATCAAAGTGGGTTGCTATTCACTCATTCAAATATTTCGCATTTGTTCCTCTTGTATCGAAGAACACTGTAGAGCGTCTGCCAGTAAAAGTCGAAGGCACTCGCGGTGGGGCAGGAGCGCTTGCCGTTACAAAGGGTTCGTCTCTGCACTTGCCAGGAAAAATCTCAATCCTGCAAGCAACAGTAGAGTTAATCTAGGCAAAAGGCTGAAGGTTCAAACCAATCGCAATCGATTCTTATCCCAAGAAGTTCAATTCTTTTATTATGTCCGAAGAACTGGCGCAGCGCAAACAAGCTTCATTGCCATTTTTCTCGACATGAGCAAAAGATACTGCCCGAATTTGATCTTCAAAAGGTTGTCCAGTTGCCACGGTGATGACCCGGGAACCTCGATAGTCGTCTCCCTAGACCGGTATGACTCAACCATCGCTGCCCATTTGTGTCGATTCCACAAGGCACGAAGCGCTCGAGCTATTTCGGGATGAACGCGAATGCAGTGAAACGTCAAAAGCTGAAGTAGATGATGGAAGTAAATCAGACACGTCCATGTCAATCAAAACAAAGAAAGTGCCTAATCAGACATATGACCCAGAAATTCTCACTGCAGACCCAAAGATTAGATCAGCTTGCCCACCTCTTGACAATTTCCAAATGGACGAACACATCCTTTCTCTTGTTCTGGTCTATCTCTGCAAATCGACCCACGTCAAGGCCTAAAAAACGGTACTTTCATCAACGTCATGCAAAAAGAAAAAATTCAAGAGAGCCGCGAAAGACTGACCAAATCAGTAATTGGCAGTGCTAAACGCAGGAATCGCATCTAACTGGGCGATTTACAACTGGGTCCATCATCACACCTAGAGCAAGACCCAGACCCATCATCTCCAGAACCACAAATCCAGATCTAACAACCCTAAGACACAAGCCGGAACGAACAGTGACGCCGCCGCCGCCGCCGCCTCCTAAGCCCTCTCGCCCCTGATCCTCCTGGCGAGCTGAATGTCCTTGGGCATGATGGTGACCCTCTTCGCGTGGATGGCGCAAAGGTTCGTGTCCTCGAAGAGGCCGACCAGGTACGCCTCCGCCGCCTCCTGGAGAGCCGCGACGGCGCTGCTCTGGAACCGGAGGTCGGTCTTGAAGTCCTGGGCGATCTCCCGGACCAGCCTCTGGAACGGGAGCTTCCTGATCAGCAGCTCCGTGCTCTTCTGGTACTTCCTGATCTCCCTCAGCGCCACCGTCCCGGGCCTGAACCTGTGCGGCTTCTTCACGCCGCCGGTCGCCGGGGCCGACTTCCGGGCGGCCTTCGTCGCCAGCTGCTTCCTCGGGGCCTTCCCGCCGGTGGACTTCCGCGCCGTCTGCTTCGTGCGGGCCATTCCCGGGGCCGCGGAACCTACGGGTTTCTTTCGGGCCGGTGCTCCGGGCTTTGCGGAGGAGATCGAGAGGGACGGGATGGGGCGATGCGATTGGTGAGGATGAAGGCGACGGCGAGGCGCTGCGTTTTAAATCGGAAGTCCTTCCCGGGTAGAGGCGGGAGATTTTCGAAAATCCCGAGGGTTTTCGCGGCGAGGAATCTGGACCGTCGGTGGGGAGAAGAATCGACGACCGAGGACGAGCGTGCTGGCGAGACGGGGATCGCGATCCCTGTCGCCTAAACGACAGCCAGTAGGATTTCATAACCTCTTTGAATATGTCCCGGCTCACTCGCGTGCAGTAAAGGAAAGCGAGAATTTTCTAATAAACCCTTAACTTATCGTACTTTCACCGATTCGGTAATGAACTTTTTGATTTTGCTAATTAAATCCTAAATTTTTTTCACGTTTTGCCAATTGAATCCGTTCGGCTAATTTTTTTGGCCGAAAAACCACTCACGTAAACACCAACCGTCTTACGTGACATGATAAGCACGACGCTGATGTAAATAATTTTCAATAACGGAAGAAGCTCTAGCAATTAGGTGTTGCATGAAAACCATTCTGATTCTTTTCAGAACTGGTTTTTTGTTCCCAGAATCAGTTTTGGACCAGAAACCCGTTTGGTAACTCAATTTCATTTTTTTATTTCCATAACAAATTTGCTTCCAAAACTGATTCTGAAATCAGAAATGAGAACAAAAAAAAAGTTGGTTTTTCATTTCTGGAACAAAAGTGAGAACCATTTCTAAGGAATTCATTTTCTTCAACACACATATTCATATGGAAATCACGATCTTTGAGGTGAAAAAAAAAACAAAAAATAAAAAATTTCAAAACTTAACAAAATGGTTTAAAATCTGTAGCTACCCACTTTCAGTGACATTTAAATTTTTTTAGGTACCGAAAAAAATAAAAATAAAAAATTTCAAAATTTCACAAAATGGCTTAAAAAACCTATGGCCACCCACTTTGAGCAAAATTTAATTTTTTAGATGCCAAAAAAAATAAAAAAATAATCAAAAAATCTAAAATTTAAAAACTTCACATGATGTCTTAAAATACTTGTGCCAATCCAATTTGAGCGAAATTTTATTTTTTTAGGTGCCAAAAAAAATAAAAAAAGCAAAAAATTAAAAATTTCAAAACTTCATAGAATGTCTTAGAATACTTGTGACTATCCACTTTGAATGAAATTTAAATTTTTTTAGGTGCCGAAAAAAATAAAAAAAATAAAAAATTTCAAAACTTTAAAGAATAGCTTAAAATACCTGTGGCCACTCACTTTGAGTGAAATTTAATTTTTTTTATATGCCAAAAAAAAGCACAAAAGTAAAAATTTCAAAACTTTACAGAAAGGCTTAAAATACCTGTGACCACTCACTTTGAGCGAAATTTTATTTTTTTAGGTACTGAAAAAAAGAAAAAATTTCAAAACTTCACAAAATGGCTTAAAATGCCTGTGGCTATCCACTTTGAGCGAATTTAAATTTTTTTAGGTACCGAAAAAAATAAAAAAATAAAAAATAAAAAACTTCACATAATTGCTTAGAATACCTGTAGCCACCCACTTTGAGTGAAGTTTAATTTTTTTAGGTGTCTGAAAAAAATAAAAATAAGTAAAAAAGAAAAATTTTCAAAACTTCACAGAATGGCTTAAATACTTGTGGCCACCCACTTTAAGCGAAATTTTATTTTTTTTAGGTGCCGAAAAAAAAAGCAAAAAATCAAAAATTTCAAAACTTCACAGAGTGACTTAGAATACATGTGGCCATCCACTTTAAGTGAAATTTAATTTTCTTTAGGAACCAAAAAAAATCAAAAAAAATCAAAAATACCATTTGGGCATCTAAAAAAAATTAAATTTTATTCAAAGTGGGTGGCTAGAGGTATTCTAAGTCATTATGTGAAGTTTTGAAATTTTTGATTTTTTATGTTTTTTTTCACCTAAAAAAATTAAAATTTCACTTAAAGTGGATGGCCACATGTATTCTAAGTCATTATGTGAAGTTTTGAAATTTTTGATTTTTTATGTTTTTTTTGCACCTAAAAAAATTTAAATTTCGCTCAAATTGGATGGCCACATATATGCTAAGTCATTTTGTGAAGTTTTGAAATTTTTGATTTTTTATGTTTTTTTTTCACCTAAAAAAATTTAAATTTCACTCAAAGTGGATGGCCACATGTATTCTAAGTCATTCTTTAAAGTTTTGAAATTTTTGATTTTTTGCTTTTTTTTCACTTCCAAAAATTAAAATTTCACTCAAAGTGGGTGGCCACAGGTATTCTATTTTGAATTTTTTGAGTTTTTGAATTTTTTTGGGCACTTTAAAAAATTTAAATTTCATTCAAAGTGAGTTGGCATATGTATTTTAAACTATTCTGTGAAATTTTGAAATTTTTGATTTTTTGATTTTTTTTTTGCACCTAAAAAAATTTAAATTTCACTAAAAGTGGGTGGCCACAGGTATTCTAAGCAATTCTGTGAAGTTTTGAAATTTTTTATTTCTTGATTTTTTTTGAAAAAATTCAACAAATTTCCTATTTTCTTGAAATCTGAATTTTTTTTTTTATTTTCTCGACATTTTGATGATTTTTTCTGAAATTTTTCAATTTTTTGGGATTTTCTGAATTTTTTTAAAGATTTTTATGAATTTTTCGGATTTTTTTATTATTTTTAATCCATTTCTAAAAAAATGGATTTCTATTCCTAGAAATAGAATTTTTTGTTGTTTATCAAACGGATTTTTGTTTCAGGAAATAGAAATTTTATGCTGTTATCAAACGGGTTTCTATTCTAGAAATAGAAATTTTTTATCGTTATCAAACGGGTTTTTTTTCTCAGAAACTCATCTAAGAACCAGAAATAAAAAAATCTATTTCTGGTTCAGGAACTCATTCCGGAATAGAATAGTTATCGTTCGTTACCTTAGTTGCTCCAATCTCAATTCCATTTCGCTATGAATTACAGAGAACGGTGGAGCTAATGAGCTCTCAATCACACTAATCCAACCGAGCAAAAAATACAATGACGAATCTATGGACATCCAACAAATGACCCTGGATCCCTCGCGACCCGTACTAACATATATACGAAAAAAGAAAAGGAAAGAAATTCTTTGCGATCTTGCCTTACTACCGAACCGATTGCCTATAAAGATGCAGAAGAGATAGTGCCGTATAAAAACCGACTCTAAAATCCTTTTTGAAGTTCTGGCCCCTTTACTAGCAAGCAATCTAGCATCACTAGAGAAGACATCTCGGTCTCATGATGTGCTGCACAAAACCACCATATCAGGAACAAAACTTGGTGCGCAAGAAAGCGAGAAAAGGGGTATGCAGACATCTTTGATTCTACCTGCCAATTTGCTCAAGTCTCAAGGACTCAGTACTTCATCTAAGAGGTCATCAAGAATCCAATCCTCCAATTCGAGCGCAACGCACTCCCCTTCCCACTGGAGGTTCAACCAACCATCTCCCTTCGCCATATCCCGAGCCATCACATCATCAAATGTCTGGTCCAGCTCCGGCCTGGTGCGATACCGGTTCACTCTTTTCCAGACCTCCTCGAGCATATGCTGACCCTTTGGGATCGGTCTGACGTTGGTTGTAAAGGAGAAGGCTTTGGGGAAGAAAGCGGACGATCGCTGGAAGATCTCGAGCAGCGCTTCATTGACTAAATCGAACAGAAGTTGGTGGTCGCTGTAAGTACTGACAAACTCATCTGAGCATCCTAGCTCGTGGTCTGCTGCGCAATCCTCCAAATCGTCTAATAACTTGGGGTTCAGTGGTTGTTCCGCGGTTTGCCACTGTTCAAATTGCTCACTTTCGAAGATACCGGATAGGTCAAGCAAGTGACTTACGTAGCTAAAGTCCGCCTCGTCCCTTTTATCCAAATGCAAAGGCTTTGAGAAGTGGTTTACAATGTTGTTTTTCATTCCAGTGTCCGTATCATTTAAAGCCTCGCAAGATGCTGACAAAGCTTCCAGGACAGAGCTGCTGGGCAGGTTCGCAAGAGAACCCGGCTCCACCAGATGAATGCAGCCTGAAGCAACAATGGATCAATTAGCCACATCCAACTCTTGCACATGAGAAAAAATAGAGTAACAACTGATGAATAGTGTAAATGCATTCCGATAGCAGGTCTAATTATGAACTCGGAGTGACTAGGATCAGACGAAACATTTAATTATTTAGAGAGGATATGAATCGGGAAATCTGCATTCAAGACAGTATAAAGCAGGTGAATCCAGGCACGTGATGCAAATGGAACTTGTCTTTGAGATGTAGTTGATACCGTTTGAGGGCAAGAACTCCCCTGTTGTAGCTTCGTCGTCCTTTGGAGAGGGTTTGGGGCTACAAACTGAACTAAGTTCATCTACTTGACCGATGGCTTCCCGTGTGATAGACATCTCCCGTTCATGCAGGGAACGGTTATCCTCCCTTGCTGATTCAACAACATTCTCACTATATATAACAGTCTTCTGATCTAAAGCAGCAACCGCGCTGGAGCGCAGTTCAGTACGATTCTCTGCATCATCATCATCACCTTCTTCTTCTTCGTCTTCTTCTTCTTCTTTGTCTTCTTCTTTAATATTCTCAAGGAACTTGACCTCCGGGATATCATGTGACGGAGCAGTTCTATCAGGATTCGAAGGAATAGCTGAAGAATTTAATTTGCTGCCCGAATCACACTCGGTTTTCACACAGAAATCCCCATCCTTCCGCTCTCGCATTTCTGAACAGAGAGCATCTAAAGACACCACACCTAGGAGGAAAGATAGGCTTTCAGGATCCGGAAGGGAAAGTCTCCTTCTGGTATATTTACGCGTATTTCCACCCGAGGAATTCCTGCCTTCGTTTGTCAATTTTAGGCTCTTGGAATGATGCAGGTTAGGCTCCCTCCCATAAACGTTCTCGAATAACTGAGCATATCTATCCAGCGATTCGTGTAGAGAGGAAGTTCTCTCCATGCTGTGTAGCTTATCCACGGGGGTCCAGTTTTCGCCATCTTGGTACTGGGATTTTTCAGAAATCTCATTCGTGTCGGCAGCAAAACTAGATCCGGGGGATATTCCGTCAAGGCGAGCATCCACTGTCGCATTTTCTTTTCTTGCTTCTTTAAATGCATGCCTTATTCTACGCTTAATGCGTTTAATCTGATTCATGACCGTCTGATTCCATCCGTGCACGTTTTTTGGGTGGGAGTTGCCCGAGGAAGAAACCGTAACTTCTTGCTTCATGGCACTGCTTTGCACTGATTGTATTTCGTGATTTTGTAGCAAGTTGGATGAGGTAATTCTTGGCCCCGGAGCGATCATTGTCGGATTTTCACCCTTTGGGAAAGACCACATTTCACTTTGCTTGTGCTCAAGAGTGCTTGGATAATCTCTAATGCCTGATGCATCGGCCACAGGAAATGATCGAGACTTTGTGAAGCTTGCTTTTCTGATGGAAGTTTGCTGGCCATCATATTGTTTCGCAATTCCCGCGCGTGAACCTTGCTGTCGGGGGAAATTGGGAAGGGAATCCATGTTTACCTTGACTCTCTCTGTCTCGGCCTTATCTTTGTTGTGCTGCTGCAAATTTTTCTCGCCCTGCCCATCGCCCATCAGCTTTCGCGTCACTTCCCCACCTCTCTCGAGAAGGTGTGCTCTCTTTCCAGCACCAAGTTCCTCTCCTGTCCTTAGTGAATAAAGGTCTTGCAATGTGGGGATTGGAGCGTCGGCTCCATCATGAAGGATAATAATGGGATCCTCCCATTCGGCTTTTATTTCATCGAGGATGGAATCGGTGCGGTGATGTTGACGTGGAAGAACGCTCAAGATCCAATCTTGATGGATCTGTTCCTCAGGTGCATCTTTAGCAGGTAGTTCTCTGGTGCTACTCACAGGAACATCGTTGAGAGAATTAGCTTCTACTCTACGCCGTTCCTGCTGGAAGTTTCAGAATCAAAAGATATCCAAGTTCATTGTTACATGTGTGCCAGCGAAAGCATTCCGATTAAAGATTGGTGTAATTGAAATGAGAATTCTCTAATATAGCTGGTAATTTGATGGTATAAACTGAGAGTTGTATACTGAAATTCAGACAATGCTCTATGCTAAAAACATGAATTTACCAGTAGATGCGCTGCTTCATCTCGCCCTTGACTAGTGTCGCAGCTGAAAGAGATTGTTTTCGGTGTAGCGCAACCTGAAACCAGAGGAAAAATAAACTCAGAGAAGAACTTCAAGAGATAGAAAGGGAATGTGAGATCCAAAGTCGTCATAGTTGATGCAATATCATAAAATGAAACAGCACTGATACCCACAGTTAATGCGGTATTTCAGAAAAGGAATGTGATATCCAAAGCTACCCAAGCAATGTGATGCTCGAATTGGTAGCATAATCTAAAGTTATCTGGTTCATTGATTGATTCAAGGGCAAAAATTCCTCACGGTGCTAGACATCTTCCATTATCAGGGTCTGTACCATGGATAAGGAAAGGTGGGTAATCGGATTGTCGGCAACGGTGTCGGGAAACAAGATATCTGGAAGAGTACTTAGTCATTGCCAAAAGAGCAGTCACATATCAACATAGAAAACGGTCTCTTCAACATAGCAACAACCATTTGGAATTGAAAAGGTTTTACTGCCCACTTTTTTCGTTATTATAGTGGATAAACGAGATGCCAAAGGCGATAAATCAAGCGACGAGGGAGGATGAGACAAACTGACATGGCTTACGTCCGCGGCGCTTTCTTCCTCGACGCTCTTTTCCATGAAGCGCTCTCCTAACGTGACGCCAGTAATGATAGTCGAAGACATGAAATAACCCCAACCAGCAACGGGGATGACTGTTCTGCAGTCGGATACCGTGATCTCCGCACTCGATGTCCCCGTCCATCTGCAAGAGGTCAAAGCAAGAGTGCGCCTAGAGTCTTGAATGGCCGTTTAGCTATTTACCGACAGTTATGTCGCGAGGCCTGACTTTATCCCTGGAACCTGAATCAACATAAGAACGCGCTATGTGAGCGAAGTTCGCATCTTTACCAACAAGCCATGCTCGGAGATGGGCAAAATCCACAAGTACAGTTTAAAGGGACCAAAGATTCCTGTGACCTTATCATCAACATCAAGCACCAAATAAGTTCAGAATTATGAAGATCCAAACGCAGGGCACAACCCTCGGCAACATGAGAACCACTTTGCTCGCTTTCCCAAAAATATAAGACACTCTAAAATTCCATGCCCAATTCAATCCTAGCCTTCCAATCTCACTCTCCTGCATCTGATTTCAGAATTCAGTGGACATTGAACTACTTCCCTCTTTTAACTACTGATCGAAAGATTGTGTTTCGAACATTTCTAACCGGAGATTGCTAGTACTTAAAAAGGAACGAAAGATAGGCTTTCGGGCTGTTATTACCGTTTGCTATAGAGAAAAGCAAGGCTCCCAGTTTCATGCAGAGTTAAGGCAGCAAAATGAATACAGAGGTGCAAATTAGACGACAGAAATCAAAATTAAAGAGACAGAAAGGTTTTGTTCAACTCCTTGCCTCATGCTTCAGCAAAAATGAATGAAATACCCGGAAGCGAAACGAAGAAGAAACTGGGCCATACAAAGCAAGCTCTCAAAACATTGAATTAGAAGCAAAGTTGAAGACCGCAGACCTCGGAGTTTGCTCCTCCAAGATTCGACGCTTCCTATAGAGTTGAGACAGGGCAAGGACTAGGTCTGATTCAGCGCTGACTGCTCTTAAGAAAGATCAGAAAAGGTGTCTGAATACTTGGGCAATCAAGAATTGCGCAAGAATCACTCTCACAAAACAAAAGGTACTTCGTGCGAAACCGCAAGAAGGGGTTGGTTTTACAAGATTAAAGAGACGGAGGGAGAGTCGTTAATGGTGGTTGTGATCCGAGAAGGCGAAAGACTGACCAGCACCCCTACAAGCCGAAGGTTTTTTGGCGCGCTGGATACGCTAAAATAGTGACAGAAACCCAAGACCGGTCCACTCTCTCTCTCTCTCTCTCTCTCTCTCTCTCTCTCTCTCTCTCTAGCTCCCCTTGTTTTGGCCCGGTCCAACTTGCTACAACCACGAAGTCACCAAAGCAAGTCAATGAAGTAAAGCACCACGACGTCTTTCCTCGTCACCACCCGAAAAAAAGATAAACAGAAAGCAAGAGAAGGAAGCTGTGCGGTTGGTTATGGGAAGGAGCAGGTTTAGCTGACCAACCAAAGACTATCATTTGGAAATGAATAAATTCTCTGTTCAGTGAGGCTCAGGAGGAGTTGATGAACTTGCCCTCCCTCAGATTAATCCCAGTTCTTTATATGAGGGACTTGTGAATGATGCGCAGACATATGTGAGTCAAGAACGAGAGAGAGAGAGAGAGAGAGAGAGAGAGAGATGAAGAAACAGAGGGAGATTGGCGATTATGGAAAGAGAGAGAGAGGAGGGGTCAATGCTAAAACACAATACTGACCTCTGTCTGTATCGAGTGTGCAAGTAAATTTTTATTAAGAGCATTTGGTTAAATTTAATAGCGAAAAACGTTTAACTAAAAAGGGTCATCAGCTTTCTTACTTAATCAAAACACAAATTATAGATGCAACGTGTAGACAAGTGTATCATCCAGGTCTGACTCAATTTCGCATCTATTTTGATAACAAAAATCTTAAAGAGATGATATTGTGCTTGCAAAAGCTCACCACAAAATCTACATAAATGATGTTGCATATGAATCTCAAACGTCGTGCTGTCAATTCAACCAAAACAGCAACGCATAGAGTTATCCATCAGTTCATAATCATTCCCCTAAGATTTGTTCATGGGCTTACCCATTTCCTACCCCCCAATGTCTTGCGGTGCATAGAGTTATCCATCGGTCCATAATCATTCCCCTAAAAGATTTGTTCATGGGCTCACCCATTTCTTACCCCCTAACTTCTTACCCCCAAAGCGGGGGTCTCTTTCGCAGACACCGGAAGATGGAGGTCATGTGTAAGACACAGGCTTTCACATTGAATGTTTCAAAGTTTCGAAGGAGGTGGTCGTGTTGGACCGGAATTCCATTTGCATGTTTTCAACTGAGGACTGTGATTGGTGATGGTATTGGGGGGGCTTCGAGAAGCGAGGAAACGACTCGGCTTTCTAGGGATGACATCTTGGGTACTTGACTTGTCAACGTTTTCCCAAACGTATGCACAAATCCATAATCCACATAAACACGATCAAATGGAGAAGGAGAAGACTTGTCAAAAGGGGATACGCGGTCTACGCATCGTTCTGAATATTATAAGATCACCATCCTCCGCTTTGAATTCGAAGCGCTTCTCCATAAGATCTGACACTTGAAAACGACAGTAGGGAATAAGACTTTGATTCGATCCAAACTTGAATGGTGTTGGGCCAGTGTTGACAATAGACCGTCTGCTGGACTTCTTCTTGAAACTGACCGGGGAAACCGTGGCCTTTGTGTGTATGCTCAATGAGCTCTTCCAGTTTCTTTTAGTTGGGTCTGCAAGGTCGACCAAATTTTGTTGCTTTGACAGGCCCCGTTAGGCTACTGTGTATTTAGTTTTAACCCGCTCTAACGTCTGACTCGAGTCATGGCTCGAGGGGGTATCGTGCGAGGAGGTAATTGAGCCTCGATCCTCGACTAACGATGGTCGTGAATGGCTCCCAGGGAGTTCATCTTCTTCAAGTGCTGGTACGTAGCCTCACTGAAAAACCCAAGCTCGTCGAGTGAGCTCCTAACTGAGTGGGCCATTGAAGCAGTTGAATGTTACTGACGGGCTCAACCGGTCGATCGATTAAGGCCCTTTTATCCATATTGGCTTACCGTGCAGCTGGATTGAGAGTGATCCCCAATTATCGCAATTAAATTTACTAAAAGCCCTAAAACTTGTTACGAAAGTGCAATTGAGCTCTAAATTTTTTAAAAAGTGCAATCAAGTCCTAAGACTAGTCAAGTTTGTGCAATCAAGTCATTCAATTAACTCCGTCCAACTTGACAAACGAAAAATGCAAACAAGTTTTAGAACTTGATTGCACTAACTTGATAAGTTTTAGAACTTGATTATACTTTTTAAAAAATTTTAAACTTAATTGCACTGTTTGAAAATTTTATAACTTAATTACATTTTCGTGATAAATTTTAGGACTCTAATGCACTTATCCTATTACAAGATGAATTTGTCACTAAAGCCGGATTTTGAACACTCTTCCTATACATTCTATGATCTCGGAGCATCAAGACTCTCACTTTTCTTTTTTCCTAAAACATCAAGACTCACTTGCTCGTCACGTTGATGGGGTCCTATCTCACCCTCGCACGTCGTACGATAGTGATTCTTCAAACATCGTCATTGTTCGCAAGTCGTCTCACTTCACAAGGCCTGCCCATTAGCTCCGTCAAAAGATTCGAGTACATAGGACAGCCAACGTAGCCCAATTATCTGAAAGGATGAAATCAATTAGATTCAGAAAGTACAAGCACCAAATTAAACGACATTAAACTTAAAAGATCACAATGGATATTAGCCAAGAGCACGAGAACTATTCTCGGCATTGCGCCTGTGTAATAACTATGTTTTGGCATATAGCATTTACTCTTGAACATTCGCAAATTTTGCTTCAAACCCTAATCTGCTCAAGATTAGGAATCATGTTACTCTTGCCTCGTATATCCCATCACTCGAATCCTATCGGATTCCGTCTCACTTAAATGATTGAGGGGCGCCAAAAGATGGAGATTAAATTAAAGAACAGTATTTCTGCCATAAATAGTTTAAAGTAATCAAACGATTAGCAGGTATAAACCCGGGGTATGATTGATGGTGATGGGACATCGTGATCGGCAACGGGGGAGCAAAATCATGAGGCATGAGCATGAGCTGCAATGATGCGCCATGAGAGTGCGTGTTCACTTTTTTTTCCTCCCCTTAATTTCTCTGCATCATACCCACATTATCAGATCTCCCCCCCTAACTTTACAACTTTAAATTAATCAGAAAAGCTTTCCTAAACTATTCATTTGGGCAACTAAAGAAATACATGTGCAGTACGAAGCACGATCCCAGAGAATGCTGGGTAGGCAGATTCTGTCCGGCCATTACCTTGAGCATTTTCAATTTCTTATTTGATCCCTTAAATTATCTTTCACTCGATTTAAAGAAAATATTCCTGTATTTCGACAGATTAATGAGGTTGTACATGAGGTTAGGGATGTATTTCGTGAATCGAAAATTTACCGAAGTACTTGAAATGAGCTTCCTAATCGTATTAAACTGACTAAAGAATTTTATGGATGACTCTATCCAATGCTCATTAAAAGAAAAGAAAATGTACTTTTCCCTATAAATGCAAAAAAGAATACCTTGCCCTAAATTAACACGTGAGGTGTTCATGCTAGTGTTGCAGTGATCTATATGATTGGAAAAGCAGCTTATGCTCATCTGGATCTAATTTGGTAATTGCTAGTGTAGATTGTAGAGTACGGACTGATCAACAGGAATAGTTAGTGTGTAAAGTGTAAAGCCGCCACAGTGGTCCTCCGCAAACACAGACACACACCCCCTCATGATGTCTGCAACGTGGTGAAATCCAAGCAATCCAATCTCTCTCTCTCTCTCTCTCTCTCTCTCTGAGAGGATGGTTAGAGGTTTTCAACCTCCGATCGACTCAATCCGAGGTCAACGAGCTCCATCCCAAGGCGGGTTGATCCAGCTCGGATCCGTGTGGAGAGAGGGCAGGTCCGACATCAAGATTAAAGAAATTTGTGACAACATATGTACGCGAGAGTCGGCTCTCCCAACTAATAGCAGGCTAACCCTAATTCCATAAAGAAATGTGAGAAAGTCGTATAGTTTGTGACAAGTTGACTAGCACCGATGGACCTCATGGCTTGTAAGCCATGGTATGCCATGCTCTTCCTCACCATCTTCCTCTTTGGGCCTTTAAATGGTCCTCAGTTCCTGCATATACATAGATCAATCCCACCTCCCCTTTTTTAATCATTTCAAGAGATGAAGCTATAATCATTCAAAAGCCAGTATAATTATTCAAGCTTACTCGATTATAACCTCACACCAGACCTCAACTCGATCCCATTTTCAGCGAGGAATCCTAGGCCAAATGGTGCCCCAAAGCCTGCCTCATGCAAAGTGCAGAAAACAAAGCAAAACCAGAGAGCAATCAAGAAAAGGTTTGACATTATGAGCCCAATAATCATATAAGATTGACCAAGCAGCCCTCAATAATAGCTTGTACTGGAGAGATTCATGATTCCATGTCCCAAGACCATTATCCTCATGAACCAAAACCCTTGCCTACATATGATTATGTTCAACACACCTAGTGATGAAAAAATTGTTATGTTTTGCTCAACATGGGTTTGACATATGCGTTGACTAATCATCTTGGGTTTGAAATACACTTGCTTGTCATCAATCCAACACTTGCTTATGCATAGGAGCAATTTTCTCCACTAAGCACTAATGGGTCTTCGAATATTTTTATTTATTCCCTAATTTTCCCTCTAGAGCCAAAATATTAAAAAGTAGTATAGCAGGTTCATTTTGTGAGAAAAATTACCAAAAAGTTTTAAACATATTGTACGAATGTCAATTTGGTCTAAAACATTTCAATTTGGTCAATTTAGTCTTAAAACTTTAGACTATTTGTTAATATAATCTTTCTGGCCAATTGTGACCGGCAATCACTGATATGGGCACCAACCGTTCCACGTATCATGACTAGCGCTAACATGGATAATATTTTATAATTTCTCTGAATTTTTTTTTCCTTTCTACCATGGCGATCAGCAAAGGAAGAACGGAAAAAAAAAAGATAAAAAGAAAGAAAAGATAAAAAGGAAAATTTTTAATTTTTAAAAAAAATAAAAAAATTGCAGAAATTGTCAACATTGACATCGGCCGTGCCACGTAGGATGCTCGGTTTCCACGTTAGCGATTGCTGGCCAAAGTTGGCAAGAATAACTACATTAGCAAATTGTTAAAATGTTTAAGATTGAATTAACCAAATTAAAAGATTTAAAACTCAATTGACATTCGTATAATGGGTCGTTGACTCTTTTGGTGATTTTCCCCATTTTGTGCACGATGGGATTCTTATTATAAATGAATTTTCTAAATGTGGACATGGGAATTTTTCTAGAGCTATACGTGTAGTAGACAAAGCTTCACCCATTTGCATGCATTGAGAATCGTGAGTGAACTTCAACATTAAATTCGATTTACATTAGAAACAAAATCCACGCGTCCTGGCCAAGCCATCGATCGAGGTCGCCATGGCTATTGTGTCTAATTAACCCAAGGGATATGGAGACACATCACTGACGTTAATCAATGTTTTGTGCGTACCTCCCTTGCGGATGATGGATATCTCGAGAGCTTGACGAGGACGTACTTAGCAACGAGAATAGGAGAGATGATGCATGCTAAAATGGACAAATTATTAGCTAAAATAATGCGAAGAGCCACTCTCTACATGCTAAACAAGTACCCCTTTCGCAGGCATTTTAGGCCGGCTATAGTATGGGTAGATATGATAGACTATACTTTTTTTGGTTCTTTTTTGGGATAATGGAACATACCCTATTGCCGTCCAAGACCTTAATTAGAAAGATTTGCCCAATGCCTTCTAAGAAGAAAAAAAGAAAAAAAGTAAGAAAGAAAGAGAGACGAAAGTACTGTGCATGCAAACTTTATAGGGCAAACTTTCTGGAATATTTTGCTTAAAAATTATGTTCGCCATTATTTATTCCAAAAACTTAAACACTCTTGTCATACTGAGGAGGATATAATGACCAAGGCGTTAAGCCTGTTAATCCAATACGTACAAGTGAAAAAGAGTATCGAAAGTCATTACATAAAATAAAAGGGAAACCCTAAATCTAACGAGTATGAAAATGGGCGAAATCGAACTCAAGATCTACGGTTCTCATACCAAATCACTAGTTTACTGTAAAAAAAAGGCTTTAAGATATTTCTATCGATACGAGATACATTTGAAAAAGCATTAAGATTGCTGATTAACGTACTAATTTTTCTGCATTATATTAGACGAACAACTGCGGATTAACAGGTGGGTTTCCCTGTAGCGAAGCACGTGCACCCTGCATAAAAAGTTACTTAGAGAAAGCATGTTAAAAAAGGCAGTGTCTCTCCCGCTTTGAGGAGAGATCTTACATAAGTTTTTTTCTTTTAAGCTTCATGTGTCTGGCTCGGCGCGACCCTCTTTTCTCAGTTCTTGTTTAACGTGGGTGTCGCCACATATTTGTTGCATCGGATCCTTCGCCGAAGTGGGTTAGACATTAGAAATTCCAATCCCCTTCCCCACCTTCTCTCTCTCTCTCTCTCTCTCTCTCATTATCCAAAGCTTCTTCACAGCTAAAATCCAAGGAATCTTGCAAAAAGAATTAACTAATTAAAGACCCAGAAAAAAATACATATGGGTTCTATTATATAAGCCATAAAATTTTGATTATATGATTATTCGAGCTTTTCGGCTCGACTAATTTCGCTAACTCTGCTCACAGGAACGACGGTCATTCGTTCAAATATTAAATATTACTTCAAGTGCGAGATACCAATATTTGAGAGCAAAATCTAGGGCATCCCAAATTGGAATGTTTAATTTAACATTTTGGCCAAACTCTTGAGGGTTAAACATGGGATTCTTGCTGAACATGTATGTATATATATTGAGATATCCCTCGCCATTATATTAATAACCACCTCCCTTCTTGTTTCCCAGACTTCTCCGTCTCTTAGCCTAAACCACTTCCGTCTCCTTCTTCTTCTTGTCACTTTGTTTCTAGCAAAGCTCTGCAGCATTTGCCCTCACCCTCTCGTTCCTACAAACCCTTGGTTCTTGGTTTTCGATCCTGGTTATTTCCAAGTATATAGGTTGTCCTGATTCAGTTTAGCTCGTAATCTTTCATGGGCACGTCGAGCTCTGAAGTTATCGTGGCCGTAAAGAGAGATCTCAACGCCATGGAAGACCTCAAGAACTTCTTGTCCAGGAAGGCTTCGCCGGAATTTCAAGAAGTTGGTGCACAGGAACAAAGCGAGCAGGTTATAGAATTGGCATCTCCAGGAGAAGTCAGCAGCGTTGAAGAAGACGAAGACGGTTTCAAGACTCCGACGCCGACAACACCATCAGGCCGGGAAGCGGAAATCCCAGCAGCAGTTCAGTGCCCGCCAGCGCCGAGGAAGGCTCGAGCGGTCCAGTCGGCGAAGAGGAAAGATCGCAGTGTGGGAGTTGCTTTGCTCGACCTGACAGACGAGATCGATTCCCTCTTCCCGCCGGCGATCCGGAGACACATGTACGGTAAGATCAAGAAAGTGAAGAGGGAGAGCAATGTGACCGCATTGTGTTGAAGATTTGACGTTGTATTATTCATTCTTCGATGTGGAGCTGATTATTCTGCTGATATTTTGAACAAAAGATCCATCGTACGCTGTTGTCGTTACGTTGTTCTGTCTTAACGAGAATAGAAATCTCTCGTCGGACTTCATTTCCTTTCTTTTCCCCCTTTAGTAATCTTGTTATTTGGTTAACACTGCGTTTCCCTCGGGCTCTTCATGAACGAACCGCTTTCCTTTCGAAGTTGATTGAGGGCTTAATTCTCCTTCATCGCCAAGATAGTAGCTGTACAATCGGGTTTGCGTATCTATCGATATACATCAACTATTCAAACTCGACTGGGAATTCAAACCACGATGCTCGACTACAACGAGATGAAGCTCAATTTTTGGCGCTCAAGTTAGGTTATCAAATTGCTTCTACTATTTTTGAGAGAATTGAAGTAAAGCTAGACTCGAACCGAGTTACAAATGTCAAATTGAAGTATGAAAGTGTAATCAACATTGAGGTCTATTTCACATGCTCATCGGTAAGTTAGCTGTCTAGTACTGCTTAAAAAACAAGGATATCTGCAAATATGGCTTATATGGCCAAAGGGTCAAACTTGATTGATGCACATACTAAATAATGTAGTAAGTTCGATATGTATGTGGTTTAAATACACGACACATGTCCGACTTATTATACTATGGAAGTCCACAATTTCGTTAAGGTAATGTTGTCCTCCATCTTCGATTCCCTCCCATCGGTCATTTTATTGGAGGGCTAAAATCACGGGCGCCATTCACTTTTAATTTTAGTTAAGTTTGTAAATGGGTTTTGTCCATAATTCGTAACTTGCCAATCAGAAAAGACGTGGCTAGAGGCCTGACATATTAAATGGGAAGGGCAACAACACCTCAGATTCGGATGGGATCCTGGTATAACGTGGGGGGATGTCACGAACCCAAGAACATGTCATCCACAGTGTCTGCATAGGATTCCCCCTCATTCCCGGCGCCACATGCAACCTCTCTCTCTCTCTCTCTCTCTCTCTCTCTCTCTCTCTCTCCTTGTTCAGCATTGACTTTTGGCGAGAGAGAGAGAGATGCAGACATGCTCCATTTGTTTTCTCTTTGTGTTTTTTCTGTTCTTGAACCCTAATGGATATGGAGGAGGGTCTTCGTGTTCCTTGAAGATGGCACGCCGCGCTCCGTCTAGTCAAAGGGTCTTTAAGTGCAGCACCACTTGCCACTTCCTTCCAGGTGTCTTTTGCTGCGAGCATCTCGTCTCGTCTCAGTGTCTTTAATGTTGGAACCCTAACGTAGCCGGCACTGACCATTTTTTATTGCTATATATGGAAAAGAAGTTGCAAAAAAAGAGAAAGAATTTATCTATGAAGCCGATCATGGGCACGTTACATGTATCGGAATCCTATATCATTGATATCGATCTTCCTTTTATTTGCATACATTGCTTATATCATACTCAGATTGATTTTTTTTTCTTTTATTTATGCAAGAAAGATTTTGATTGCTTCATGATTATGACCCATATATTATATCTCAATTACTTTTTTTGTATCCACATAATGTGAAACGATGAGTTGGCTGTTAGTTTTATTAAGTTCACATTAGGAGCCCTCTGTACTCAGGTAACCTCCACGTAGGATAAGGTCATTTACTTCAGAAAGCAGGTCGAACATTTGTTCGTAATAAATTGGATTCATCAAAAGTAAAGAAAACCTCATTTTTTTGTAAATTTTTAATTTCTTTCAAAAGGAAAATTAAATTTCTCATGTAGCAAAGCGTAGTTATTCTTAGTAACATCATATACTTTCTGGTACACCACATCCATCAAGAGTAAAATGAGTCTATTTGTCAATAAAAATTTTCAGTTGGCGTTAAACTTTACTTGTTCATGGTAAATTTTGCATCCCATCATTTATTCACAGTAAACTTTATTTGATTGGTGGCCAGTTTGCGATAGGTCTTGTATTTACTAAGAATGAATTATGTTTACCATTAACGACATGATATCCATCATAAATAGATTATAGTAAAGTAGATATATCACCACAAACAACATGCATGTATCACGAACAACTTCTATATACCTAGAAAAAATTGCATGCATCAAGAATAACTTGCGTTTACCCGGAACAAGTTATGGTTGTGATAAGCAGTGGTAAACTTTATCTTTGTCCATGGTAAACCCAAATTGGTGAACCTTATTCGATATTTTCACCACGAAAGAATGAGTTTGTTCTTCATCATGTTGAGTCCTTAGTTCGTGGCAAAAATTAAACATCTTTGTAAATACTTGAAAAGATTTACCGCGAATGAATTAGGGTCAACCACGAACAAATAACAAGGATCACAACTTATCATAAACATAGCTTGTTCTTGTTTTTAGTATCCCAGGTCAATCTGAGTCGGACAAATCATGACTCGATCCACTCTTTTAAAAGGTCTAATCATGGGATTGCTCACTATCTTCTACATACTAGTCTCTGCTCTCTTGACTTCTCGAGGCAACAAAAAGTGATTCATGTGGGCATTATCTCTTTAATTTTTTCCTGCAAAAGTCAAATAATAATGTTTTGGAGTATGAATTTGGGGAATATAAAGTCATGTGCAGTAGGTATAGCCCGGAGGAATCAAAGTAAAAATATTCATTGGCACTTGGCAAATTAGCTACGGACCATGCAAGAACCAACAACGCATGAGAAGTTCGTGGTACTTTTTGACTTTTCTACTAGCGTCAATTAAAATATTTACTAAGCCGAATCGAAAAAGCTAGAGTCGTTTCCTAAGTAATCTTTGCAAGAGAATATCCAATTGTTTCATGAATGTCAACAAAGCAAAAGAAAAAAAAAATGCCTAGTAGAAAAAAAAAAAGGGACGACCAATCCTCATTCGTATTTATACCCAAGCTTCGAAACTCTTGTTTTATGCATTTAGGTCCTAAAACTTGTTACAGCGGTTCACTTTAATCGTTCCGTTAGCTCCGTAAGAATTTAGTCAACAGAAAATCTATATGACTTTTTTTTCCATTAAAGGCCACATGAGATTGAAAAAATAATTTAAAAAAGTCAAGTGGCATTTTTTGTTTGCTTAAAACCGACAAAGTTAATGAAAAGCCTGAAGCACACTGCAATCATAAGTTTTATGACTCAATTACATCAAATAATAAATTTTAGGACTTTGTCATGTGATGGCCCCAAAGAGATGCATATCAAAGTGCAAAGGGATAATAACACATATGGTCCATGAACTTTGGTCTCTTGTACAATGTGGTCCCTAAACTTTATCCTAATGTGTAATGCGGTCCATAAATTTTTAATTTATTCAACATGAATTTAGTCTCTAAACTATATGCAAATGTTCAATACCGTCCTTCCATTAATTCAAATTTAGGGAAAATATTGAATATTTTCAAATAGTTTAGGCACTAAATTGAGCATGTATTAAAAGTCCATTTAAAAGTTCGGGGACAACATTGCGCATTGAGCCAAAGTTCAAAGACAATATTGAACAAATTAAAAGTCAGAAATCACATTTACATTGGGTCAAAATTCAAAAATCATTCATGTCATTTTTCCAAGTCCGAATTGGGTCGCCAAAGAGGACGAGTGATTGTGGTTTTTGTGGACAAGCTTACTTGTAATCAGGCCTGTACGTTATTCGGGCCAACGACATTTAAGCACAGACGATTGGGCCAGTACGGGCCCAGTAAGCCCAAACTGCCATATCCAAGCCCGCCCACTTCTTCAAAAGGCCTGGCGTGTTTCACGCCGGAGCAAAGTGTTGGGTCGGGCCGGGTTGGTTTCGGGTCACATCTCTAAAATTGCTTAGCGTGCAGTGCAGTATATCCAAAAGCGAACCACTACAGAAGATTTCAACACCGTTAGATAGTCAAATTAGCTCTTCGCAAAGTTAAGTCTCTTGAAATTTTATAAGGCTCGAATGACCTTTAATCAGCTCTAAGATATCTATAGAAAGACACAAAAGCTCCGTAGAAAAGAAACCACCCTTAAAGAAAATACGTAATTCTCGATGCGGGTGGCATGCAAATTATCTTGGCGTAGCAGTTAGCTGGTGTCTTGAATCAGTTTTCTTGTACCGGATAAGTTTACAACCGGTCCGGTCAAAGACAGGCAATCCAAACCAAGGTTGAAAGATTCATGAGGAATTGCTTCTCGTGATTTGATCGCAAGTGATTATCCTGAGTAAGAATTGAAGCGAAGATCCCACGCTTTTTGGGATACGATATCCCAAACGTTTCACGAGTCGACGAACCCTAATGGTGTTGCGAGGGTGACATAGGTTATGGGGAAGTTGTTTGATAGGTCATGGGAGGCAAATTCTTTTTATGGAGAAAACAGCTTTAGGACAAGCAAAGGAAGTTGCAGGGCATGGTCTTAACTATTTTCTGCGTCTTCGGTGTGCGAATAAAGAAATGCCGTCTCCCCTCCTGCATACTCATCTAAGAACACGAGCCCCGACCGTTAACAACTTGGTGGCACTCGTTGTTGGCGGAACATGTTTGTCATCTTGTGCAAAGAAAACATGCTTCCGAAGACTGAAACCTAATTCCCTGTGCTCTCTGCAATTTTTCTACTGGAAAAGGCACCATGATTCTGTTCCTTCTTTCTTTTCTGGTCAAACAAGGTTGTTGTCGTAAAGAGCACAGGACAAAGGCTACACCCAAATCATCACCAGTCCTCTGGCTCAACTTCTCCCTCCTTTTTGACTCTCTCTGTCTCTCTGTGTCTGACGGATCCAATTGTTCCTCTCTCTGTATATAGCCCACCAACTTAGACGATCAATCAACCTGGCTCTGTTCTTTTCTAGAGGAAACGACATTGTAGGAAATGTCTCGTGTTTCGCCTCATGCGAGGGCTTGAAACTGCAAAGAAGACGGTCAAGACAGAGTGCCCTAGGGACATGGCTCAACAGGTACCTGTTTTCTCCCTTTCTTTTTGTTTTTTTTCTATTCATTCTGCGTCAAGATTCCTTGATGACAAATGTGCTTACTAATTTGACATGCCGAAGATGGTACATTACGTTGCTCATGCAGTGTCCTTTCGAAATAGCATTTGCCGTTGTTTCTGCTGAATGGTCTGATCTGATCTCTATGTGTTTGGCAGAGAGAGGGATGGCCTCTGGGGCTGCAGCCAGTGAACGTGAGGGTTGGGTTGGGGAGGAACAACAGGGAACACTCGGCTGGCTCCATGTCTTTCAACACTCTGCTCACTGGCTCTCCCACTTCTTCTACAGACTCTTCGTCGGATTTGGACACTGAGGTCAGTGAAAAAATTTGAAGGCAAATTGCCTGAAAATGACGTTGCCCCTACCCTATGAGCGCATTCCCTGTAGAAGCAAAGATGCCGTTTTTGAAAAGTGACATAAAGTAGAGAATAGAGGCGATGATGAGATTGTAAATGGGTTGTCATGCAGACTTAGTTGGACTGAAAAATCCCATCTGCTATAAACAGAGTACTCGGTTTCTGTAAACGAATTTTGCCGGAAGAATTAGAAGATCTCGCATCTGAACAGCCTTAATGCCGGTCAATTTCAGTTCGTCACCCCAGGAATTCATCCGGGCGTCGACAAATCAGCTAATCCTTGCTAAATTAATGCGAATGAAGGATCTGCGGTTTCATTGTATTCAAAATTAAACTAGCGAAGCCCCTCCCAATATCGCTAACCAAACTGCGCGTCTCATCATTCAGTCCACAGGATCATTCTTCCATGATAGGAGCATCACGCTCGGGAGCCTAATTGGAACTTCCACCATGTTAGAGCTCTCTCGGAGATCGACGAGGATCCGAAAACCGGAGGCCATCAAGAACAAGAAAAGCTCCAAGCCCAGAATCTGGTTATTCTCTCTGTGCTCAGGAGTGAGCACTGATGTGGAGAACATGGACGATGCCGCTGCTCCGTCGCTCGGCCATTTCCTTGCCGTGGAGAGGAAAGCTGCCAACGAATGTAGGAGGACCGGCCAGAGCCCGATCATGTATGGTCCCGACGAGATCGTCATAGCCCAGCGCGAGAGCGGGGCGTCGAACTCGCTCTTCGTCGACGGCCAGGTCGCCCCTCCCAGAGCGAGTCCAGGACTAGAGGAAGGCGATGATGGGTATGGAGTGTCTCTAATTCTTTGCTGCGCTTGTCGGAATGGCACTCATTGAATGATCCTGACCTTCATGGTTTGAATTTTGTGGTGGTGAATTGATTGATTGGGTGGGAAGAGCCAAATTTGTCCTGGGGAAGTTTTCTATCGTTAGACCTTTGTTGATATCTTCGATTGTCGTGCTTCCGCTTTTTTCTGATCTCATCCACCAACGCACCGAAAGTTGACAGCAGACCAGCACTGACCAGCGCGGAGTGCTGATCCTAGTTTGGCCAAAACCATAAACTAGGCAGACATTATTAAGGTTGGTTTATTTAGCGAAAACAAATGATTTAGAGAATATTTTTCGATTGCCTACAAAAATGAGCCATCATTTATATTCTACGAAACAAACGGACCTAAAAGCATTTGTTGGAGTCACCTAGCTCAAGACATGTCACGTCGAAATTGTATGTGAGAATTCATGAGAAAAGACATACATATCTATCCGAAGCTGCATAGAAAGGCAAAATGGTCCGAACCGACCTATTTCGCATGATATTACACCGGGGAGGGCTTTCAAGGGCCTCCTTTAATATGACAAACGAGTGTGTAGGTGGGTTCTTCCTCTCGGTGCCGTCAGGTGCACATCAATTTGACAAGTGGCGAAATATTATTGGCTAAAGAAGGGGCCTACTCTAGAGATGGCGATCTCGGGATTGAGCAAGCCTCGCGTGCACCTCCGTAAAATCGAGATCATTTCATTCGATCATCAGATCACGTGGGGACTCGTATACTTTTAGTGCGGAGAGAAAAAAAAAACATTTTTAAGACCGCCCTACTCTTTGCTATTTCTACGGTAATTCCGCACCAAAGTTTTTCGAGGCTAGAGAAAATATAGGGGTTGTTTATGTAAAAGAACCTAATCGCAAAGCACTGTAGGGGCGTAAAACTGAAGTGTTCGTCCGTACACTTCTCCAAATAAACTAACATCGCAAAAAATGTGCACGGTCCGGATTTTATAGGGATTTTTCAGTCACCTGAATGTCAAGGCTTCTCACACTTCGCGAGCCTGCTTCACCTTAGATGACGCTCCATCCAACAAGGAGAATACATTGCATAAGCCAGTCTTGCCAACTCACTAAGAGGCTAGTCCACCCAAATCTCGCCACGTGTACCGTGCGGGTCCCCACCTTACGGAAATTTTGGAAACTCCATCTCTCTATGTTAACCTTGTTCCAATCATCTCCTGACGCGCTGTGTTCGCCCTCTCTCTCCCTCCTACTTGTCTCTCTCAAAATGAAATAATCGCAATTGCAAAGGAATCCTGTTCAGTTCTGGCATTTGGACACCGCTACAACTTTCATGGAATCGCAAGTTATTGGGACATCACATATCCTCTTCAAATCGGGGTAAATCGTGTAGCCACAGGTGCTTCAGCTTTTGGAGAGAAATCGAAGATTGGAAATATGAAGCGGCCTTGTTTAAAGGAGTCGTTATGCTTTCCTTCTTGGCCTTGTCTCACTCTGCTTATCATCTCCGCCATTCCATCATAGTACCTGACTTCGATCTTTCCAAGATTTCACGGACGGATTAGCCACTCATGCGGAAACGACTTTCTCGTGTCATCGCAACCATTGGCATCTAGAGATTCAAGAGAAATCTCTTGTACTAGCGCGTACGGGGATGACCTCCGATTATCTCAACCATGTTCTCACAAGAGCATACTGTGATTCTTCTCATATTAGGGAAGTGGGGAAGCCACTCAAATTCCGCCACTCCCTTCATTTTATCACAGCGCCGATCTTCTATCTCCGTTAGACTAGGGAGATCAGGGGGTGGATGTGGTGGTGGTGATGTAACTCTGCTACTCTCCCCACCATTTCCTCACGGTCAAATATTTTCAATCTCTCATAAATGTGGAAGGCAGAATTTAGACCCATGCCCAAAAAGATACTTCGGTTTCCAACGATACCAGAGACTCAAAAAGAGGAGGACTTGGGTATTCTTGGGTGGGAAAGAGTGAGAGTGGGCTTCGCTAACGGAGGAGCTGATGGAAAAGTAATGGACAGAGGAGACTCGGGAGAGAGCGTTTCAAAATTTATGCAATATCTTCTCTATAACAAGTGGCCAGAAAGAACTTATAAAAATACGTCCGCACCAAGTTTCATACCGTGTCGAATTTTCCAACACTTGTGGTGAGCTCTCTTCCCTTTTTTTTTTTTTAAAGTCACGGCATTCAAGTGGATATGTCGTAAATTTGGCCCTTCGTTAACTTTCTTTGACTGTGCCTACATATTAATCTTAACATAGGGGTTCTCAATCTCAAGTGGGTAGCTAACATATCAAAAATCTAGAATTTATCTTGTTAGAGTCGATTTCCAGTTCTTTGACCGAGAGCTGAATCGGTTGATCTAGAACTGATTTGAAACCATCAAGCCTAGAACCAGTCCATCCCCCCTTTTTTTTTAATCTTTCTATTCCTTTTCTTAATCAAGCATATATATTCAGTGATGGTAATGCAAACTTTTCCCATAAAAAATAAAGATAATATAAGATTTGATAGGATCAGTGTCAACTGTTTAAGCTATTAGATGAAAACGTAGTTTAATATTTAAATATTATAATACTCCTTCACATGCTAAGTCTAGTCTTTTTACCTAGCACTAAACATGGACAAATCTTTAAGACCTCTAGTTCTGTGAGATTTGATGGAACCATTGCCGATTGTTTAAAAAACTTAAGTTATTATTCAAAAGCGTAATTTAATATTTGAATATTCCATATAGGATAAAATATAATACTCAACACGAGAAATTAGAAAAGTGTTTTAAACATAAGGGTCTAAGGATTTAGTTTTAAATCGATTCGACCTAAGAACTGGCTTTAAGGTCGACTTTCGAGTAAAACCGAACCGTTCAAAATCAATTTCTAAATTTTTATCCATGAAACGAACCAATCTCTGTGTGAAACGGTCAGGTGAGGCCGGTTCGGCTCGGTTCCGAATTGGACTGATCTAGTGCTCACCTCTTATTTAAAAATTTGCATTTATCTACTGTAGCAATCACATCCTTGTTATTAATATATATGCCCTGATGCACGATGCATTGCCCAGTGGTAATTTTGAGATTCGTACGAAAGTTGAGTTTCGCAGTGGTGTACGCTCACTCGGTCAATTTTGGATGGTTTTTGTATCGGACTTATGATCCAAATTTTGACATCTTTCGTTCCAGAAATTATCTTTTTGCCACACAATCACGGCAAGCAAAAAACGAGGTGGGGTTATCGATCTCAATAGTTCTTTTGCCTGCCTTGTTTTTTTTTTTCTACCCCCCTCTTTTTTTATTGGGGGAAACTTCTAGATTTTGAGACTAGATTTTTGGAACATTACCGGGCCGAACGGAACTTCTGTCCTCGATGTGCCATCCGAAGTCACTCGGCCCAAAAGTACTTTGAGCAAAACAGAGAGTTTCTTGCTGTGCTGGCTTCAAGTCAGAGCGCCTCACGCGCTCCGCACTTACAGTCATTTACAAAATAAATAATTAAAAAAATATTTTTCTAAAAATAATTACTCATATCACTCATTGAAAATAACGAACGAAAAATATTTTTATCAATATTTAGACATATATCACTGTGAAATTTATTTAAGCGATTGTTTTTTTTTTTTTCGCGAAATAAATAGGGAGATTATTATTTTTTATTCCCTTTTTCTTCTTCCTTCGGAGTTCCTATAATCTGCTCGGTGCCGTCCCACCCCTCCCCCTCGCCAGTCGCCGACATCCGAGAATCCTACCGCCGTAAAACCAACCCTAAATCTTCCTTCCTTCCGACGACGCATAACAATTGTCCCCGCGCCTCCTCGTTCTCTCCGAAACATTTTTATGGGACGAATGCACGAGGATGGGGGAGGGGAAACCGAACGAGTGCCCCCTTCGACTTCACACATTTCATTTTGTCTCCCCAACCGACCGCAAGTCCGAAACCTCGTGGGACGAACCACGGGGCCCCGCAAGCGCCACGCCATCCCGTCCTCCGCTAGCGACGGCGGCGGCGGTGGTGGCGGTGGCGGTGGCGGTGGCGGTGGACCGCCACCTTCCATGTCCATCTTTTTTAGGGTTTTCATGCCCCCGACAATGATGATAGAACTCCATGATTACAGCGCGCAAATGGACGCCGTTGACGAGAGAGGCCTTGATGGAGAAAGGAAGAGTGCATGCGGTGGGGTTTTCCGTGGATGTCAGGTCACCGGCGGGTGACGGTATCCCTCCCCATCAGCTGCGCGCCCGATTAAAGTAATCGCCGTCGAGCTAAGCCGAGCAGCAGCACCACCACCGCCAGGCTCCCGGGTGGCAGGGGCAGGCATCTCGTGCGATTTTTTTTAGTCGTTTTCCTCTTTAAGGGTCGTATAGCTGAGCTGTCTCGTCCCGGCGTGTCACATGCTATCGAATCGTCGCACCCGGCCGCGGCGGCTCCCGCCTGATCCACACCAATGATCATGTAAGTTTTGGTATGGATTTCGGGTCATTACTGCAACATGGCAATCGTTCGGTATGCACCACGAAAGAAAAAAAAACTGAATAGATCCGCCGGCCGATTCTTCTTATTTAATTGCTCAAGAGAAAAAGGCACATACAGTCTTTGAACTTTAGCACAATGTGTAATTTAATCCTTGAACTTCTAATTTGTTCAACATAGTCCCTGAACTTTAACCTAAATTTTCAATATGGCTCATGAACTTTTATTCTGTGGGACTATATTGAATATTTTCATAAAGTTCAAGGACTAAATTAAACACGTATCAAAAGTTTAGTACCATATTGAATATTAGGCTAAAATTTAGGAATTACATCAAAAAAAGTAAAAAATTAGAGATCAAATTATATATTGAGTTAAAATTCGAAAAGTGTTTGTGTCATTATCTCAATTCTTAACAAGTACCCTTTAAATTTCCTTACATGTTCCCTAATAAAGTCCAAGCAGGAAAAGAATAATGATAATATCTTTTTTCCAATTAATTGGCGGTGCTTTCTTTTTTAGCAAAAATGTTTCCTCGAAATGTTCGAGATTATCCGTGACATGGAGGACGAAGTTTAGTGAGAAGGTTGTTTCGTTTCGGTGGGGACAAAAGAAAAAGAGTCCGTACGAGTGTTTTGCATTGACGGTGGATTATCTTGTGTTTTTTTTTTTATTTTCTTTTCATTTTCGTGTGAACTTCCCATTTTCGGCTTGTGACAGGAACGTGCGTTCCCCATCTTGGGCTGCCCGAAATGGACGGTGGCAATTCCTTCCGCCAACTCCAAGACCGGATCGTGCCACGCTGGATACGACAACTATCATCGCGCTCGTACATCCGAGAAAATATTAGATGAGTTTAATACTCCACCTAAACGATGCAGCAAATCATTCATAGATCGTCACGTGGCGAGCCAGCCCACCAGTCAGATTTCTGAAAAATCTCTGACTCCCTCGTCTCCCTGCTCCGTTTCCGTTAACGCCGTTACTGTCCTCCTTCTTTCACTCTTCGTCATGATGTCTCTCTTTCCCACCGAGAGTGCCCTTGCTCAGCAAGCTGCACGTCTGGGAGAAGTTGATGGCGGGTTTCTCCGGCAACCTAGACAGGTTTGGCCCGGCGAGCCTATCAAAAGCTGAGAGCTCTGACTGAGTTGCGGACGACATCTTTTATCCTACTAATATCCCCACAAGAAACTCATGACAACACGCTGACTCCGAACGAAAAAACCCAGTATGGAGGAGGAGAGCGAGTTGAGAAAAGTCATGTTCTTTGGGGGGCGTTTACTTAAAAATGGGTTTTGAATTCTTTTTTGCAATTCGATGGTAACAGATCTTTTACACAAGCCATCTTCTTCGTTATCTTGTTCTATGTTGATACGCCTTTCCACTTGCAAAACTTTTCATTCTTTCCACATTCACGTTTATTGCGTCTTGTGCAGTGGAGAGTTGCTTGTGAATGTTGGTGCTAATCAGTAGTTTTGATTAATGTGATACGATAATTTCTCTTGAGGTTTAATTATTCAACGCCCATCTCTGACAAACACGCATATGCTTGGTTGCCTCTCGGAGCACCATCGGTGGCTCCGATCCCGACCACGCCGCCACCTCCACCTATGCCGTTGCTTCCCGAAGCCCCATTGGCTCTGCCTTTCCAGGTGTCGACCTATAGATGGTTTCCTGTATTGCCTACGTGGAGTATTAAACTTACCCAATATTTTCTCCGTACATCCGTCATGTGCTCGCCCCGCGGCTCACTCGCCCGTCCCTTTTTTTTAATTATTTTTTTTAATTATTATATATTTCCGCTTTTTGGGTCGAATCTCTCCCTCGCTCGTCCCGGAAATCGCGTGAAGCAACCACGACGTGGGACCCACCTTTTTCTTTTTAATGGCAGGAAGTCATGCGCGAATCATTAGCCGATTAAGTCCGAGCATTCGATCTGGTCGTATGACTTCATATACCTGGAGAGAGATTCATACTAATGACCTCTAAATTTTCAGTTAGAAATTCCCCGGCGCTCCAATCGATTGTGGCGATCTTAAGATCGACATGGGACTCGGCTTGGACCTCCGTTCGAAACACGAGCATCTTCATCTTTTCCACTTCAATTTCAAATTATACAAAACACTTCATTTTCTTATCAGTGAGTACTTTTTGACATTTGTTTAATAATGAAATATGAATAGAATCTGCAATTTGAGCAAATGAAGTTTTTCTCGAAGCGATCGGTTATTGAGATTTTTAAAGAAAAAATGACATAAACGATTCATTAATTATGACTTAATATGTAACGTGATTTTTAAACTTTTAATTTACTTAACATGATTCTTAAACTTTAACCTAATGAATAATATCGTCCCTTACTAAATTTAGCTTTGGATTAAATGATTCAGGGACTATATTAAATCCATAAATATATTAATCCATGGACTCAAAGTTCAGCATATCAAACGAATTAAAATTTTAATGATCGTATTACATATTACGTTAAAAGTCGAGAATCACATTATACAAATTAAAAACTTAAGAATTACGTTATATATTAGGTCAAAAGTTCAGAAATTATTTATGTTCGTTTTCTAATTTTTAACGAGGGTGGAGTTGGGACGAATAAGAGAAAACAACCTCGGACCCACACGCTCCGCTGTCCCCTCGCGGTCCTTGACATTTTGGCTGTCTGAAATCGGACGGCTGGGAGCCAAGCAGCCCGAGCCGATAGGATGGAGTCGCTCTCGGCTTGGCAAGAAATTGACGGTCCCAATCTTATCTTTTAAGCGAGCACACCACCCGAGACCAACTCCCACGTGCCCAGTGGGCCACGTGTATCTCCGGTCTTGATCCGGCATGGTCTATTTTCCCTCGAGTCTGAGGGGGCATCGACGGCTATCATTAACTCCGATCGACACGCGTAGGGTGTGGATTGTACGAAGGCGTGTCCCGAGCCAAAGCCAAATCGCCTCATCTGGGACCGGGGATTTGAAATTTGGGAATAGATAAGATTAGAAAATTCATTGGTCCCCCGCACGTACCTTCAAGGACTGGTCGGCATTTCCTGTGTGCTGCTTTGCCAGCACAAGCCCTTCTTGACGACCCTCCGGACAATTTGGTCCATGGAACAGGGGAAAACACCCTTTTTGGGACCCGGGTTCATTTCAGCCCGTTGATCGTGTTGATCCGTGTTATTGGGCTCACGTGAGACTCGCGTGATCGACGGCTCTCGAGAAGAATCCAATCTTCTGATCCAGGCTAGAATCCTCTCCAAGGGCGAGAAGAAAGTTTTTTTTGCCGTATCGACACGATGCTGTAATCTCGCGTGATTGATTATTTACTTTTTCGTCGATATCTTTGCAAGGTTGCCCCCTGCACAGGAGACTAGCTAACTCAAATACGCAAAACTAGAGGTCATCTCGACTCAGCGTATCAAAGCTCAAAATAAGAACGAGGCAAAACGAGGCTCGATAGTTGACTTTGAGCTCGATAAATTTTGAATTTCCAAGTTCGACAGACTCGACAGCCCCTCTCGAGCACGATTAGAACGAAGGGGTCGCCTAGGATTGTGCCGTCGCCATTTGTACAACCTATCGAAACCAACTATGTTGTACCTAACGATGACCGAAAGCTTGGCAAGAGAGGTTTTGCCCCCGTTCTCTCCATCTCATTTCAGGGCCACAAGATCCATCCTACATGAATACTACTACCCGGGGAGGCAGTTGGATCGGCGCTGTTTCCACGTTGACGTTTCATTCCCTTATCTTATCCAAACGTCAATATCGAGCACTCATTAGGCTAAATCTAGACCCAACTTGTGTCCTTCCAACTCGGACGTGGCCTATGCATGTACATAATGCGTGGTCTCGACGGATCGAGTTGATCCACTAACTTGGAAACGGCATCGCTAGGCGAAGGC
Source organism: Syzygium aromaticum (assembly GCA_024500025.1). Classification (NCBI taxonomy): domain Eukaryota; kingdom Viridiplantae; phylum Streptophyta; class Magnoliopsida; order Myrtales; family Myrtaceae; genus Syzygium; species Syzygium aromaticum. Next base: position 19,426,439 of record CM044894.1, read on the forward strand.
ATCCTTATTAAGGATTTATGATGCATGCCTAGGGTCTACGTCCGAATAAGTTTAATTATTGCCTCATTTAGTGTAAAAAAAAACATAATAAGGTTCAAATAAAATAAAAAAAAAGATTCAAGAACTGATTTGCAAGTGTCATAAAAGCATTGGAGTAAGTAGCGTGACGGGGCTGACCATGACGTGTCGGAATTGGTTACTTCTCACGTTGGATTACTAGGGAGAGTGGACCTAGTGGTCGCATTCCTCCATCTAACACCGAACCAATGATTTGAACAGCATGCGTATGGTCGATAGTATACGTAAGGCGGACACCGTCACGCCCTAAAATCTTCTTCTTTGGGGATGGAACATGGACTCGGTGAAGCAATCCTCAAGTAAATTCCATCTCGTCCGATCACCCATGACCCGACTAAACCTGATTGTGGATCCGGCGGCCTACACCCTTGCCCAAGCCACACAAGAGTTTAAAGCCCTCTTTGGGCGAGCCTAGGCAAAGGCTTATAGTCGGCCATCCCGTTTGGGCTCAAGCTAGGCGTTCTTTGCCCACATACATATTATATACTTTTCTGGAGACGAGTGCATAAAAAATCCTAAAATTTGAGGCAAAATCGCAATCCAGTTTCAAACTTGCAAAAAGCACCATCGACGCCTAAAACTTATTCAATTTGTGCAATCGAGTACTATTGTCAGATCCGTCCAATTTGAGTGACAAAAAATTCTACAAGTGTTATTTTAAAATATATCTTAAGCTCACATGGTACTAACGTGGCACTGAATTTGAAAAAAATACTGCCAAAAGTTATAAAAAGCAAGGAAGAAAAAGCCAAAAAAGGAAAAAAAAAAAAAAAAGAAGAGAAAATTGTCACCATATCGATTATGATCTATAGGTCATTAATTCGAGGATTTTTTTTTTTTGTTTGGGATAGATATCAAGTTTTTAAAATTGGAAAACTTGTTCCAATGGGTAGGCTCAATCCGAAACCAGGAACAAATCTTTATGTTTTTCTTGTTCATGTTTTCGCGAAATCTCATGGCATTCCATAACGTATAATGATAAGTGTGTAATCCGAAATCACCAGTATAAACTTCCATTTCAGGCCATATCCATAACTGGGACTTTTACTTTATTAATATTTCATATTTCTCGTGTGTCTATGTATGAGTTGTGATCAATGAATAGTAACAAATGATGGTTATTAGAGATGATAATTTACTGTAATCGTTCTATTAAGAGTATAGGTGGAACCTGTGACATAGTAGATTACGAATTCTTAGGTATACATAATAAGTTCCGAGCTCCAAAAATTAAGGAACATGTCAAGTAGGCTCCACCCAGAATCAAGACGAAAACCAAAACCACCCACCCCTAATCCAATAGCATCTTTATATTATGCATGCCGCTCACATCGAGAGAAATTATTACGTGAATGTCATACGCGTACAAAAGCGAATCTAAATCATTAAAAATTATTGGAATCACATGAGTTTCATATAAATTTTAATTCAAATCGTCGGATTTAGGTTTTTTTTTATTTAGTTGTCGAATCGGATTTTGATTTACAGTAGTACAAAAATTCACCGAATAATTTCTCGAGCGCCATCATGCTCAAGCCAAATTATAACCGCTGCTGCTTCTGCTGCTACTACTACTTCCTCGCCGAGCCGAGCCGAGCATCAATCGCGCGTGCTTTTTGACCTTGCCCACTAGCCAGTACATGCCAAGCAGGCGAAGCCAAAGCCAAGTCAAGCCAAGCCAAGCCGCTGCAGCCATGCCAGCCTCATGTCCTCCTCCTCAATCCTCATCTCTCTCTCTCTCTCTAAAAAAAAAGCAGATATTAAGAATACAGAAAAATTATCAAATATGATCCACATTTTTTAAAAAATCGACTATAATTCACAGCATCACTAAGCACATCAACCGTACGAACGATTTCGACATATATTTAATATTGTTACATATAAAATTCCCACCTACGCAATTTTTGCAACTAGAAAAATGATACGAAACGTCGTGAATTTTAATTTAATGTGCAATACATATAATAAATTTTTTATATTTTTGATATTGTCCCTGGACATGACTTTATGAAAATGATTTTCATTTAATTCAGGGACTAAATTTAATATATATCAAAAGTATAGGATCACGTCAAACAATTAAACTAAAATTCTTAGGTGATTTATGTCATTATCCGTTCTACTACTCTGGTTCAAGATCTCTCCGCCGCGCCAATCAGCCAACGCTGCCCATCGCCATCTCACGTAACGGTAATGTAAATAAGGTAAACTCTTCTGGCCAAAAAAAAAATAGGTAAACTCTGTAGTGTCCAGATCGAGGCATTTTCGTAAATAACGCGAATCCGTCGTGTTAAAATTGCGCAAACGGATATAAAATACACTCACTTTCTCTCTCTCTACATCTCTCTCGCATGGAGTACGCATTCACCATGGCAGCCTCCTCCTCGAGGACGAGCGCCCGCACTTGCAGTTGATCGACGCCGCAGGCGCTTCGCCCGTCTCCGGCCCGGAAAAACATGCTCCCGGCGGCGGCCATGGCGATGGCGGACAGGGCGGAGCTCGCGCTCGCGGAGAGCCTCATCGAGACGGTCAACGAGATTGCCTCCATCTCCGACTACAGGTGCGCGGTGAAGAGGCAGTACTGCAACCTCGCCCGGCGGCTGAAGCTCCTGATCCCGATGTTCGAGGAGGTCCGGGAGTCGAAGCGGCCGGTCGGCGAGGGGGCGGCGGGTTCCCTGGCCTCGCTGAAGGAAGCGCTGGATTCGGCCAAGGACTTGCTCCGATTCGGGAGCGAGGGGAGCAAGATTTACATGGTTTGTACGTGGCTTTCCTTTTTGGCCTTTTCGGCTCTGATGCTGTACCGTAATCAATGCGCGCATGCTTGTTGTTGCTGTTGCTGTTGTTGGCGTGTGTGTTTTCCTTGGTTCTTGGAGTCGTTTTCAGTGGATTTACTCGATTTGGAATCGAGGCTAGCGTTGAATCTGCTGACGCCGTAGCTGGAGTTAGAGGTCGCAGCTAGATGTAGGAATCTGCTTATTTACTTGTTGAGGGCCTGCGAACAACTGAATCACGTCGCTCGTGGCCGCGGTTTCGAGGCAATCTCGTGACTGCAGGGTACGAAATCAGGCAACACCGATGGAAGTAGTTGCGGTCGATCCAAATTTCTGGCTCTGCTCCTTCTTTTGCAAGCTATGGTGCTGTATAGATTGGATTCCTGATTTCCAGTTTCTGAGCATTCATTTCTAGTAAAATACGTGTCGCGGAATAAAGGGTTGCTGATTGTTTTCAAACTGAAAGAGACTGGATTGCTTTGTTCGAATAATCATCTATCTTCAAGTATTTTGAGTTGGAAAGATTTCTGAAATAGGAAAGGGAGACATTCATATGGGAAATCGAATCAAGTGCTCTGGTCAGCGCACTCCACCTCTACCCCACTTTGATGAAGTTTATGATCTGTCAATAAACTTCGGTCTGCAAGCTCGAGTTGGACTTTTGTGCTCCCGACCCTCGATCCATTTAATATCAATCTGTTGACAAAGTGTACTTTGTGATTTCTTTGCTGCCGCTTTGTTCTCGAATCTGTGATGTGGTTATAGCGTAATCAATTCCTATTTACAGTAATCTACAACTGTCACGAACTCTTAGTCTTTCGTTATGGCACTACTAAGCTCTGCTCGTTGTGTTCTTGCTGTTATTTAGCTTCGATCTTCGTATTTTACAGATCCTAGAAAGGGAGCAACTCACGAGCAAGTTTGACGAGGTGACAACGCATATAGAACAAGCTCTAAGTGCAATTTCGTATGAAGAACTCGATATATCTGACGAAGTTCAGGAGCAGGTAGTTTTCCATTTACGCAAGTTTCAGTTGCCAGTGGTGCGGGACATTGTTAACTGGAAGTGCAATTTAGACTTATCTTCCTTTCATCTATCACCATTAATTTCTTGAGCTTCAACAGTTCATATATCCCTGAGTTCGCTTTTACACTGTCTGGCCTTATTATGATACTCAATCTCACAAACATGCATCTTATAGAGCTCATCAGATATTGCCAACCATTCAAACCAACAATCATCTCTGCTGATATTCAGCTTGTAAATGCTTCAGTGAAGCTCAGTTTGTCTCTTAATGTGCATATATTCAATTTGATTTCTTTGTCCAGGTTGAGCTTGTTCTTGCACAGTTCAGAAGAGCCAAAGGACGGACTGATCCACCGGACATGGAACTCTATCAAGATCTATTGTCTCTTTACGAGGGCAATGACACAGCTGCAGATCCAACTGTCCTAAGGAGATTGATTGCGAAGTTGCAATTGATGGAAATAACTGACCTTACTCGGGAATCGCTTGCTCTATTTGATATGGTTTCTGCTAGTGGCGAGGATCCAGGGAAGAGCATTGAGAAGATGTCCATGCTGTTGAAGAAAATTAAAGATTTTGTTCAGACAGAGAACCCTGAAATGAATGCTCCCGCAAAAGTAGAAGGTTCACCCCTGCGTTCAGCTGGAGAAGCATCCGCGGATGGAAACCGCAAAGTCTCCTTTATACCGGATGATTTCCGCTGTCCAATATCATTAGAGTTGATGAAGGATCCTGTCATTGTTTCGACAGGACAGGTAAAAGGGTGCACAATCTTTTCTCTCTGTGATGCCCTGAAATTTGCTTGCGTGATTGCGAAGCACAAAATTAGGATTTAGAATCTCAATTGCCTGTCTAACCCTCTTTCATCCTGTTCAAGTGACCATGATTAACAAGCATTCGAGTTGGTGTATCACATTCACAATTTTGTGTTCTGTCAGAGGTCCCGCCATTGGAAGAGCATATTAGAAACTCTTGCTTACTTTTGTCATTTCATTGCAGTTGCTTAGAGTAGCCTGAAATAATTTGAGACATACCAGAACAAAACTCATTATCTTTTTTCGTCTCTGAAGCAATTCAAAATTGAAGATACATCCAATTCTTTTACCAGGGCGACGCACGTATCTCTTTTCTCTCTCTCTCTCTCTCTCTAGCATATCCATATGCCTGTTACATGTTACACTGTATATAGAATGATCCTCGTTTTGCCAGTGCAGACCTATGAACGCTCTTGCATCGAGAAATGGCTGGAAGAAGGGCATGGAACATGTCCAAAGACACAACAAACCCTCGCCAGCACCTCCCTCACACCGAACTACGTCTTGCGCAGCCTCATAGCTCAGTGGTGTGAAGCAAATGGCATCGAACCGCCTAAACGTCCTGCGAGCTCTCACGCTAATAAAGCTACTTCTGCCTTCTCCCCTGCTGATCGTGCAAAGATTGAAGTTCTTCTCCGTAAACTAATCTCTGACATCCCCGAACAGCAGCACTCTGCCACTGGTGAGATCCGCCTTCTTGCGAAGCGCAATGCAGATAATCGTGTCGCCATTGCTGAAGCCGGCGCAATTCCTCTCCTAGTAAGACTCCTCTTAACACCTGACTCTCGTACGCAGGAGCATGCCGTAACAGCTCTTCTAAACTTATCCATATGCGAAAACAATAAGGGAACCATCGTCTCTTCGGGAGCTGTTCCCGGTATAGTTCACGTTCTGAAGAAGGGAAGCATGGAAGCGCGGGAAAATGCGGCAGCCACCCTTTTCAGCCTTTCAGTCGTGGATGAATATAAAGTCACCATTGGTGCTGCGGGCGCAATACCACCTCTAGTAGCGCTTTTAAGTGAAGGTACCCAAAGGGGGAAGAAAGATGCTGCAACAGCACTTTTCAATTTGTGTATATACCAAGGCAACAAGGGTAAGGCTGTGAGGGCCAGTATCGTGCCCACACTAATGCGACTGCTCACCGAACCTGTGGGTACTATGGTGGATGAGGCCTTGGCCATATTAGCGATACTTGCTAGTCACTCTGAAGGAAAGGCAGCCATGGGAGCTGCCGAGGCAGTGCCTGTTCTTGTCGAGTTTATCAGCCGTGGTTCTCCACGAAACAGAGAGAATGCAGCTGCGATTTTGGCGCATCTCTGCTCTGCAGATCAGAGGCACCTAGTAAAGGCACAAGAACTCGGAGTGATGGGTTCACTCATGGATTTGGCACAAAACGGGACAGATAGAGGGAAGAGAAAGGCGGCACAATTACTCGATCGAATAAGCTGGTATGTCGAGCAGCAGAAGCAGGCTCAGGCGCAAGCTGAAGAAGCCGATGCTCAGATTCACCATACACAGCCTCTCTCCCAAAGAGATAGTTAACTGTTTATACGATTTTTCGTTCTTTCTCTCTTCTTGGGAAACATTTTGGAAAGCCAGCTTTCACTTTTTCGTCGCAGGTGGGAAAATCACCTGGCCATGCAAGTTAAAATTCTTTTGTCAGCCCGTGGCAATGACTGCATCATTCTTACCGTTTGTCAGAAGAAATGCGGCAAAAGGTGGCAGCGTGGAGGGAGATCGAGGAGGGGCTGAGTTATTTCTGACATCTGTTTTACAATGTATACGAGCTAAATGTACCATCATCGTCCTAAGTTTTTTAATGGAAGAGATGTCTGTTTACATAACTGTTGGACTCGCAAATTTGTCCCATGTGTCGACAGCAAAAGTTTATGTTCCAGTGTCATACTTCCTATATATAAGCTACAACCAGTTTTTCAACATCCATCCTTCGCAATTTGGTTGAATTCTCAGCCCACTTAAAACCATCTCTATATGACATGGTCGGACCAGAGTTGTGGTAGATATTACATCCCCACGAAAATGAAGAAGCAAGTTCAAGAATATACGCTCCAGCTGTGATGAAACTCTCTACAGTCATTATTTAAAAATCAAATTCTACTACAGGTCGTGAGGCAGTGCTTCAAGATTGCCAGATAGATCGATGAACTGCTACGTGAGTAGAACTTGCATTCCAAACGGCAAAAGGAGTGTAAATTCAGCTCTCATAATGAAGCACTCCGGTTAAATTATTTCTTTCCTAAAATAGAAACTTAAACCAAGTGAAAAGAACCAAGTTCCGAAAATTTTCAAATGCGGGAACAGACAAGGACTTGCTCAAATGTTCAGACTCGGCACTGAATATCATCTTCTACTTGGCCTCTTCAATTGGAAACTCTTATCAATTTCAACCAGCCGCTCTACGCAGCTGAACTACTTCCTTCCCCTGTTAAGCCTCTGCAGGTGATAATTAATGCTTCCCCAAGCCGTTCTGTTTCTTCCACTCTGAATCAAACAAGAGCCAAAAATAAAAGGTGGTTCTGCTTAAAAATGTGTTCATACAGGTATCGGGCTCACAATCATGCACGAGAGAGAGAGAGAGAGAGAGAGAGAGAGAGAGAGAGAGAGAGAGATGATAAGAATAGATACGAAAAGAAAAAGCAAAACAAACCTGAGCATCCATGCAAGCTCTCAAAAGTTCCTTTGGCCGGACGCATTTCTCATCATTGTTCTGGCTTAGTGCCAAGCAGTTGAGAAATGATATCATTTCCTTCATGCATGGCTTTTGAAGCGAACCAAACTTTTTGGGGTTGATGTACAGTGCTCCTGCTTTTCGGCCCATTGTACTTTGAATCTCACTGCACACATCCCAACGGTCATTATCAGACAAACCAAAGATGAAAGACCTTCAAATATAGTAAGATTAAACAGCAGGAAACACTGAACCAGATCTCCTGTAGCAATTTCCATCACAACAGTTCAAGAAACAATTTCAGGCAGATAAACTATGAGCAACTGCCTAAGCCTTCCTAATATATTCAAACAACCCACACTACTCGTATGAAGCAAGAATCACAGCACTGCAGATCAAGAGAGCGAGAGAGAGAGAGAGAGAGAGAGGAAAACCGGTTTATGGCATTGATTTAGGAACCAACCAAAAAGGCTAGTACATGATTATGACGCCTAATGACCACAATTTGCTAAAAGAACATAGATAGTCCATATTGAACAGAGTAATTTAAGTGGATATTGGTGTCATCCAGAAAAGTACAACCACCAAAACAGCAAACCAAACCCAAAAAGAACATGTCCACGGAACCCATCACACTCCTTTTGAAGGGGAAGAAAGTTCTATCTGAATATCCTGCAAATGAGAAAAAGCTAGCTAAGGCCCTAACATCCAACTCTCCATTCAATTGGAAAACCAAATCAAAGCACCAAGAACATCCGCACCAACATTTTATTACCAACAGTACCACATTCATTCTCTACAACTTTGGTGTGATGCTCATACTTTCATAAACAAAATGTTGGCAGATAATCCAGACAAAAACATAATGCATCATTGAGCATTGACTTTTCATTATACACGATCTCCACTTCTCCTCCACACTCAGCGATATTTCACCTCTACACTGAGCCATTGACAAGAAATAACTTCACTAGAGAAACACTCAAACATCAGGATAAATCAATTCCTGTTGAAGGGGTGTACAAAGTGAAGCAGAACACATGTAAACATTCTCTAAATATCAAACTCCTTAAACCTTAACTGAAGTCAGCATTAATGGAACTGCTTAGAGAAGCTAAAGGTCTCATTCAGATCTACTCTAGTATTGCGAACAAGACCCTACCAAGCGGTAAACAGTAAAATTCTTTCAGACGAATTAACAGTTCAAAAAAGCATTACATGATTCAGTTTGCTTATGCAGCATTGTATCAAACAAATCCACGTGATCTATGACTTGCTAAACAATTTCCAACATCATTGAGGTTTAGATTAAAGTAACCTTAACCTGTATATACACGATAGCACTTGAGGCACTTGAATTTACATATTTACGCATTCCGCTTTAATTTCCAGATGCTAATCTGCTAATAGCGTTTTTTTTTTCCTTCCAAAAAACATCCCACTTTGAATATAACTTGCAACACTTCCTTCGTTCAAACAAAGAGTAGCCCGACTCGACAAGAGGTTTATCGGGTTTCCCGGTAAAATTGCTCAGCATCGGCACCGTGTGAGCTACTCTAACAAATGAAATTCAAGGGTGCAACATCCAACAGAGAAAGCATGGCAAAATCGATTATCAAGAAAGATCATGCCATCAAGTTAATCTGCATTTCACTTGGCTGAAAAACACAAGAATGAACAAGAAATCCCCCACCCACGATTCCAACAGGACAGCTTTTCAAAAGGGACCCAGCAAAATTCAGCAGAATCTTTACTTTCGCAACACAGCGAGAACGCCGTGAAAGATCGAGCGGGCACGACCCTAATTTCATCGTATCCCCGAGGAACTTCAGATTCGAAAGGAAATCAAGAAGCGCGCTTCCCAGCAGAACTTAAACTCAAACAGAGTTCATTCTCGCGCTCAAAAACCTCTGCTTAATCGCCACCAAAGGAACAAGATTTAGCGGCTGGAATCAACGGAGCATACCTGCGCCGGATCGGAACCAACTCTGCGCCGAGGTAGCAGGGTCGCCGTTCTGAGGTTTCGAGGGGCCGAGGCTTCTGCAGGTCTGTCTGAGAAACTCGGCGCGTACGGAGGTCGGGGTCGAGCCGTAGCGTTTCCGGTCCGACCGCCTCTCGAACGTTCAGGCCCAGCCCGAGTCGGCCCGGGGGTCCTGGCCCATTGGATCCCGAGAGGGGAACAGACAGGGGAGAAATGAACCCCACCGGAAGGGCGGAATATGGGCCGGGCTTTTCAGGATTTAGGCCCCAATAAAGCATACCGGGCCTGGGGCTTATGGGCCCGAATGACAAGCCCGGACCGGATCGATTTGGGTCGTACCAAGCCCGAATTTCAGCCATTTCTCTCCCTTTTTTCCTTTTTGCAAATATAAATTTGTTGTTGATCTTGAATTAAGAAATGCACCCAACCAGTTGTGATTAGCATATAATGGAAATAAACCTCAAGTTCAGGTTCATTTTTCCTTTACATTTTAGGCTATTTCGTAAACTAAGCTAATTCAGTGACATTCGGGCAAAGAGATTAAATTTATATTTAAAAAACTCAACTTGGCTAGACAAGTTCCTTATGTCGAAATCAGAAAATAGAACTAAAGATGTTGATGTTTCTCACAGCGCAAACCGGCATAATCGATCGACCGATCTTAAAATTCGACTCGAGCCAATTAGATTTTTTCTTTTTTTTTTTAAATGATTCGGGTCGACGTGTGGACTTCACGTCTCTTAGTAGTGGGATGAGATCAAGTTGTATTTCGGAAATTCTATGAAACTCGAAGCTAGTTGGAGGCGAATTCATTCAGTGCTCCAACATCCGAACTCAACCGGTCAAGTTACTACGGTGCATTTATTTTTGTACTAAGCACGATGTCATATCGACTGTAATAGCGAACTTCGAACAAAGAAAAACCACGGTGCAACAATAGTTGTGGAAGTGGAATTACGAGAGCAATTCAACACGGAGATTCGAGATGACGAAGCCGCACATCGAAACGTCTAGCAAGCACAACACGGTTATATGTTTCCATCGTTCTATCAAGTGAGACATAAAATAGAAATATTGCTCAAAGCAATAACATCCTCATCACTTTACCCCCCCCCCCCCCCCCCCCGGCTAAATGCGACCCTTACCGTCTCTGACTAGATTTGAACTCGGAATCCCGAACGCCTTCCGCCAAAAGAGGTGTCGGGCCGAATCGACTAGCACGGTAAGTAAATAATCCGAAGAATCAGAAAATCAAAAGCCGCATTGATTGCCGCAAGATAGAAAGGGAAGAGGAGGGGGGGAAAGGCTTCCCGCACTGCACGAGGGGTTGGAATAGTCCACGCATGTTTTTATTACCGCCATCACATGCAATTGCCCAAGACAGCTCGAACCCACTCTTTCTCTTCTGTCTACGGTCGAAAAAGAAAAATTGTCTTTTTGCAAAGATTGGTAGCAAAAGGCATCTGCTGATCAATTAGGGAGAGGACGGACCACAAAATTTCGACCCCCTCGATTTCGCGAAGTGCCGGAAATTTGGTGAGCTTCCTTGCAAGCTGCCTTTGCAGCGCGGGCCACGCTTTTTTCTGGCTTTGTTTTTCTCTTGAAGAAGATTTTCGGCCGCAATACAAAGGTCGTGGCCCGTGGCCAAAGGAGCGAGGGAAGGAACACGATGGCCTCCGGCGCAAGCGACGCTCGGAATTTCAGAGAGCACATCGCCATTGCCATTTACAGAATGAGCCTATGCGATCTGTTCGGAATATCGAAAGCAGCCGGGAGAGGAGGAAGAACGGATTGAATGTTAGGATTAGGCGCGCAAACATAGCGAAAATAGAAGATTTTATCCGGCACATTCTTAAACTAGGGCTACATCCAGCAGAAGATTCTATTATAATTAGCATCTCACACATGTCTACCTTCAACTCTTAATTATAAAAGAAAGAGATCATATTTGGGTAGCAAATATTCAGGAATAAGGATACTAGGAGTACTGTAACTTTCATACGGCGCTCACTTAAATGTTATAATTTTTTTTTCGCTTACTTAAGTGTCACTTCCTACAAAAAAGATCACTTGAGTGGCACTTTCGGCGAAAATAGATCATTTGAGTACCATTTCAACAAACCATCCTACGTGGATTTTTTCTTTTTATTAATTTTCCATCCGACGTGGATTTTTTAAATGTTATTTTATTTTATTTTTTTGAATTTTTCTTTTTTCTTTTGTGACCCTCGCCGGCTGCTAAGGCCTCGCCCAGATTAGGCGACGGCCGCCTTAACCTCAACCGCGAAGGCCCTTGGTGAGGCCGCAAAGGCCATCGCTAGATCTAACGAGAGCCTTTGCTGCCTCACTCGCGGCCACGAAGGTCGCTTGGCAAGGCCATCGTGACCTTGCCAGTCGCAGGTGAGTCAACGAAGGCTCTCGCTAGATCTGGCGAAGCCGCCTCGCTCGCGGCCACCCAAATCCGACGACGGCCTGCGCGACTGAGGGCAAGGCGAAGCTCACCCAATCTAGGCGAGGCCTTCGTAGCCGGTGAGGGTCACCGGTGTCCCTCGCTGGCATTGAAAAAAAATTACAAAAAAAGAAGAAAAAATTAAAATTAAAAAAATATTAAATTATTGTCCATGTCAACTCCGACGGAGCTACATCGGATTTTCCTGTTGCCAAATGGCTGATGGCACTTAAGTGTTCACTTTTTGCTGGAAGTGACACTTAAGTGAGCAAAAAAAAAAATTGTAACACTCAAGTGAACGCCGTATAAAAGTTATGATACTCCCGGTGTCCTGACCCCCAAATATTCATGTTAAAGATCATATTCATGGGCCCAAGCTCAAATTACAAATAATACACGGACCCAAATTATAAAAGTCGTTTGGCGGCTCGAGAGCACTGCTCTTGTGACCTCCGCCAGGGTGGGATTTAGTCGACTCCATCTTTCTATCTTCTATATTGTCTGATAAGCCTTTCAACTTTGTGAATTTCTAGAGACGTCTCTTTGAGAATTTCCGAGGGTTTTCGTCTCTCATGTGGAGATTGATAGGAAGTAGCCTGAATGGCGCTCACTTGAATATCATAATTTTTTTTTCGCTTACTTAAGTGTCACATTCTACAAAAAAAGATCACTTGAATGGCACTTTCGGAGAAAATAGATCCTTTGAGTACCATTTCAACAAACCATCTTACGTGGATTTTTTTTTTTTATTAATTTTCCATCCGACGTGGATTTTTTAAATGTTATTTTATTTTATTTTTTTGAATTTTTCTTTTTTTTTCCTTTTTTTTTTCAATGCCGGCGAGGGTCACTGGTGACCCTCGCTTGACCCTCATCGGCTGCTAATGCCTCGCCCAGATTGGGCGACGAACGCCCACGTGAGTGTCAAATATTTGAGTTGCAAATATTCAGGGATAAGGACACTAGGAGTACTGTAACTTTCATACGATACTCACGTGAGTGTCATAATTTTTTTTTCGCTTACTTAAGTGCCACATTCTACAAAAAAAAGATCACTTGAGTGCCACTTTCGGAGAAAATAAATCATTTGAGTACCATTTCAACAAACCATCTTACGTGGATTTTTTTTGTTAATTTTCCATCCGACGCTGATTTTTTAAATGTTATTTTATTTTATTTTTTTGAATTTTTCTTTTTCTTTCCTTTTTTTCCCATGTTTTTTTTCAAACCCTTGCCGGCTGCGAATCTGGGCGAGGCCGCCTTACCCTCAGCCACGAAGGCCCTTGGCAATGCCGTGAAGACCCTTGGTGATGCCGCAAAGGCCATCATTAGATCTAGCGAGAGCCTTTGCCGCCTCACTCGCAGCCACGAAGGCCCCTTGGCAAGGCCACGATGGCCTTGCCAATCGCAGGTGAGTCAACGAAGGCTCCCGCTAGATCTAGCGAGGCCGCCTTGCTCGCGGCCACCCAAATCCTACGACGGCCTTCGCGGCTGAGGGCAAGGCGAAGCTCACCCAATCTAGGCGAGGCCTTCGTAGCCGGTGACCCTCGCCAGCATTGAAAAAAAATTGCAAAAAATAAAAATAAAAATAAAAAATTGAAAAAAAATATTAAATTATTATCCATGTCAACTCTGGCGAAGCCACATCGGATTTTCCCGCTGCCAAATGGTCGATGGCACTTAAGTGATCACTTTTTGCTGGAAGTGACACTTGAGTGAGCCAAAAGAAAAATTACGACACTCTAGTGAGCGCCGTATAAAAGTTATGATACTCCTAATGTCCTTATCCCCAAATATTCATGGGCCCAAGCTCAAATTACAAATAATACACAGACCCAAATTATAAAAGTCGTTTGGCGGCTCAAGAGCGCTGCTCTTGTGACCTCCGCCGGGGCGGGATTCAGTCGGCTCCATCTTTCTGTCTTCTATATTGTCTGATAAGCCTTTCAACTTTGAGAATTTCTAGAGACGTCTCTTTGAGAATTTCCGAGGGTTTTCGTCACTCATGTGGAGATTGATAGGAAGTAGCCGGAATGTCCGCAGAACTCGAGGTACCGAGCTCCAAAGACTTCTACACCGATACAACGAGGCGACACCACTACAAGTATGGCCAGCGGGATCTGACAGCGCTTCTTGGGATCACCCTACTGATCACAAATATCGGACATCGATCGATACGGTGCTCGCGAGACCCCATGCATTCTTACCAATGGAAAAGTATGACGCACGCCCCATCAGCGAGCACATTCATTGCGCTCCCGGAATACCGAACGGAGGAGAGGCCCCCCCCCCGAAAAAAAAAAGACAGGGAGAAGGGTGGGTGGCGGATCTGGAAATAAATGGAATTGATGATGATGATGGGTCGGCCATTTTCGAGTTTTAAATGTTTGATGGGGGCCGCACTCTCACATGGAAACATGTTTGCTCTGGTGTCGTGTCCCTCACCATTGATAACAACGTTTGCGCCTCTCGGAGTATCCGCTTGAACCCGCCTTCAACCCATTATTCAAATGATGTCCATACAAGAAAAATAAAGCAGAATACCAAAAGAGTTTGATTTCAAAAAGATCGCTTTACCCACCATTTCCCAAAAAAAAAACGGTTGGGTAACATGTCGTCGTGTCGTGCGTCCATTTATAATCAATCGGAGGCTTCTTGTTTAATGCGAACCGAAAACCGACCAGACAATACGAAGGTGCGAATCCAAAGTTTTGGATGGACGACACGAGCACGAAACGATTCCGCGCTCGGCGTTTCGGGTGGTCCGCAAAATGCCACGTGGTTCAACATTTCCGTAGAGGCGAAAAGCCACGGAAAGCCTCCAAACGATGCCCAACCGTGGTACATTTATGTTATAACTTCTTTTTTTACGACATCAAAAATCCCAAATTATCCAACCGTGACATATTTATCTTAAATATTTTCCTGTGACGCGAAAACCTCCAAACTTGAACCTACGTGACATATTTACCCTTCATCAAGGGTTCAATTAATGATTTTTCAATTAAAACGTCGTTTTCATTTCACTTAAGACATATGGAGGGGCACCATATCAACATCGTTTGCTTTCGGGCTTCTGTGCAACTGGATTTTCAACCGTTATCATTGGCGAAACTTTGACGGATGATAAATGCACCGTACGGGTACGAGTTTGGGATTTTTGGCATCATAAAAAGAAAAATATCCTAGAATCAATGGAGGGGGGAAAAAAAGGAGGAAAAAAAGGGATGACATTTTTCCACCCGCTCACTTGCATTTATCAATAATCAATCTCTCGGGCTTTTTCTATACTTTGGAAAGGCACCATCTTTTCTTAATGGGCACCGGTGGTGGCGGTGGTGTGTCTTCCACTGATTCAAAATCTTTTTTTTCTCTTCTTCTAAAAGATTGTTCATCTCGGAAAAAACAAAGAAGAAAAGAAAAAAAAGAAAACGGGTTGGGGTTTTGCAAAGGGAACCGATAAAACTCGAGCGTCGTGAACGACAACGACGACGTTTTCTTGCCGTTTAGGTAAATGCCGATGGACTCTCCCCCACCCCCCCGTTTTTTCTCCAATCCTTTTCTCTGAACGAGACTTTGGTTCCTTTGAAATCGACCTCTTCCCCCGACCCCTTTTGCTCTCGAATTTCATGAAAGACCACTCTCCCCCGTTCTATGTGCTGCTCGGCATTTCGTCCCCTCGGACCTTTGTTCGCGCGATCCCTCCAATTTTTTCTCCCGGCGACTTTTCTCGTGTGATCCGTCCGTTGGACGGGTCGATCGCTCGAGTCGTTAAAGAGGGGTTTTGCCCGAACGAGACGGCCGGGGCTAATCCCTTCGTCCCCCCGAGGCCCGAATTCGAGTCATCACGCTCCCGCGTCCGTCCTTCATTTAGAAGAGTTCGGTTTCGGGGTTGCCTTTTCTCCCTCCGTCTCTGTCTCTGTCTCTCCGGTGTATCGAGTCCTGATACGTGCCGAGCGAACGGGGAAAAAGTCTTTACCCTCGATTGACTTAAGCACGAAGAGATGACTTTTGCGGTGGCGTGGAGTAGGAATTTCTATGCTTTTCACCTTTTCAAACGGGGGGCGGATCAATCGAAAAGACCATGCGGACAACAGCTAGCTGGACACCATGATGCGTTTCGACGCGTGACTCGAGAAGACCCTTCCCCCCAATCGGCCCATCTCATCTTTTTGTTTTTTGGGCACGGAGTAGGTATTGTGGAACCATCACTGTCTTTTTCTTATTCATGTGCTGATATGCTCCTCACGACATGCATACGAACTGAGCAAAAATGAAAGGAAAAAAAAAAAATCGCAGACGATAATGAAGATGATGACGACGATGACGATGACGGGGACGAGCCAACCGTTTCTGTTTTTCTTTCTCTGGGGTCTGTCTGGTGCAGCCCCACACCGTCCTCCACCTCCATGAAGATGGAGATAATGACTTGTCTTGTGACCAGGAAAAAGAAAACGGGGGAACAAAAAAAAAAAGAGAGAGAAGACGAACAGGATAAAAGACTTCGTCTGCACGACTAAAGCTGTTCATGGCACCATGTTTTGTTCCTTCGCTTTAAGCATATGTACCCAAGAATCAGATTTTTTTGAGAAAGCGAGGGAGAGAATTGATGCAGAAAGTAGAAGAAAAGTGATTCGAACGCTCTTAAAGTAAAAGGATTTTACTGTGTTTTTTCTTCTGGTATCAGCTTCAAGCCAGCCAAAGGAGAATCTTTTCCTTTCCGACTGAGCATTTTCACACACCCACTTGGGCAAAAAACTAGAGAAAACTAAGTGATCTTGTGATTGCCGAGAAGGCTCCAGCGGCAGCCCATACATGCTGGTCTTCCTTTCTCTTTCGCTTTTCTTTTTTCCTTTTTTTCCCTTGTTCAGTGTTTGCCTGTTTTGTGTCCAAAGGTTCCTGGACATTTGAATGATTTAGATGCTGAAAAAATTCAGCCGGGAGGGTCGCCACGCCACTTGAGCTTGACGTGACCTTACGATGATTTTTTCCCATTTCAATGAGCTCGCATTAAATGCTCAAGGCAAACTCTCATGCATCTTCTGGTGCGCTTCATGACTCATAACGACCGAGAATGTCCTAGACACCCTACTTATCACTTATCAGGCCTGTTACCCAAATCCCCACATAACAGAAACAGCTAGCTCGGATGGAATCAGGTGCCATTTTGGATTAAAATAGAATCGACACGACAAGCAATCACATCCCAAGAAAAAAAAAATTTAAAAAGAAAGAATGAACAAGGAGCCATTAAGGCAGAGTTCATGGAGATCAATGAACAATGGAGTTCTTGTCTAGGGGTCTGATTGCTGTTGGAGAAGATGCCAGCGGGAGTACCTGGGAAGTGCTTGAAGGAAAATGCGGCATCGCATTCCAAAGCACCTCCCTTTTCTCTCCATTCTTGCCCACGATGATCCTCACGAGAGGCCCTTCTTTGTCGTCTCCATCACCACCGCAGGGCTTTGCAAAGCCACATTCTTGACCCCCTGCTCTTCTAGCAGCCTCCTCTCTGAGCCTCCTGCACAGTTTCTCCTCTGCATCCCTGAGGAACTTGAACTTCGGCGGTGGCGACTCCAGAGGCCGAGCCCACTCAGCCTCCGCCGAGGACTCGAACAGGGGGTTGTTGAACCCATTGCTGCTGTAACTCTCAAGGGGGTTGAGGGCCGATGATGACTTGATTGGAGGTGAGGCCAGAGGAGTGAGGAACTGGGTCTGGTCGAGGGCCAAGATTATGTCACTCAAGCTCGTGGTCCTTGAGCCTTTCCTGCTCTTATCACCCCTTGACCTCCCATCCTCAGACTCCAAGTCCTCCCTAGTCTCTTCCTTGATTGTGAAGAGGAACCTCGGCGGGCCATGGAGGTTGTGGAGCCTCATGAGCTCCGAGTCCACACTTTCTTGATCCCCAAGGCTCTTCGACAGCAAGTCCTTGCTGTTTCCAACTTCTAGGTCTAACATTTCGTGCCCATTCGCACCTAAATCTTTCCCATTGGCTGGATTTGCGCTGCTGTTTTTGGCGTTGGCGGAGTGCTGAAACGAAGAGGGCCTTTTCCAGCAGATGAGTTGGAGCAATTCTTTTGCGTATTTGGTGTAGTCTTCTTCTTCCGGGACGTCTGCAATACTACTCGAGGCTATTCTTCTTCTCTTCCACCACAGCACATAGTACACTTCCGCTACAAAAGCCAAGAAGAGGCAACCGAAGATTATGCTCAGCGCAAGCCCCAGATGATTGAAAGTTGCCATCTTTCTCACTCCAATTTCACATTCCCAAGCAACTGAAAAGTTCGCTCGGATAATTCAAACTTGTCAGCTCCAATTATGACCTTCCTAGCGAGTACTGAGAACACCCAAACGGTAAAAACTTCGCTGTGAGTAGAAACGCAGAGCAGAAGCAAACAAGCAACTCCAAAAATTGCCCCCAGAATTCAACCACGGAGTCCAGACTTCCCCAAAAGAGAAAACAGGAAAGATCCCACTTGCTATCTACTCTCGGAAAAGCCACAAAGCGCGCAGCAACCTCCCGGAAAAAGCCAGAGCTCGGCAACTTCTCGCTCACGGCTCACAAGATCCAATCTTGGGCGTTATCTTGTAAGCCTCAGAGTGGAAAAACAGGGCTGCTGCAGGAGAAAAAACAAACTTACCCACCAGCCCAAATTCTCAGCCGCTTCAAGCCAGAGATGGGTCGAGACGGAGACGAAGCATCACTACGGCCCCCCCGACTACGAGCTCAAAAACCAGGCAAGAACGCACGGGCGGACCTCAAATTTTGCTGGAAAAAACGAGAGAGGCGAAAGGAGAATCGCCCGTTTATATAGGATGGACGATGGAGGGATGCGTGTGGAAGGTGGGCTGTGTGAAGATGCGTGAGGGGGGAGAAGAGGGGCGGAAATCTACAGTTGGAGGAAAAAAAGATCAGCTCGCATTCACATGGGGTTCGCTAAAGTTCGTGCATCATTAAAGCCACGGAGAAGGAGAGAGAAGGGCGAAGAGAGGGAGTGCTCGGGAGAAAATCTTCGGAATTGAATGGGATTTGCCTTTAAAATAATCGGTGGTGATTGTATCACCCACGCGGGCGTCCGCGAAAGCCAAAAAGCTTTCGATCTTCTTTTTTGTTCGGGGGGCGCGGGGCGAACGCAAAGCAAAGCCAGCGGAGGAGGGGGAGGAACACAGCGCGACAACGGTCACCTGCGAAGATCTAGCTGGGTCGTACGCGCACGTTTGACGGAACACGATCGCACCGAACCGTACTCCATGTTCAACTAATCGATCTTGCACGACAATTCAAATGCACTTGGATCATAATCGCCGTTGTCATTTCAAAGTCGTCGATAGAAAGTCCTATCCAAAAATTTAAGCGCGTGAAGTTTCCGGCAATGCACATGAAATTTGACAAATTGGGATGGAAACATATTCACGAAAGGAATATTACATGAATATATCGAGCGTTTAGGACCCGTTCCGTTATCAAGTGATGTAACATAATCCTTCAACAGTTGTATTTCCTAGTTGAACGTACGATAGGATGCTTTGTCCGTGTCGGGAGGCACAGCAAAAACCCGATATCTCAGTCTAGGAAGATTGCTAAGAGAGAGGCCGAGTCTAAATAGTGCGGTATATCCTATTGGATGTATCTCCATTCGAAAATTTAAGCCGATAAGTTAGGATTGAATTAGAATATATTAATCGTTCCTCATTATACTCCTCTCTCATACGTAAGCCACTTGCTTTGGGCTCGCTTTCTCTTAGTCTAGGTATCCTTCCGCACCAACTTTATATTGGCTTGAGAATATCCACATTGGCTCGGTCGAGTTTGGCAAGTACTCATCAGGACAATGTCTATCTTCCACACTTTACCTCTATTGCCTTGGCCCAGCTAAGCTTTAGCGGGAAGTTGGGGGACACCATTTGTCACAATGATTAGAGAGCCGCGTCTAATATTTTCCTTTTTTGAGATATCCACCAAACACCAATGAGTCGCCGATCAAGCATTTGGCTATGATACTAATTCTTGAGCAATAACGCGGAACTCTACATATCTTAGAATTTATTATCAAACAAGAGAGAACGGAATCACCAAACACATCAACAAGGAGAGTAAATCGCAGAGAGATCAGCTTGTGAATTTGAGGAATTGCAGTCATAATAGCTCGATCGTGCAAGCGTTCCCCAGTCCTAAATGTGCCGAGATTCGATGACATACTCTTTCTCGATTTTAAACCCCGAGCACGAAGATTTGCATTTGGGTTAGATAAAGATGCACAACATCATTACACAAGTGGGGTTACGCTCCTATTTTACACATCAAATTTCCACGTCGTGCATTAATTCCGTGGATTTCCTTGGCAAGAGCACCATGAGAGATTGTGAATGAACACGATGGAGAATCTCTTGGGCGTAATTCCCCGGATTAATAGCGGATTTCCTTACGGTCCCCGGCCGGCTCTCTTTGCGAAGCAAGTAACAACACTCGTGCTGAACCATGTAAAATTTCTAGCGTCCTTGTCGTTCCTTGTAGACTTATCCGGCAATTTTCTTTCTCTTGTATCCGCTATTAAAAATGCAAAAGCAAGTCGGTTTTCAACATTATTTCACATCAAATGCGAAAATTAGTGCAATCGTATCTTATATTCATTGCAATCAATACTACTGTTCCAATGCAATTTAAAACCAAAAAAAAAAAAGCAAAAAACAGAAAGCCTGACTGCATTATTAGTAATGGAGGCCCAGTGGGCCAGATCATCAGTTATGGCATTAGCCCGGAAACTGAGGGCCGTTTGATGAGATGATTAAGGGTGGGGCCCACTTGAAATCGATGCATTCCTGATCATCACACACAGACCCAACTCGGACCCCAGCGCGTGATTTCGATTCCTCACCGGAACTTGACCCGGATCTGGATCCGGATCCAGATCACTCGTTGGGCCGGCATCGGAAGTCGAGCTAGGAACACGGACAAGATGGCCATCTATAAGCAGGTTAACTTGGGTCGGGGTCCAGTCAAGTCAAGTCGACTCGATCCAACGCAATTACCGTTCTTGAGCCCGATCTGAATGGGGTGGGTGGAGCTGCTTTTGGAGAAGGTGGTGGTGGTGGAGAGCAGGGGTAAGTATGGTCTAGATGGACAGTTCCCACCGTAGAACGGGGAACCATTTACTTAGGACCGGTTCTGAAAAATTGGAATTGGGAACCACCCGTTGATTTCATTGACCCACCTGGGAATTAAACCGGACCGTCGGTCCGGTCTGGTTCGATTTTCCGGTGTGTCCCCAAGCTCCACATAAATGGAGGTGACCAAAATCGAGAGTGGAAGGCGATAAATGGCCGGCTCGACCGTGAGTTGATGGAAAATGAGCTTAGGAGTCGAGATCATGAATACGAGATAAAAAGACGACTCAGACAAAGTGAAAACGAGACAACACCAGACAAACACTTAGTTAATGGGTGTAAAGTTTTAAATTAAGGATTTTAGGGTTTTGATTTTTCTTAAAACATTTTCTTTGGTTTTTGTTGAAATTTTTTTTTAAATAAATATATTACTGGTCCGGTCCGGGTGAGTGGATAGGTGCGTAGGCAATTTCACGCCAAGAATCGGGAACCATATTGGTATTCACCGATTATAGTAAATTGAAATCGAGAATCGAACCAGTTCCCACAGGAATCGCCGATTCTACTATGGTTCAGTTTCTGGCGATTCTCAATTCCTTTACACATTCCTAGTAGAGAGTATCTGGCTCAGAGAAATTCGTTATTGCTATCGCTATTCGTTGTCGCCACTACCGCTGCCATCGCGGTCATCTCTCAAGGGCAGTGGCCTCGATGACGTTCCATAGTCTCCAACGGTCGTCCTCGACCTCCCTGCAATTCACACACGATATGTCATTTCAGCTTTCGAAATCGACTTTTCCTGTGAAAATCGCAATAATCCTTGGAACTCAAGAGCAGTTATTAGAGGCCAATCCAACTCTCATCTTCATTTTTTGTTTTTCATAATAGGACGATGGTTTTTCTGGCGGGGAACACCACATAAGTAATAATCTCATGCTAATACGACCAGTTCCCACAGGAATCGCCGATTCTACTATGGTTCAGTTTCTGGCGATTCTCAATTCCTTTACACATTCCTAGTAGAGAGTATCTGGCTCAGAGAAATTCGTTATTGCTATCGCTATTCGTTGTCGCCACTACCGCTGCCATCGCGGTCATCTCTCAAGGGCAGTGGCCTCGATGACGTTCCATAGTCTCCAACGGTCGTCCTCGACCTCCCTGCAATTCACACGCGATATGTCATTTTAGCTTTCAGAATCGACTTTTCCTGTGAAAATCGCGATAATCCTTGGAACTCAAGAGCAGTTATTAGAGGTCAATCCAGCTCTCATCTTCATTTTTTGTTTTTCATAATAGGACGATGGTTTTTCTGGCGGGGAACACCGCATAAGTAATAATCTCGTGCTAATACGACCAGATCATCAACTCGAATGTCATGAACGAATTTCTTATATTATATAAAGATAATTACAATGGAAGCCTTAAAAGTTGCTGTAAAAGTACACTCGAGTTTTTAAAGTGCAATCAAGTATTGAAATTTATCAAATCGGTGCAGTCGAATGCCTTCGTTAACTCCGTATAATTAACTAACTGAAAATGATAATGTGACATCTTTTTGTTGTTTTTCAAAGAGAGATGCGCTGATGTCGCTGCCACGTCAGCCATTTTAGAAAAAATACTCAAAGGAAATGGACTTGAGAAAGGGGGGGAAATGGGTTGATATTGAATCTGTCCTTGGGTGAGGAACCCCGGATGTAGTTTCGAACAGCGTCGGATTATGTCCCCGGCAAGCTGGTAGCAGAAACAACAAGACCAAGTGGATGACACCGACAGCGCAAGCTTGAGGTCGTCTCGCATGGTCTGCGTGGCTCGCTCGGGCGGCATCAATCTTAGATGCCGGCGATAGATTTGAGCTCGAAGTAGACGGAACTAGTAGAGGCAACGGATTAAAGAGTTAAAAAATTCTCGGACTTAACCGCACTAATCGAAAATTTTGGGAACGATTGCACCCTTGCAATAAGTTTTCTGAATTACCGGCACACTCATGATCTCTCCACGGGAATGCACCGCCAATTGAGAATGTGAAAAATGGTATTCAGGGCTTATGAAGTGCTTATGATGGGTGTCTTCAATTTGGCGATGCAATTTAAATTTCATCTAGATTATATCAATCTAACTTATATGTTAATTTAATTTAGGGTCGTTCTTCTATATTATCAAAAGTCAAAAGTAACCTTTTCACCTTCTCCGTAGAGAGATGCTAGGTACCACGCGCCTCCATTATTTCAAAGCCCATATGATTATAATCACATATTTAATACGATACCAACTAACTATAGAAGTAAATATTATCCTATCGCGAAAACAAAAGGCCATTTCGTGTGTTAGAAATTTTGTAGGGTTGAACATGGTCTAGGTGGGCAATTCTCACCCTAGAACTAGGAGCCGCCCACTAAGGACCAGTTCCAAAAAATTAAAAATGAAAATTGTCCGTTAATTTTATAGATCCACTTGGGAACCAAGCCGCCGGTCCAATCCAGTTCCCAAGTGGATTCATGCAACTGGTTCCCAATTCTCACAAAAATTGCATTCATCAATTAATCATGATGATCCTAGTTTTATGTAGGTTTTTTTCTTTTTTTTTTTGCAAGGGAAAAGATAAGAATACTAAAGAAAGCTAAACACTAAACGATACTGTGATTTTAGGATGAATGCTTTCATTTGGACCTTTGATTCCATCTCCTCCCTTTCATTTCGTGAAATGATACTGTGATTTTCTTATGCATGCTCTCATTTTATATATATTAGATGGACAATTCCATGCCTAGAATCGGACCAGTGCTCATCGGAAATCGAACCAATTCTAATGGAAACACTGATTCTTAGCCGGTTTAGTCTGATTTCCGATTCCTTTGAACATCCCAAAAATTACATGATTTTCTTATATAAATTTATGGCTTAATACCCAAAAAAACCCCAAACTTTAGCATTTATCTCAATTATATCCTAAACTTTTTTTGTTCCATAAAAAATCCTAAATTTACCACCTAATATCCAAAAAAACCCCAAACTTTAGCCTTTGTCCCAATTATATCCTAAACTTTTTTTTGTCTCACAAAAAATCCCAAACTTTTACTTTTGTCTTAAATCTGCCATTATTAACTTTTCCGTCCAATATTACCGTTAATGACTATTTTTTATTTTTTCAAATTTTTTATTTTCTCTTTTATTTTCTTTTTCATTTCCTTTTATTTTTTCCGTCCAATATTACCGTCCAAACTTTAGCCTCACCCACCTTTGGCAAGATTCGTCATTGCCGTGGCTAGCAAGGCTTGGCTTTGCCCAACGCTAGCGAGGGCTTAGTCCCACCGGCCTTGTCCTCACCGGTTGCGGCGAGGCTTGACCTCGCCACTAGTCGGCGAGACCAAGCTTTGCTAGTCACGGCGAGAACGAACTTAGCCAAGGGCGGGCGAGGATGAACCTTGCCAAAGGCAGGCGAGGCTTGACCTCGCTGGCGTTGGGCGAGGTCGACCTCGCCCGCTCCTAGTGAGGGCTTGGCCCTTCCGGCCACTGGCAAGGTCGAGCCTGGCCAGTCGCCAGACCGGCAACCGGCTAGAGATTGAAGGTAAAGGGAAAAAAAGGAAAAAGAAAAAGAAATAAAAAAAATAATGTTAAAATAATTATTAATGATAATATTGAACGGAAAATTTAATGATAGTAGATTTGGGACAAAAGTAAAAGTTTGAAATTTTTTATGAGATAAAAAAAGTTTAGGATATAATTAGGACAAAAGTTAAAGTTTGGAGTTTTTTTGGGTATTAGGTGGTAGATTTGGGATAAAAGTAAAAGTTTTGGATTTTTTATGAGATAAAAAAATTTAGAATATAATTAGGATAAAAGTTAAAGCCTAGGGTTTTTTTGGGTATTGACCCATAAATTTATACAAATTGTCGGAGCACGGTTTTTAACAAAATCCACATCTTTAAAAGCGGGGAAGCCGACTTGACCTCGTGGTGGGCTGAAGCTTTATCTTATTGCGCCAACGAGTTTGTCGACCTCACCTCGGGACCGATGCATGCAGATCCATGCAGCTCAAGACGTCGTCGTTTCCACGCCGCTTCTCAAATGGGAATCGCGACCGTAGGCTGGAATTTGGAGAATCCATGTGCCGAGCTGGCTTCCATTTCCCCAATGCCCATAGATTCTGAATTTTCAAAATCGGGTCAGCCGCTTGCCTACTCTTCCTTTCATGTCATTGAAACGTTGATCCCGAAAATTGGAGAAATAATTTCCAACCAGTTATAAATTTATTGTGTGAATATTAATTCAATTATAAATTATTTAACTTTATCAATTTAATTCCGAACCTTTGAGCAAATTTTCAATATAATCATTCTGACCAATATCTCTTTAAAAATGATTGACGTGTGACGGTCCAATCATCGTCGACTGTAGTACATGACATATCGCTAAGTCAGAAATTTCCGACGAAAATTGATCGAAAGAACTACATTGAAATTTTCAATTAAAGGTTTAGAAATAAATTGTGTAAAATTGAAATGCTTATGACTGAATTACCATCCGCACAATAAATTTAAAACTAATTGGATAATTTTTCCCTGACAAAAATCACAATGTGCATTGTTCAAAACACTTTTGAATCGAATGTCACAATGTCCTGCACTAGCGTCACCCGAGGTATAGTCGCTGTTGGCTGTCGGCCGTACCTGCAGATCCTCGGTTATCAAAAAAAAAAAAAAAAAAAACATTGTCCACACGAAGCCAATTGTTTAGTGGCTTCAAAGTAGGGTCAATCTCTCCAGAAGAAGAGCTAGCTGAGCTGGGGGCAAATGGGTCATCCCGCTACTCCATTAGGCCCAAAGAACTCCTTCCACGCCTATAAAATTTCACTCCCCCTCCACCTTTCTCCTCTCACACTTGGGCCATTGCCCCTCCCTCTCTCTCCCTCTCTCTCTCTCTCTCTGACAATGGCTCGCTCCACTCCCTCGCTCCTCTTCACCGCCACCCTCCTCCTCGTCCTCCTCCGCGCCCCCTGCCTCTCCCAAGCACTCACTCTGACGCTGGTCAACAACTGCCCCTTCACGGTGTGGCCGGCCATCCAGCCCAACGCCGGCCACCCCGTCCTCGAGCGCGGCGGCTTCCCCCTCCCAACCCTCACCCACCGTTCCTTCCCCGCCCCCGACGCCCTCTGGTCCGGCCGCGTCTGGGCCCGCACCCGCTGCTCCCACGCCCACGGCGGCCGCTTCTCCTGCGCCACCGGCGACTGCGGCGGCCGCCTCGAGTGCGGGGGCCTCGGCGGCGCCGCTCCCGCCACCCTCGCCCAGTTCACCATCCACCACGGCCACGCCGACTTCTCCTCCTACGGCGTCAGCCTCGTGGACGGCTTCAACGTCCCCATGACGGTGACGCCGCACGAGGGGAAGGGCGTGTGCCCCGTCGTGGGCTGCCGGGCCGACCTGCTGGCGACGTGCCCGCCCCAGCTGCAGATGCGGTCCCCGCCCGGGCACGGCCCCGTGGTGGCTTGCAAGAGCGGGTGCGAGGCCTTCCGCACCGACGAGCTGTGCTGCAGGAACCACTACAACAGCAAGGAGACGTGCCGGCCGTCGAGCTACTCGGAATTCTTCAAGCGCGCGTGCCCCGCCACTTTCACGTTCGCGCACGACAGCCCCTCGCTGATGCACGAGTGCTCCTCGGCGCGCGAGCTCAAGGTCATCTTCTGCCACTGACGCCAACGCCGCAAGCAGTGGAGTTTAAGCTTTAGTCCTGGGTTTTTCGTAATAAACAGGACATCTACTTACTAGGAAAGACCAGCACGAAATGTCTGGTTTCGTTGTGGGTTGAGTCGATCGTTTTGAGTGTGTCGAGCTTGAAGACGATGTGAAGATTTCGATGTGCATTCCCTGTGTAACCTTTTCTTCTTCAGGTTTCTAAATGGCATGAGCTCGTTTCTGTAAAGGAAAAGGTGCATTTTTCAGATAACCCATGAATGAATAAGCAGGAGAAAGCGGGCTGCACGCAAATCGATCTTTAAAGTAAAAGGCTTGAAAGTAAAGAAGATAGAGATCGCTTTTTTCGTTTCTTTATGGCGTGGTGCCGTGGTGGGGAGTGTGATAGGTTTGTCGCGATGGGACGCAGAATCTCTGCCCATCTGAGTCTGAGGAAAGTTGTCTGACTAGGACAGAAGACTGGTCTCGCCTCGTCTTTCGCTCGAGATTTCCTATCCGGCACGCATTGTCACGCGCAATGCTGACCGTGCACGTAGGCTGTTCGTCTTACGTTATCCCTTGCTAACTCCAATTTTCTAAGAATGTATTTTTGGCATCGAGCTTTTTTCTGTTTTGCTAATGGCGTCGAGCTTTAAAATGCGATAAGTGGATAAAACTTTTGTGATAGTACTTAGATACGTCAAAATGGGTTTATGATGCATTTATTAACCCATATTTGATGGGCTAATGTGTTTATATTAAATGGATTGTAGATGAGTTTATAAATGTAAAACCCAAAATAATATGAGTGGTAACTAAATTCGTAATTTACTAAAACTCAATTCACAACTATGGCTCTCTTTTGACCCTTGCTCAAACTTGCACTTGTTCACTCTATGCGCTCACTTTGGTTTGAGAATAAATTTTCCTATATTTAGTTAAATATGAAAATATTTTAATAATAATGATTGGGTCGGGTATAGATTATTATATATGCATTGCATAGAAATTGATCAATTTGAATTGAACCATTTTCAAATCAATTCACTCGTTTGACAGGTCTACCGGTATCATCTAATGCGTGAAACATAAACGTGACTTGTCTTCTCATTTTTTTGGGGTACGTGTATGGTATCGTAAAATAAAAATGCCGTCAGCATGGCTTCCAAAAGAGAGTGATGCACCATCGGCCATAGGAATGACATATCGAGATGATTTAGTTTCATAAAGGTTGTTCTCAACTTATTTTTGGGGGGATTTGGATTCAATATTCTCTTAATGAAATTTACAATATGTAATTTAAAATTCATAACATATTATTATGAGCCTAATTCCAAAAAAAAACACAAACTTTAAGTCAAGGGGTAATTTTGGCCCGAACCTTTAAAAAAAAAAAAAACTAACTTTAGGTCGAGGGATAATTCTGGTCTGAATTTTTTTTTTGTCTCGTAAAAAAGTACTAACTTTAGATCGAGTGATAATTTTGATCCCACATTTTCTATCTCGTAAAAAATCACCAACTTTCACCATGATTCCAAATCTAGCCCTTGTTGACTTTTCGTCTGAAGTCACCATTATTTGAGAAAAAAAGTTATTGTGATAAGCTTGGCGAATCTCGCCAATGGCATCTATCAACAGGCGGTGGTCAGCTTCAGCAGATTACGTTTGGTCAGAGAAATTCAATATGGAGATATTTTTGACTTGCCGATAAAGTGAAAGATACGAATAGTTTTACCGTTATTTTTCAAATTGTGGCTCAGAGAATAAGACAAATGAATATTGCTTTAAATCCAATCAGTAAGCCATGTTGATTTATTGTTAAGGTGAAATAGTCAAGTTAGATAATCAATTGTTCTAAGTTAATGGGGGCCAGATTTTGGATTTAAGTAAAAGTTAGTGTTTTTTTACGAAACAAAAAAAAGTTGAAGCCAAAATTGTTACTTGACCTAAAATTGATGTTTTTTTAAAGGACAAAAAAGAATTCGAGCTAAAATTATCCCTCGAGCTAAAATTTGTGCTTTTTTATGGGACAAAAAAAAGTTTGGATTAGAATTGTCTTTCGATCCAAAGTTTGTGTTTTTTTTTTGGGAATTAACCCTATTATTATGTAGACTTTGAAATATTTTTCTCTTACCCATAGCCTTGTTCCTAGCTCATTTTTACAATGTGAAAATTTACAATAAAATACGATGTTTGTAATTAGACTGAGATTTAAAAAAAATGATTTTACTTTCGTTTCCAAAACTTTAAACTTTTATCTCTTGAAGAATTAATGTTAAATTCCCTTAAACGTTCTAAGTCTCTTTTACTACTTAGAAAACTTTTAAAATTTTCAATCTTTGGAAAAGGATATGTTTTTCTAATTTAAGTACAGACTTCAAATTTCCAAAAGTCTATTTTTTAAAATATATATTGCATTAAATTGATTATTGATAATCAATTGCAAAAATCAATTCAGCAAACTAATTATGTTCTCCAAAAGTCTGTTTTTATGCAAGGTCTTGTCTTCAATCCTCCAAAAGTCCGTTTTCTCGAGAAAACGGAGCTTTGCTCTTTCACCTCCGAAGATATAGAGATTTCCTTAACTTTAAACGAAGCATCGCCCTTTTGTTCGCTTTGCCATATTGGACGAACAATTTTCCCCGCTGGATTCAAAATTAACTTTAGAAAGTCACGCAAGAAAATCACCGGAATTCGCCACGAGAGGTAAATTAGGTAGTCATTTTTTTCACTGGCGTGGCTCTCAAGTGATCGCTCTAATGTCCTTCACCACTTTTAAATCAAAATGATTCAATCGGATCTTATTTGATTTTACTTGTTATTTTCATCGAATTTGTCCACATTTATTTATGATTTGGCAAGAAATTTTTTTCGCGGCGGATTTTTTGACAATATTATCTGCTAAATAATTTCATTCGAACTGAT